>OY829913.1:166459258-166637160 GCA_963691935.1 Nephrotoma guestfalica | reverse complement strand
ATTCATTTCCATAATTGGATTATTGCTAATCAAAATAGTCACAGTTTTTAACCATTTGTTGTCATTGCCGAATTTATTTATAACCTGCAAACCTGTTGGTACGTTTATAAATTTATTGTTTTTAGTTTCTCGCGAGTTTTCTGTTTGTTCATACACAAACCTTAATTCTCTTAATTTCTGTACTTCAGTTATAGATGTACATTCCCAAGCGTAGAGTTGATCGGGCTCTTTTCTTGGTACATCTACACTAAAATCTTTAGAATTTTCATCCAGTTTATTTTTCATACTTCTAGTGATTACATTAACTTTTTCTTTTGGTATTAATGCTTTTAATGCTTCAGTGTCCCAAACTATTCTAGATAAAGCATCTGCATTGGTATTTAGTTTACCTTGTTTAAAAATTATGTTGAAATTGTAGTCAATTAGATCTAATCGTATTCTGGTCATTTTAGACGATGGATTCTTATTTGTAAACAGACTTACCAGTGGTCTGTGGTCAGTTACCACAGTAAATTGTCTACCGTAAAGGTAAGGTTTAAAATAATTTATGGCCCAATGTATAGCTAATAGTTCTTTTTCAATAACTGGTTTATTTAGTTCGTGTTTATCCATAGATCTACTTGCGAAGGCAATTGGTAGATCTTTCTCAACTTCATCTTGTGATAAGATAGCACCTAACGTGAAATTTGATGCATCCGTTGTTAGAACAAATTCTTTATCAAAATTTGGATACTGTAGGATTGGTGGATTAATTAATTTTGTTTTAAGTAAATTAAATGCTTTTTCACAATCGTCAGACCAAACAAACACTGTTCCCTTTTTTAATAGGTTATTGAGAGGTTTCGCTATCAAAGCAAAGTTATTGATGAACCTTCTGTAATAGTTACAGAATGCAACGAATCGGCGTGTGCTATCCGAATCGGTTGGGCGAGGATAATTTTTAATCACTTCATATTTCGCAGGGTCAGGCTTAACCCCTTCACTTGTGATGTAGTGACCTAAATACGTGACTTCCTTTTTCAAGAAATTACATTTAGATGGATTGATTTTTAAATTATAGGCTCTTAATCTTTTAAATATTTTAATTAAATTATTATTGTGGTGTTTCATTCCACAACCAAAAACAATTATATCATCCACGTATAGAAACGCAAGTTCCTCTAGACCAGCTAATGCTATTGATAGCATTCTTTGGAAGCTGTTCGTGGATATTTTGAGTCCAAATGGTAACCTTTTAAATTGAAAGTGTCCTTTATTCGTCGAAAAGGCTGTCATAGGACGAGATTCCTTCTCTAGTTCTATTTGATGAAAAGAACTAGTTAGGTCTAACGTCGAAAAATATTTCGCTCGGCCTAAATTATCTAATATGTCCTCTAGACGAGTTAATGGAAATTTATCGTCTATAATTTTTTTATTTAATTGCCTATAATCTACAACTAATCTCCATTTTCTATCACCTTCAGAAGATTTTTTTGGGACAATTAACAATGGAGAATTATACGGGCTGATTGAAGGTTCTATGATATCATTATTTAAAAGTTTTTCGATTTCTTTATCTATTTCATTATATTGAGCTTTTGGCAACCTATAATTTTTTATATAAACAGGCGTATTATCCTCTTTTATTATTTCTTGCTTGTAAAAATTGTTAGTTGTTAATGTATCACCAGAAACGTAGAAAACATCTGTAAATTCCCTACAAATTTTAAAAATTTCCTCCTTTTCGTAATCATTATTATTTTCCATGTTCAATTCTTTAATTATTTTCGTGTACCGTTCTTTATTTGAAATGTTAGTGTCTTTAGTGTTCCGTATTATATGATAATTACTTAAATTCTTTAATTTTGGTTCATATTTATCTATTTGCACTGCCTCTTCATTAGTGTTTATTATTCTTATATGTGCAATACCATTCTTAGGAATTATTCCATTGCAAATAAATACTCCTTTACTTATTTCTTCATTTAAAATTATACTATCTTCACTTCTTTTAATATTTAGAGCTTTCAAAATTTCTGTTCTCGCTGGTATTGTAAAAGTATTTTGTGTTGGAAGATTCGTCTCCAAGGGTAGGATAATTTCTTCATCTACAGAGTTAATAGTGATTGTGTAAGTTTCATAATCAATCTTACATCCATTTTTGCTCAAAAAATCCCTACCTATTATTCCATCTGTGTTTATGGGGAAATTTGTTTCAACTATGTGTATATTTTGTTTAATAATATGATTATGGAATTTAAAGTTTGTATATACAGTGCCTAATGAATATGTTTCGGAGCCTGTCACTCCCGTTATTCTACATCTATTATTACTATCTATAGCTATATTTTCTCTTAATTTATCCACTTTGCAAACAGTGATATCCGATCCTGTATCAACCAGAAATGTCAAGACGTCTCCGGACAAATCTGATTGTAACATTACCAGACTTCCTGAATTTGCATTTATATGGAAAATTAGTGAATTGCTAACTCGTTCAATTGTTTTGTTATATCCTCCTGTGATGTTATCGGAGGAATAGCCCCGTTTCCCGACCTTTGTAATACATGTATATTTCGGTTTCTTCGATTTTCATTATTATAATTTTGATTTCTATGACTTTGATTATTATAATTCTGATTTCTATAATCAAAATATCCTTGGTTATAATTATTATTTTGGTTTGAGAAACGATTCGAATTTCGTTGTCCATAATTTGCATTACCACGATATAAATTATTTTTGTGTTGATAACTATTGCTATTTCTATAGTTATTATAATGTTCACTATTATAACTGTTATTGCTCCGACCGGCAATTCTGCTGTTCCTATTAAATTTCTTTCTGGTAAATTGAGATATTTGGTGTTTAAGTTGTGACACATTTTGTGTGTCTGTTTGAAAAACTTTTGAGGCCTCTCTTGCTACTTCGATAGCCTCAGCTAAAGTTTTTGGTCTAGCTGCCATTACAGTGGGTTTCAATATATCTATTAATCCCTCTTTGAATGCATTTAAACCCAATTGATCCGATATCAAATGTACGGTTTTTATATCTGCATCAGCTAGGATTTTTACTTGTACACTATTTAGTTCGTTAACTAACTTTTCAATTTTTTCTATATAGTGTTCTATTTTACCCGTTTGCCTGGCTCTATGTATTTCTGATTGTATCTCTAGTGGAGAACGCCTTAAGCCAAACACTTTGTAAAATAATTCTTTTAGCTTCTTAAAAGTTTCTGGTTTTTCCTCTAACGTGATTTTTGATTTTACACTATCACTAATTCTAGCCGCTAACACAATCGCGATCAATTTTGGTTGATCAGCTATTTTTAATTCGTCATGTAACAACTTGACCAAACTTAAAAAATTTTCTAGATCTTTGTGTTCACCTGTGAAGATCGGTAACACTTTAATAACTTCACTAATTTTTAGATCCATTTTCTTCTTAAATGGCATTTAAATATTACACATAATCTAAATTAATTCTATATCTAATTTATATTGGAAATTTGATCACACCAGAAATGAAATTAAAGGGAAATTATATGTGTGTCATAAAATTATTTTTCAAAGCATATTTTGTTAATTGTAACTTAATAGGTGGTGACTACACACTCATTAAAAAATAAAAAAAAATATTTATAAAATATGTTGTGCAATTGGATCTTCTTGACATCAATTTTTTTTTGTTCTATATTCATATATATACTATACTATCATACTTATTCATGTTTATTGTTTAAGAGTTTATTACTCTTGTTAAATTTGTAACAATTTTTTTCTTTGCATTTTCGTATGCTTTCTTAATTATATAGATCATAGCTAATATTATTATTACAACTATTGTTACCTTAAAATACCCTGACATGTCCGTATTGTTTGATGATTGATGGTCATTGCTGACGGTCTTCTGGTTGCTCTGCACAGCCTCAAGGTTCCTCGCGCCATTGAAGAAATCCATTTTTTTTTTGTGTATACCCAAATTTTAAGTGGGGGTTTCCACTCTCGTCTATCAATTTTTTTTTTATATTATATATACTATATATAGTGTGGTGCGACGGACACCCAACACTTTAGATTCACTTTTTTATTATATTCCGCATCTATTATTTATTATCAACATTTTTTTTTTTGTTTCACTGCACAGTTTAAAAACAAATATGTATATAATGTTGATTAATGCACTTCACTATAGATTCAGATTCATATTCGGCAAGATCGCCATGTAAAGGGATGGGGTGTATATTATCACTTCTTTATTTTTAATTATTATTTATTATTATATTATATATATTATACATTTTATTTATTTATTATTAACATAGTTGCTTCTTCCTCGAGCAACCAAATCTATATATTTTTATATTAACTTAATATTAATTATTACAATATTTTGTAATGCCTAATAAACATATTTTATCGTTATTGAATTATCGTAAAAGAAATAAATTTCGAAATATAAAATGTGTTTATTTTACAAAATACAATTTCATGGAATTTCTTCGCATCATTAAATATTTTCGCGCGTGCAATGTTTCGAAATGTTAAGTATATTGTACCGCGTATGATGTCGAAATTTCCATGACAAGTGTGTGGCATTACAGTGTATTCAAAAATGACCGAAATGAGACATCATAACCTGAAATACACAAAACTAATTAAACATCAAATTCTTTTGCGGAAACACGGATAATATTCTTCGACACGTACAATTGATGTTGCACCTTTATCCAACGCGTATTTAATGGTTCCCAATACAGCCACAATACGTTTATTACTTTGGATTTTTCCTTCCTTGGTTGGTTCAATCAACTGTAATGAACTACAAAAATAAAACTTATTTAATGCAAAACATGAATTTTGGCACCGGTACATAATATACCACAGCCATATACAATTTATCAATAACAGTTTATTTTAATATTGATTAAATCGATAATTTCTTACCTGTGTATTAATTAATTTAAATAAACTATATTTTTAATTTTACACATTCCACATAAATATTACAAGACTGTCATTAAATTAAACTACTTTGACATACAATTTTTTTTTTGGTCGCTGATCTACTTTGTTCAATTTTGATGTTGATTACTCTTCTCGCATACACACAAACTTTGCTTCGTCTGCATACGACGTTCAACAAACAAAATGCATCACACCGGAAAATGGTAAAATTCTAAATGAAAACTACCTTAAAAATAAAAAACAATTTTTCGAAATGAATGATAAATAAACAAAGTTCATGCTCAGGAGAATGAAAATTTAATTTTCTGCCGCAATTACGAGGTATAGATAAATAAAGTCCAAAAAAAATATTGAAAAGAAAATTTCCATAGCAATCGTATGAAAGTGTTTTTTCTTGTTTACGTTATTTGGGCCTGCATACATATAAAACGGATTTTTTTTATTATCTTTAACTTGGCCGTGTACATACGCGGTGGATGTATGATAGATTTGTTTGTGTGCTATTGCTTCTCGGCATACAAGATGATTTGTTAATAGGAAAAACATATTCACATAAAATTAGAAACAGAAAATAAGGATTATATCATACCACTACATTTAAACAAACGTGTATACGCAAATTTTTTGTTAAATTGACGTAAGAGAATTAAATTATATTGATTTGATCGTTTTGAGGTGCAAATTTTTTCCTTGATACATAAAAGGAAAAAAGAATTATTTTTATAATATAAATAAATAATTTACAAAATAATAAAGTGTATAAGTATATGAAATAAATACCACACAATAAATTCAAATAAAATAATATACGAGTAATTAGAATCCAATTACGTTAGGGGGCCTCTCCTACGAAAAAAAAAATAAAAAATCAAATATATGCAGCTACAAATTTTATGCAGTGTTCAAAAATCAGAAAAATTAAGCTTTTCTGATTTTTGAACACTGCATAAAATTTGTGTCACGAAATGACACGCACAAAATCTACAATGAAAAAAAAAAAGACATAGAAGTCGATACATTTGCAAGACTTGAGAAAGAAAATTCCACCTTAAACAAACAAATAATTTTGTTGAAGAAGAAAATTCAAATGTTTGAAAATATAAATGAAAATGTGGAGATGACACACAAATGCATGCATATCGTCGGTTCTATATCCGGAAATTAAAATTAGGAATCAGTTTGAAGGTTTTAGTGATGAATCAGTAGATAATGCTGAAATTCGGGAAAATAATAATCGAGTTAATGAAGTTGATACTAACGATCATTTAATTATTATTAAATCAAAAATTAGAAAACGCAATAGGGAGAAAAATATAGAAGAAAATAATCTTAAAAAAGTGAAAATTTCGCAAAATGCATCAATTAATGAAATAGAATCAAACAGTTAATGTGATAATAATGTTAATATAACTAATAATAAAACTGAAAATAATTTAAATAAAAAAAAAATTATAAAACCACCGCCAATTAACATTCATACACAGAAAGTGAATGGTACAATTGAACTTTTATCAGCGGCAAATATTAAAGATTATAAAATAAAAGTTATAAATCATCATAAACATACCGTTCTTTCAGATAATACAGATACTTATAATAAAATAAAAACCTTAATGAACGAAGTAGAAACACCATTCTATACGTATACGCCAAAAAATGAAAAATTTAAGACTTGTGTTAAAAGGACTACATCAATATGAAGATATTAATGATGTGTTAAACTATATTAAACAATATGAGAATAAAAATTTAGAAATACATAAAATTTCAAGATTGGCAACAAGAAATTCAGTGAAGCAAAATATTATATTGCCTTATTTATTAATTCAAATTTCATCTACAAGTGACATTAAAGAATTATTAAAAATAAGTGTAATAAATTATCAAAAAGTGTATTGGGAAAAACTTAATAAAGTAGATATTATCAACCAATGCAAGAGGTGTCAGCGTTTTGGTCATACTTCTGCCAATTGCCAGCTACCGTATAGGTGTGTTAAATGTAACGAAAATCATAAACCAGGAGAATGCGGAAAAACAATCCACCAGAATGAACAAGCATACTGTATAAATTGCAAACAATTGGAACATCCAGCTTCATTCAAAGGGTGTGTGGTTTACCAAAATTTACTAAGTAAAATGAGAAAATCATCCTTTTTAGATGAATTAAAAAAACCAAAAATGACAACATCGTATGTACAACCTAATGTATCTTTTGCGGATGCAGGAAATCAGGAAAAGAATAAAGAAATCGAAATGATGAACAAAAAAATTGATAGTTTATTCGGTATAATAGAAAGGCAAAACGAACGAATTGAACAATTAATGGCAATATTAATTCAAAATGGACCAAAATAAATTACAATTAGACTTAAAGATGGTAAGTTTAAATGTAAATTCGTTAATATCGCAAAAAAAAATGTTTAAATTTGATGAAATTTTTAGAAAAGTATAATATAGATATATTGATGTTATCCGAAACAAAATTGTCTAGTAAACATAAAGTAGATATTCCTAATTACAATATAGTTAGAACAGATAGAAAAAATAATAGTCAAGGAGGTGGTACAGCCATACTAGTTAAACAACGATACAAATTTAATCAAATTTTTTCAAAATCAGAAATACATCAAATTGAATACACCGCAACAGAGTTTAAATTGTCAAATGATACATCTTTGGTTGTTATTGCTATTTACGACTACGGGTCAAAGGACGAGTATTTTATAAAAGATTTTGAAAATTTTTGCCTAAATTTTAAATTTAATAATCCAAATGTATTTTATGTGTTAGCGGGGGACTTTAACGCAAAACATTCATATTGGAACAATAGTATTAGTAATTCAAGGGGAAGTAAATTATATAAATGGTTGACAGACAATGATATATTTTACAAGTTAAATTTAGTAAAAACTAATAAACCCACGAATACATTAGGGAATTCATATTTAGATATTGGTTTCATCGACAGTCGAATACATATCAAAAATGTTAATAGTTATAACGAAGTCACAACGTTATATTTCGAAAGTGATCATAGAGCTGTGGTAATGGATATTAAAATTAATATGAATTCTCAAAACTTAAATATATTCAATGCAAACTTTAAAGATTCAAATAAAATTAATATAGTTAAATGCCATGAATTATCAAATTCAATACTCAATAAATATGACTCATATTTGATGTCATCTAACAAAGATTTTATTGTACCAACTGACAGAAATTTGTGTAATTTGGAAGTTGAAGAATACGTACATATTCTAAATAACATTATCATAGAAGCTATAGAAACAAGTACCATTAGAACGAATAAGAAGCATTTGTTAATAATGATAGCGTGGAATAAAGATATAAAAAATTTGTATTTTAATTATTCAAAAACTGTCAATGAAATAAAAAAATTAAAACGAAACCCACTTAACTATGTCACTAATTTAACGGATTATAACACTAAATTAAACCATTTTAAAAATAATTTAAAACATTTAGACAAATTAATTAGAGATAAAATTTTATTAGTTAACAGTGATATTTGGAAAAAGCGTCTTTGGAAAATTAAGTCTGATTCAAATCAAATGTTCCCAAATATAAATAAATTATTTAGGCCAAAATGTAAAATAGATATAGGTAACCTTGAAATTGACAATCAAACATTAATAGTACAAGCAAATTTAAATCTTTCGCAATTAAGTTCCGGTAATGATAACACATTCTAGATTACAGACCCAGCTCAAAAATTAGATGTAATTGGTGCTTTTTACGAACTGTTTTCCGAACATATTATAAATATAGAACATCAGGACTTTCCAATAATAGACAAAGTAAACAATTTGAAAACAGAGTTTTATAACACTTTACCAATTTTAAATTTGAGTGTAAACAATTTTTAGGACTATGCAAATAATAATGATGAACTAAACATTGGAAAATTATTTGTGACAACAGAAGAAGTGTTTAGCATTATTCGAACGTTAAATAATAAAAAATCATTTGGAATTGATAGAATACCAAACATTGCTCTAAAAAATTTGCCCTTAAAAATAATTGATGAAATTTGCAAATTATTCAATCATTTAATAAACAATCATAATTTTCCCAAAATTTGGAAAGTTGCAAAAATTTTTCCAATTCTGAAAAAAATAAGGATAAATCAAAACCAATTAACTACAGACCCATCAGTCTTTTGTCTAATTTAGGCAAATTATTGGAAATCATAATTTATTGATTGATTGATTTTGAATGTACGACCAAGTTCTTAGGCTTGAGTTCCCGGATGACGCCGGGTCCACCGTACACCCTTTTTACACATAACAAAACCGAAGGATTGGATAGGTTAGTTAAGTGGGACAGAATCGGCCCGGTTACAGACACCTAGGTATAGCCGATAGTTAGTAACACAAAGACAACACAATTCTAATCTACTAGATGAAGGATAAAGGCTTAATAGGTTAATGGATAACGATGGTATTGGTCTTCAACAATTGTTTCTTTAAAACAGCAACCTAAGAAAAAATATTATTATTTCACATGCATCTGGAATTTTCCTGAAATTTAATTCTATTAATACTTTTCGGCTTCCTAACCAAAATTGGTTGACTCGACCCGTTACAGACACCTATGTAAAGTCGTTAGTAATAAAATGACAACACAATTCTAAACTACACAATCAGCAATTACAATGAAGCATTAATTCACAAGCATCTGTAAATTTCCTGAAATTTAATTCTAAATTCATATTTTCCGGCTTCCTAAATAATTGAAACATTTATTAATTTAATCATTCTGCAACTCCGCAACTTACAGTAGAATTTCCTGAAACCAAAGTTATTTGAACTATATTCAATATAACTCTAAAATTCATTAGTATTTAACCGTTGAATTGGGCCAACACGAAATAGCAAAAAAAAAAAAAAAACAGATTAACTAGATTAACTACCGGATTGCATTCAAATATCCCTTAAAAATGTCCTAAATAATTTAGAATTCGCAAAAATTTCGTATGTTTACTAAAAATTTTTTATAAAACTGATGAATTTTTCCCGACGCCCATCCTTTTTCACAAGGAAACAAATACTTTTATCACTACATTTGCACTAGTTCTGGAACTTCTTCTACGTTTGCTGGGGATATATCACATACAATTAATCTCAGACATGACACATGCGACTCGTCTACGACTTGTCACCTCGTATTAGACTTGTCATAAACGATTCATCTCAGACTGGTAACAAACGTAAATTAGTAATTAGTGTGTCGTCAATGGCTTTCCTGCTGGAAGGTAATATTTAAGTAAAGGCAACTAGATAAAATTTGAAAAAATTATTCTAAAATGAATGATAAATAAGTTTATTTTATAATTTTTATAATTAAATATAAATCGTACCAGTATCTTAAAAGAGGGATAATATGTACTCGTATATTAAATATATTTGAATGAGATTTCCTGAGAACCGAATAATTTTAATATAATAGCTCGGCACTGTACATGTAGATTAATATTTAGGGTTGATTTGAAATTGGGAATTAATAATTATAATTCTTGTACTAAAACAGTCAAGATTGGCAACGTTGCATTTTATGACAAACATCCAGTCGTTGGTGTATTGAAGTATACAAACCTTCTCTTTCTTTTGAATAATTATATTAATTATATCAAATATTTCTAGCTTTTCAGTTACATAGATATAACGAAGTTGCCGATAAACAATTCTTTATGTTAAGATTGTTAAAATCCCAAATCCAATGCAAATAATATTTCTTTTTATAAAGCAAAAATATCGCTAATAGAGAAAATACTAGTAACCAATTGAGTGTCACAAAAAGGCAATTTTGCGGTAAATAATAGGATTCGATACCAACTCCAACATAGTTGCAATTAATCTTGCAAAAATGATGGATTATGAAGGAAATACAATATAGAAAACAGCTAATCATAAATTACCTACACTATATTCTCAATACACAGAAGAAATACGGAAACGGAAAATTCTATCGCTAATCAAACCAAAATAAAAATATAACAATTTATTACACAAACGCTGAATAATAGGATGAAGGAACATCACCAAAATAGCTCTCTCCGAAAATCTCCGAAAACAAAGCGTGGAAGAAACCACCTCTACAAACAATCGTAGTAAAATGTACCAAGAGAATTATGCAATGTCCATCCAGGAGCTAAAATTACCTCGAAACGATCCCAACAGACTTCATGAATCTTCCCACCATGAAACCACTACCATCCACCAAGCGACCTTCTGCCAACACCACCATTCAACAAAAACCACGCTTCACAAAGCCGTGACGAATCCATGACAGATCACAAACGAACCATGGCAACCCTACAGCCCAAAAACTTCAGCGTACGAACGATCATACCAAAACTCCCAAAATGATTCAGCCCCCGCCAAATCGACGGCAAACTCCAACAAAAACACCCGAAGCATTCAGCAAAGAAACCAATTTGGACATACAAATCCAACATTCAGGCAATGATTCAATACAAAACTGCAAATCCGCCCTCATACACTAACAAATGAGAACTACCTCAAGTCCTAAACAAAACAACTCAAAACAGTCAAAAATACCTTATAAATACAGGTAACGACAGAACACACATGAACACAACTCTCCGCAAGTTGAGAAACACAACGTCCAACGAACAACCACCACAAACCGCAGACACCGAGCCATTACTCACCATGAACGAAACCCATTCAAATCACTCCAAATATCAAAAAATATTCACTGCAAAACAGCTGCAGCACATCCTCGCCGCACATCCTGTGTAAACCAATCACACACATACACCACTCGTCAAAATCTAATCCAGTTTTCGCACCACAGAGAAAAAGTATAACTCCCTCCCAATCGCCAAAAATATACATTCCTTTATATGTACAATATTCATTTTGCGCGATCTCGACCTGCGACAACATCCACCCCTTGCCGATGACGCCAACCCAGGTCGACAAGGAGAGGTCAACGTCAGCCGCCTCTCCACAACGACGGCAAAAAATCTCACAAAGTTAATAAAAGTCTAAATTATTATACATATAACAAATCAACAAATTTTGAACAATTAAAGTCTAATCGACTTTCCCAATTCACAAATTGAATCATCCACATTCAAGAACATTTAGTGCAAATCCAAAGAAATTCGCCCATTTAGACAACGTAATAACGAAGTCTTAGTGTAATCCATTACAAAAATATAAATACAACCGTGAGAGAGCAGAGAATATTATACGATCATTTTGTTTATATTTTGCGCATCCCATATACCATATTTTCACTTATATGTATATCCTTAAATAAAAAAATTAAAAGAAATAAGGATTTCAGTACAACATGCAATAAAGACTTGATATCCAAATTTTAAATTAGCTTTTTGGTCGTGATTTGTTCAACTTTTCCAAGAAAATACCATCTACTCATATAACGAAATTCAACAAAATCACTGAGTACATAAAAAACTATAAACAATACGTATGCGAGAGAAAAAACAAAATTATAAAAATTAGAGACCACGACAGTATTTTTCATAGAAACAGATTACATAGAATGAATGCCAGCAACTGTCGTCACAAACTGTTTCATACCACAACAACACAAATAACTCATCCATACGATTCATTGATTATTATGTAATAAAATATAATGTATAATGTAAAATAAAGTAATAAAAATAACCCTTATCTTAAGCATCATTTGTAATCAAAAAAGTCCTACAAATTGAATATTAACATACAATGCGTACGATGCATTCAAACAACGGTGTCGAAAAACATATAAACGAAATTGTTATATACATATCCCACACCATTGCAAGCGCACCGCACACAAATTAATATATTAACACAATACGTATAACTTTTCACTTTACTTATTACTTCTTTACACACAAATTATTATTAATATTATTATTTATTTATTTCATAAGACATATATTAATAAATAATATTATGATTAATATTATAATTAATCAATTATTAACACATATTTAAACTATTTATTTATTTATTTAAAGGAGAGACAAAAATCACGTCTTTCCTTTACGACGTTCAATCGCCGACCAAATTATTTGAAATCATAATTTATGACAGATTATTTTCATTTGTAAAACAAAATTTAGTTATACCCGACAATCAATTTGGTTTTCGTCATCAACACTCAACAGTTCATGCCATAACTAAATTTGTTTCTGATACCACCAGAAAGTTAAACGATAATAATGCAACTGGTGCAGTGTTGATAGATGTACAAAAAGCTTTCAATTCTATATGGTTAGATGGGCTGATTTATAAATTATCAAAATTAAATGTAGATAAAAATTTATTAATTCTTATAAATAATATGATTTGCGGTAAAAAATTTGTTGTCACGGATGGAATAAATATATCTAATAAAGAATTTAGTCTAACAGATGGATTAATGCAAGGTACGATAACAGCTCCAATACTTTTTAATATTTATATCTCAGACCTTCTAAAGAAAAAGCAATTGAATGATACAAACAGTCAAGTATTGGCTTTTGCCGATGATTTATTGTTATATTCCCATGGTAATAAAATTATAGATATTAGAAATTCATTACATAAAGGATTAGCTGTTATAGAATTTTTTCGGCTCTAAACACATTTATATAGCGACAACCACATTTATTACAACGATCTCACTCTGATATTGAATAAACTAAAATGAAAAAATAACACGTTTTTTAGTCGGAACTCGAAGGTCATATTGGATAACTATACCAATGTGAAACCGCTGACCGATCGTGATCTGAAAGGCAGCTATTGTAAATGGTGTCCCTTAATCAATCTCGATGAGAAGTCGACGAGAATTTTCATATTTAGTTTTATAAAGGATGTTAATAGTTAACCAACCAATAAAAATAAAATGCATCTACATATGGATATTTTGCATAGATCAACAATCCAATACACCCCCGAAATATGGATAAGTATGTCTATATATTATATCTTTGAAAAAACTTAAATGATTCAAAACGATCAAATCAATATAATTTAATTCTCTTACGTCAATTTAACAAAACCTTTGTTTAAATTTAGTGGTATGTTATAATCCTTATTTTCTGTTTCTAATTTTATGTGAATATGTTTCTCCCACAGAATTATATACTTAGAATGAATGTAAACTTTTTTCGCATCTAAAATTTGCTATTTCATGTGAAGCAAACATGAAGCAAGTCAGTGCAGGATGGTTATATAAAAAATGCATATGGCGGTCTCATATCTCTAAACAAAAACCCCTCAACCCAATTTTTGTTTAAAGTGACGTGTTAAATTTTGTGCTCTTAAAAATTCTTGAAAATATTAATTAAAAAATAATTAAACTAGTTAGTGGATTGTGTGTAGTGTATCATTTTAGTAATACAAATTATAAACATTTAATAAAATGAAGTGTCTTGCAAACAACTGCAAAAATACGCCTAAAAAATTACAAGAAGGAATTTCGTACCATCAGTAAGTGTTTATAAAAATAAAATGTAAATTATGTTAAAAATAAAGTGATTTGTGGTAAAATTATCCTTAATTTAAGTTATAAATCAGAAAAAAATAAGAACAATTTTGGTTGTTGGCGTGGGTTTTTATCGTTTTGTAAACATATGTTATTACCAGTGCCGCATTTTTCTTATTTTATTTCATGTGCTAAGTGCTTTGCTTTTCATAATTTATTTTTATTTTGGAATATGTACTGCAAGTACAGTTACAGAAATTATAATGTAAACATTTATTTTTAGTTTACCAAATTATGGACAATTGAAAAGGCAATGGTTGAAGCCTCATTAGATGATATTTAAATTTGCCTAACATGTATGACGGAAGATTTTTTTGGATACCCAATTATACTAAGTGAATTTTTAATTAATGGGGGGATTTAAAGTCCGATATATATTTAGAAAATTGAATTGTGAGGACCGTTGCAAACTACAACAATGTAATTCTTATAAATCGCTAATCAATTTAAAAATAGGGATAGTCTTTTAACGCCTTCGCCCGTCAGTATTAAACATTTGTAAATATTCCGAAGCAGTATTAAAACGGGAATTGGCTATTGCGGACTATAAAAATATAACGCAACTACAATCTAGTACAAAATTGTTTAAAAAAAATTGTTATAATGTTCTTCACAACCTAATAAGTGTAAATATTTTCAATGATGAAGATCAATATAGTCATTCTCAAGAATACGTTAATTTGCTAGCTCACTCTATCATAGAAAAATTATATGACATCCGGTTGAATTATTTTTGTAACCAAAGGTCATATAAATTAACAAAAAGAAACAAGTTTCTTTCTTTATTACATTTTAAAGGAATGTGAAATAAATAAGCGAAGTGGTTTTATAATTACTATTTTTTATATATATAATATTATATTTAAATAAAAATAATTAATGTGCTGTTATTAAAGAAATAAAAATTTAATTAAATTTAAATAATTTTTTAATTTTAACTTCCTAACTTCATTGCATTCGGGCGAAAAAAAATCTAAATACGGCTCTGTTAATTTATATGCTTTCTCTTTTACCCTCCGACTTTGACTCACTTGACAGCTCATTACATTCATTCTATATAATCTATTTCTATGGTAAAAATACGACGATTTGTTTGTTTTCCTTTTATTTCTATTTATGAATTTAAAAAAATCATTTTGTATACTAACACAGTAAAAACAAAATAAAAGAGGAGCGACATAAATAATATTGTATTATATTTTCCTTCTCTAGTCGGGCCAGATTTGAGTTGGAATTAATTTAATAGATTGGATGTTCATATGTAACATGTTGCTGTAGAAGATCAATATCTGTCAATTATTCAAATTATTTTAAAAATTCACGTTTCATGATATAATTTGTTAAAACTTGTTGATCGAATAGCTTTACTATATTCCAAAACTTAATCCCATACTTTTAAATTAGGACTTTATAATATAAAGCACATTTTCAATGTGTTGCATAACTGGACAAAATATTTTATTGAATTAGTTGCATTTTCGTTAACACGGTTAATACTATTCGTTCGTGGTCATTTTGCACGAAAAATCCTGTTAGAAACACGAATCCTTCACCGAAACCCAAAAATTGGGTCACAAGTTACCATTCAGGCCATGAAATGGGACATATTGCAGTCATCACTTACAATTATTTTAACATCGTGTTACCATCATAAGGCCGTTTATTGACATTACAGATTGCAAAGAAGATAGCGGACTTAAGAAACTACAATTTTTGAACTCTTCAGGGCAACAATATAAAATCACATAGGTATTAAAAATAAATTAAACATTTTTAGATAAGCTTATTTTGTTTTGTTAAATTCTTAAGCTTCAGTATTTACAAATTTTTAATTATTTTATAACATTATTAATATTTGTTGATTTTTATACTTAATTTTGTACAAATACATATTTCAAAAAAACCTGAAGATCAAATCGTCGGTTAGAAATTTTTTATTTTATTTACGGAAAATGTTTGCGTTCATTCTTTTTCATAGAAATTCTAAATTACAAAAACAAAAACCTTATCCATATAATGTATATAACAAACAGCTTGTTTTTTACAGGGTGACTGATACAAAATGTTACCAACTTCAGACTGTCATTGCTGTCAAACCAGTGATGACAGAGCGCTCAAGTTTACCCTAATGACAGTTCATTCCATTGTTTACAAGCATACAAAAGCATTTTAGTGGGTAATATTCAGAAAAAAGTTATCCGCAATGGAATTCAAGCGTAATAGTGCGATTGGTCTCTATTTGGCTGGAAAACCACAGCCGCAGATTGTTAATCAGTTAAAACATCTGCATGTGAATAAAATGTTTGTGTATCGCACCATAAATCATTATAACGATACTGGCAGCATTGCAAAACGCCATGGTGGAGGACCGAAATGCACTGCAACATCGCCGGATATCATTCGGAAGGTGAAGGCCAAATTGGCTCGGAATCCGCGCCGTAGCACATATTGAAAGATCATCTTGGACTAAAGGCCTTGAAATTCCATAAAACGCATGGTCTCACCAATGTTCAAAAAAAGTTAGAGTGGAAAGAGCAAAGGAATTGTTACGCTTGCACGAAAGTGGCGATTTGCCGAATTTGGTTTTCTCCGATGAGTCACCGTTCGTTATTGAGCAATATGTGAACAAGCAAAACGACCGGATTTACTTGCCCGGCCGTTCTACTGAAAATTTGGACCAACGGATTGCCACTCGAAACCAAGCGCCGCCGATAGTGATGGTTTGGCCCGCCGTAACGACCGAAAGGCGTTCACCGCTCGTTTTTTTGGACCGTGGCATCAAGATAAATGCTCAAATTTATCGGGACCATGTGTTGGAGCGAGCGTTGAAGCCTTGGTCACAAAAACATTTCCGCCGCAGAGCCTGGACATTTCAACAGGACTCGGCGCCGAGTCATAAAGTGCGTGTCAATCAAGATTGGCAGAGAAACAACGTTCCGTGATTCATTTCCACTGCCCAATGGCCACCAAATTCACTGAATGCAAATCCGCTAGATTTCTCGGTTTGGGGTATTTTGTAGAGCAAGGTTGGGACAAACAAATACCAAAGTGTCGATCATCTCAAGCAAGCGCTTCGTCGGTAATGGGCCAAAATATCACAGAGCCACTTTCGTGCTGCATGCAATAGCTTTGTCGGCCGTTTGAAGGCCATAATCGCGGCTAAGGGTGGCCAAATCGAAAACTGCTGATGCATTCTGATTTTTGCTGCTTTAAATTTTTTATAAACCAAAACAAACCGATCATCAGAAAAACGAAACAAAAGGCTACCGCATGAAAATTGTCAACGAGCTAGGTGCAACATAACAAAGTTAAAAACGTGTGATCTCAAAACGGCGACACCAACTTTTATTTTTTGTTATGTAAATATTCTAATATTGTAATATTTGCTATGCAAATCTAATATTTCTGCTTTGAAATATTTTTCATAAATAAAATGAACTATTTTATGCACTGTATCGCGTAATGTGTAGTACCGAAAACTAATATATTGGGCGCGGCGTTAGCTTCGCACTGGCTCATAAAATGTAATATTTGTTGGCTTCTCTTATATTTGTTTATTTTATGTTTATTAGTACAACGACCCAATATGGAATGCCGACGGAATCAGTTTACATTCGCGCTCAAAAACCACACTCTTTCAATGGAAAGAATCATGTAAAATACACGGAAATCCATACTACTCGCCAAAGAAAAGTGTCACAAAAATTCCGGCGTCGGTGTGAATCTCGACTAAAAAGAGTAAAAACCAAAGTGGAAATAAAGTGGAATTTCGCCGGAACCTCGGGTATATTCCATATATATTTCCATACTAATTTAACACACTTTATCGCACGCAAATAGAGCAGATTTCCATAGCACTTTTACATGGGATTAATTATAATTTTATATTGAAATTAAAAAGAACTATTTGTTGAATTTTTATATTTTTATGCAGATATTCAATACATATTTATTTTTTATTTAAATTTTAAAAATCCTCCTATATAGGGTATTGATTAACATTTTCATGCGCCATCCACTTGTTAGATTTTCACACAGAATCTTAAATAAATAAAACAAGAATATTTTACGTAAAAAATTTGCGTTAATATGTAAATGGCGACGCCATTACAAAACTTTTTATTACCTGCCCAACCCGATCACAACCATTTAACATCATTATTTTTTATGTAAACTAAATAAAATTAATGTTACTATAATAATTAAAACTGATTAAAATAAAACACAAGAGAAAATAAAATAAACAAAAAGTGCATGCACAACCGTGTGCGTATTCACCCGTCGACTTGTCACATGAAACTGAACATAAAAGATACAACTTAAAATTAAAAAAATAATAATAATATTACCGCGAAACAGAAAGAGAAAGAAATTTATTTTTCTCCAAAATCGATATTTTTGTGTCTGATATTTTGTAGTACGGAATTTAGTGTGGAATTGGAGCTGTTTTTTCCACACTGTGGAAAAATTGCATACTGGGGATTAGTACAATCGGTGTGTGTCTCAGCTTTTTTTTTTTTTTAAATACATATGTGAATATTTGATAAAAATATCCACACTTTACTTCATTCTGGTACTTTGAGAACACAAAACGTTTATTAAATTTTTTTTATTTTAATAATTGTTTGTATAAATTTGTTATTTTTAGGCGTGTTATATCTAAACAATATTTTTCCCATATTTTTGCTTGACATATATGAATGGATTTATCCAGATTTATAAAAAACAGCAATTTTTGTTTGACATAACTGAGTAGAATTATCCAGACTTATAAAAAAAAACCAACAAATATCCAACCGGCGCTTAACGCGATATTTTTCGATTATTGCAACAAATGCAATTGTAATGCAATGTAATTGGTACAAATAGAACGGATTATAAATTTCGTCTTGCACCTTCGATAATCTGTTTATTATTTAATGGATTGGTCCTAGTAAATAGTGTTGTCATTATAAAATTTTAAATATTATATATATTTACAAAAACATTGAATTTTTTTCATCCAAATTTTAACTTCTTGCAATGCAAATCCGTCGAAAAACATTTTTATTTAATTGGAATTAAATGTAAACTAAATCCAAATTTGTTCTAAAATTGAGTATAGAATGCTGTAAGTATTTATTTTAAGGTTAAACAATTTATAAATTTATGAATGTGATTTGATATATGAATATACATAACTTTAAAGCTGTATGGGTACTTAATTAGTTAAAAACGATGTTTACTAAAAATCAGTTTTTGACCATAAAATATTACCAATTGACCAAATTCTTTCTTTAGGGGCAAACTAAATGTATAATTTAGGTATTAATACATGAGTATCTATATAAATATAATATCTAAATTATTTTTACCTATTCCCAGAAATTAAGAACTGCTATATAAACTAACGGATTTGAATATAAACGAAAAAGTATAATTTCAAATAAACAAGTACTAGAACCGGGAAAACACAAAGATGTATGACCATTTACCTGCTTGATTAAACAAATTTTTACTGGAAGTAATGACGACAGCTCATTAAAACAACTCGCCCAGTATGCGAATATTTTTAAAGTTTTATTTTGATGCTGCCTATACATAAAACAACCCGATCGTACTATACGTACGAGTACAAACGCGCTGTTTAAATTTTCCATTGATTTAAATTTTTCCATTCACAACCGTCACATTGAATCTATAATCGCCATTGAAAAAATTAGTATTCTTATTTCATTCAGTACGTCAGCAACCAACACTTCGCTCTCAAAAATCAAACTATTTTAATATTTTTTGAACAAACTACCAGCACTCAAAATGATCCTACGAGTGATTCTCAACTTCTTCATAATCGGTACAACTTTCCCAGTCTCCTAACTCGATGTATGTAGAAGAAAGTTGAATATAGTATGCGGTAGCGCTTACTTTTTCAATAAAACTTGCTATGGCAAAAATATGACTTTGATTTAGATACGAAATGCTTCTTTATATACCAGTCGACAATACAGCTATCGAAAGATAACTTTTTATAGTACAGTTTTTGTGGAGATTACTTATTCTTAGCGCTCGAGCTATGATAAATTGTCAACTACAAATTTGACGTATATTTTATCAAGCTTAAATATTTAGCTTGCGATTTGGCTATCGGTATCTACAAAAAATTTAGTTGATGAATACTCAGATAGATCGCAGTAGTGTGAAATTTCCACAATTTTCGCAGCAAATGTATAGTCCTATTCAAATCTTAAAAGAAAAATTTTAATTGTTCTGCGCAGCTTTCAGTAATGTAGAAAACAAATTTATAAAAATTTTGATGGGTCGCATTTATTTTAGTAAACCTAAATAAAATAATAAATAACCATTCAAAATAATTATATTTCAGTTTTAATACACAAAACATTCAAAATAATTATGTATTGATGTTATTACAATCATATTTCAAGTGAAAATTAATAGGTCTAAAAAAAATTGCACGCCTTTTGGAAACAATGTCAACATTTAATTTTGGTACGGACTAGGGTATATAATACAAACTTAATTTTCGGTACAAATATAAAAATATTTTAATTAAACACAATTTAATTTATAAAGCCTAAACTTTGTGTTTTAATTGATCCCAAAATTCCTATTCCATTTAAATACAAATACAACATAAAAATGTAAACAATAAACATGAATTATTATACTTAATACTTCACTGTGTATCCGCCATATTTTTCTATGCGATAACTGTCAGAATTCCAGCGAGATTTGAATACTACTATATCTGGACAATGCTAATTAATGCAGTACCAATGAATTTCGTTTTGCTCCTTAAAGAGAAAGTCAGAAAATATTACGCAGCATAATTTATTTAACCCTGGAAAATAATGATCAAACCTAAATCTACGGGTCAAATCTACATTGCTGATAGCGCTGATACACCAACATGTTATCTTGGTTTGCGGCAGCTTCGCAGGATTTCATATCTTTAGAGAATATCTGAAAAACGCATTCGACACATATAATCTGGGAACCGTTGCGCATTTGTTAGATTTCATAAATAAGCTGAAGAATTTGTTACCCCATATTTTAATTTCACTTCAGTAATTCAGCTTCATAAAAGAAAATGAAGGACATTATATGTTGTTGCCGAAATTCGATTTCCTGTTACTACGAATGTATGCACTTAAGTAGTAAATCGCGAATATTCCGCACTTCATTAATGTGATGAGTACTGCAGTGCATTTAGACTACTACAGGCCTCACTGCTTTAAAAATTTTGCTATATGACGTCATTTTATGTCCTCGGTTTCAATCAGGGACTTTAGGTATCAGTTTAGTTAATTAAGGGAAACAGTTTTGTTTGTATTTTTGTCCTTTTGTTTTTGTGATACGTCATTCGTAGTAAAGAAAGCAGTAAACTTTGAATAAATAACATTTAAAAATTATAATTCGAAACTTTATTAACAAAAAATTGATTATATTATTGTAAAAATATTGATTTAACATTTCATTAAACAATTATGAACTTGAAAAACACATTTAAAATTGTTTGCTAAACAAAAAAGTACATACATTCACCTTCATCTTTCGAACCATACTATTTTAGTTTTTAATATTTTTCGTCATTATGCTTTGGTTATTAGTTTTTACGAGCATATGCGCCTTCTACAGTTCAAAAAAGAAACCGTAGACATCAATTTAATGACGTATCAAGCAGTATTGCCTGGTGCGTTCTAGGTGCGTTGAGTAATGTAACAACTTATAATCTTCCCGTCATTTATTTCTCTTTCAATAATTTTATTTTGGCCTCCATAATACTGATTTCGCGTAGATTTTTTAATTATCTATAGCTAAAGATCGATTGATTGGAGTGGACGGCCAAGAATTAACCAGAATCTCCCGGAATATGGCGGACTCACGGTAGACCTGTTTTACATACAACAAAACCGAGCGATAGGATAGGATTGTTAGTTGTGACAGACTCACCCGGTTACAGAAACCTAAGTAGTCGATAGTTAGCAACACAATTGTCGTGTTCAGTAGGGCAAAAACTCGAATGAACAACCAAATCGCACAAAATGTTTATAAAATGATGTTCCATGTCAAAGTACTGCAGTTGTTTGTCAAAACAAAAGTGTAATACCAATTCCTACGGGTTTCCCACAATATTTTAATAATCCAAAATTTTCTTCCAATTTAAAAATATAAAATAACACGCATACATCAAAACCATGTATTACAAATTTGAAAAACACTTACCTATACTAAAAGTACTTTATAAGCGATTAAGGTGCCATTTCGAGAATTAATAAATAAACAAGACGCGTGGCTAATTTATGTTGTGTTTATGTGTAAAGGCAATCAACTATACACATGTACCATAACGTTCACATACATTGACGTTCACCATTTTGGCCAATTCAATACACAAAATATATTCAATACATAAAACGTCATCTAATCTTATTTCCTTCCCAGGCTATGTATTTTGTACGTTTTTTGTAATTCTTATGATCTGGAACGTCTTAGAATTGGTGTACATATTCGTGTACGAGTTTTGTTTTGCGTTTTTGGCGTCTTCTAAATACGTCTTTTAAATACATAAAATAACTTCTTTAGGTACATAGTTTGTTGTGAATTTATTAAATTTAAAAATACCATTTAAATTAATAAAGTGTTGTGTTAATTTCTTAAATAGTTTAATCTAATTACTAGTAAATAAATCTAAAAGTAATTTCATTATCGTTCATATTTCCTCATTTAATCCACTTTCTATTTTATTCAATTTTATTTTAATTATTTACAAAAAATGTACTCGTAGATAAATATGTAAATTAACTTGAGTGCATTAATAAAGTTTATTTTATTTATAATTTCTCAAAATACAAATAAAAATACAAAAAAAAGTAAGATCATAGCTATTTACTTATCATTTATCAAATATCCACGACGTCACGAGGTTGGGAAATTTCTCATGAAAACATTCTGGCGAAGTTTCATGAGAATTTGACCCAAACACAATGATAGAAGGTAACAGCACACTTATTGTGTATATTATATAGTGTATACGTATACAAATTCTCATGAGAATCGCATGAGAAAAACGTACAAAATTCATACCCAGGAAATCAAATGAATGATACTGGTCATTAAACAAGAACAGTTCAGGAGGTAATAAGAAATTACTTCAATTGTTAACAAATAAAGCACACATAAATTATAAATATTTTTTTTATTTATATTATCCAAGAGACAGACCTTGATACATTTTATTTCTGCGTGATACATTTTAATGTTTAATAAATCAAGTACGTATATGAGTGAACGGATTAACAATACGGTCTTTCAATATGATTTCTTTAAATTGCTTTCTATTTAATAGGTAAATATAACATTAAAGTTCCCGAACTTTCCATTAAATCATAACAAAAAAATTGAAACAAAATGTAAATATAAACATTTTGACCTCTAGAATCTTGGTCAAATAGCTTGGTTTTTCTTGTGATAAATGAGTGTGTTTTATGGCAAAACGTGATAAAAAATTTCGTACCGAAATGGAACAAGGAATGACAACAGAATTATAAACAATTTTCTTTATTAAATAAAAATAAGAAAATAAAAATTATTTAAGCGGACATTACGATTTTTGATAAAAAAATAACTGTTTTTTTTGTATAGTAATCGTGAAAAATGTTGACCTCGATATTTTTGCAGATTTACCATTCGCTTCACCAAAGTTAATAAAAATAGCTTTTAATATCAGTGTGTGCGGTTCCACCCAGACTAAATGTTGTTGGTTCCCTACAATCCAGGCAGATTGGCTGATTGGAATAAAACTTCATACTTAAGCTTTTTCTATAAATAGGGAGATACCAATGATTTTTGGTTGAAATCGGTCCACCGCAAGTAGCAGTTTCCATAGGAGCTTTTTATTTTTTGCAAATATTTTGAAAAGTATATCATTTATGAGAAAAACTATTATGAACAAAAAGATCTAAATTAAATTTGTAACAATATCGGTCCAAAACAGTTTTCTAAAATTTAAGCAGGAATGACGATTTTTGACTCAGACCCTTGACTGATTTTTGGCCGAAATAGAAGCTTTTTCGATTTTTCCAAATATTTTGAAAAGTATACAGCATTTGCGAAAAACAGTTAAAAACAAAATGATAGAAAAAGTTTCAAACAAAATTTGTTCTGACTTTTGATAAAAATACTTCATTTCACTAAAATTCGGCATCACGCGGATTGACTATTCGGAATAAAACTGCATACTAAAGCTTTTTCCATTAATTGAGAGATCCATGTGAAATGTGGTGGACATCTGTGTACCAGAAGTGGCAGCTTCCGTAGGAGTTTTTTCAATTTTTGCAATGAAGATTAAATTGTCAACAAAGATTGACACTGTTGGTTTTCTGAAATTTAAGGAATAATGATTTTTGACTATACTTGACGGTTCAATTTTCGGTTTAGAGATTAAGTGTGGTGTATTCGAGATTTATGTATATTTGTTGTAAAAGAAAATAGGGTATCATCCACAACATAGTCACCCCTCCATTTTTATAATGTTATTTATCTTGTTTTAATTAATTTTGAAAGGATATGCGATTATTAAAGAAATATAATGAATTTTCAATTTAAACAAACTTCTTAGCAAAAACTTTTGTCTTAACGAAGACACTTATTCGGTACTTAGTCTTATCTTGCCAGTTAATAATTTTGACGCTTCAACAGGGGCAATAATTATAATTGATTTTAAAAACAGAAAAATAATACAAAATAAAACGCTATTTGCTCACAGTGAGCTAACAGCTCACTCCAAATGAAGAATAAAGGCAAACAAGCAGAAATCGGCACCCATTACATTCACTCTCCTTAAATAAACTTATCCTTCGATGAAGCTAAATAACATTAATCTACTCCAATGCGAAGCCATTGAATACCTACGTCTATCTATATCTAGATAGAAAATTGTCATGGAAGAAACATTTCGAAACAAAACGCCAACATGCCAACTTCAAAATTATTAATATAAATTGGCTAATCGGAAAACATTTTAATTTAACTCTAGACTGCAAAATTACAGTGTTTTGTTGCACTCAAATCCATCTGAACTTTAGGAATCGAATTGTGGGACTCAGCTGGTGCTTCAAATATAATAAAATTGCAACGTATACAATTAAAAATATTACGATGGATGGTAAACGCACCTTGGTACAAATATAACACAAACATACACCGTGATCTCATCATTGAAACACTAGCAGATACAATACAGTAGTACATCAAAAATACCTCACAAAGTTACGAATAACATCCAACACATTAGCTCGGGAAATAGTATAGAGGCGGCCTAGATATCGACGCCTCAAAATAAAAGATCCTTTAGATTTAGCTAAGTAGTTCATATAAAAACTAACCAAATAGTGCATATTAATATTAAAAACTAACATAGGTTAAGTCTTAAGAAATTCTGTAATTAAGCTGCTAATTAAGCTGGAAAACAGCTTGTGAGTTTCCTAAGATGGGAAAGATTCAAGAATAAAGCGAAAGCTAGTTTAAGAAAAGTGTTTTTTAAGTAAAGATACACATACCTAATGTATAATACGCACATTGCACAAATATGTATGTGTATAATCCTTGTTTAACACTGCGACCTTTAAAAAACAATGGCAATAGAAACATAATTTTTTCCTAATGATAAGTTTTTGATTTTTTTGTATCCTATGCTTATCATCTCAAACATTTTTTCTTAAACTTTTTCATTTACATTTCATGTAGCACACCGAAACATTGATTGATTGATTGATTGATTTTGAATGTACGACCAAGTTCTTAGGCTTGAGTTCCCGGATGACGCCGGGTCCACCGTACACCCTTTTTTACACATAACAAAACCGAAGGATTGGATAGGTTAGTTAAGTGGGCCAGAATCGGCCCGGTTACAGACACCTAGGTATAGCCGATAGTTAGTAACACAAAGACAACACAATTCTAATCTACTAGATGAAGGATAAAGGCTTAATAGGTTAATGGATAACGATGGTATTGGTCTTCAACAATTGCTTCTTTAAAACGGCAACCTAAGAAAAAATATTATTATTTCACATGCATCTGGAATTTTCCTGAAATTTAATTCTATTAATACTTTTCGGCTTCCTAACCAAAATTGGTTGACTCGACCCCTTACAGACACCTATGTAAAGTCGTTTGTAATAAAATGACAACACAATTCTAAACTACACAATCAGCAATTACAATGAAGCATTAATTCACAAGCATCTGTAAATTTCCTGAAATTTAATTCTAAATTCATATTTTCCGGCTTCCTAAATAATTGAAACATTTATTAATTTAATCATTCTGCAACTCCGCAACTTACAGTAGAATTTCCTGAAACCAAAGTTATTTGAACTATATTCAATATAACTCTAAAATTCATTAGTATTTAACCGTTGAATTGGGCGAACACGAAATAGCAAAAAAAAAAACAGATTAACTAGATTAACTACCGGATTGCATTCAAATATCCCTTAAAATATCCATCCATTAAAATATCCTAAATAATTTAGAATTTTGCGACAAACGTAAATTAATAATTAGTGTGTCGTCAATGGCTTTCCTGCTGGAAGGTAATATTTAAGTAAAGGCAACTAGATAAAATTTGAAAAAATTATTCTAAAGTGAATATGAGATTTCCTGAGAACCGAATAATTTTAATATAATAGCTCGGCACTGTACATGTAGATTAATATTTAGGGTTGATTTGAAATTGGGAATTAATAATTATAATTCTTGTACTAAAACAGTCAAGATTGGCAACGTTGCATTTTATGACAAACATCCAGTCGTTGGTGTATTGAAGTATACAAACCTTCTCTTTCTTTTGAATAATTATATTAATTATATCAAATATTTCTAGCTTTTCAGTTACATAGATATAACGATGTTGCCGATAAACAATTCTTTATGTTAAGATTGTTAAAATCCCAAATCCAATGCAAATAATATTTCTTTTTATAAAGCAAAAATATCGCTAATAAGCGTGAGAAAATACTAGTAACCCATTGAGTGTCACAAAAAGGCAATTTTGCGGTAAATAATAGGATTCGTTACCAACTCCAACATAGTTGCAATTAATCTTGCAAAAATGATGGATTATGAAGGAAATACAATATAGAAAACAGCTAATCATAAATCATCAAAGCATGGAAGAAACCACCTCTACAAACAATCGTAGTAAAATGTACCAAGAGAATTATGCAATGTCCAAACAGTCAAAAATACCTTATAAATACAGGTAACGACAGAACACACATGAACACAACTCTCCGCAAGTTGAGAAACACAACGTTCAACGAACAACCACCACAAACCGCAGACACCGAGCCATTACTCACCATGAACGAAACCCATTCAAATCACTCCAAATATCAAAAAAGATTCACTGCAATGCAGCAGCATATAACAAATCAACAATTTATGAACAATTAAAGTCTAATCGACATTCCCAATTCACAAATTGAATCATCCACATTCAAGAACATTTAGTGCAAATCCAAAGAAATTCGCCCATTTAGACAACGTAATACGAAGTCTTAGTGTAATCCACTACAAAAATATAAATACAACCGTGAGAGAGCAGAGAATATTATACGATCATCTTGTTTATATTTTGCGCATCCCATATACCATATTTTTACTTATATGTATATCCTTAAATAAAAAAATTAAAAGAAATAAGGATTTCAGTACAACATGCAATAAAGACTTGATATCCAAATTTTAAATTAGCTTTTTGGTCGTGATTTGTTCAACTTTTCCAAGAAAATACCATCTACTCATATAACGAAATTCAACAAAATCACTGTGTACATATAAAACTATAAACAATACGTATGCGAGAGAAAAAACAAAATTATAAAAATTAGAGACCACGACAGTATTTTTCATAGAAACAGATTACATAGAATGAATGCCAGCAACTGTCGTCACAAACTGTTTCATACCACAACAACACAAATAACTCATCCATACGATTCATTGATTATTATGTAATAAAATATAATGTATAATGTAAAATAAAGTAATAAAAATAACACTTATCTTAAGCATCCTTTGTAATCAAAAAAGTCCTACAAATTGAATATTAACATACAATGCGTACGATGCATTCAAACAACGGTGTCGAAAAACATATAAACGAAATTGTTATATACATATCCCACACCATTGCAAGCGCACCGCACACAAATTAATATATTAACACAATACGTATAACTTTTCACTTTACTTATTACTTCTTTACACACAAATTATTATTAATATTATTATTTATTTATTTCATAAGACATATATTAATAAATAATATTATGATTAATATTATAATTAATCAATTATTAACACATATTTAAACTATTTATTTATTTATTTAAAGGAGAGACAAAAATCACGTCTTTCCTTTACGACGTTCAATCGCCGACCATTTCATGTAGCACACCGAAACATAATATTATATTCAATGTAGCTACATACACCTAAAAAGATTATTTCCTTTTCATATTCACGTATTTAATTTTGAGATAGCTAAACGAAAACGAATCTCGATCGTGTACACATATTATTTTAAATAAAGGGTGATTTTTTTGTGGTTAGGATTTTCATGCATTAGTATTTGACAGATCACGCGGGATTTCAGACAAGGTGTCAAAGAGAAAGATGCTCAGTATGCTTTGACATTTCAAGAACTGAAGCCGAACGATCTGCCACAACGTCGAATTTTCAGTGAATGGGCCCTAGAAAAGTTGGCAGAAAATCCGCTTTTTTATCGACAAATTTTGTTCAGCGATGAGGCTCATTTCTGGTTGAATGGCTACGTAAATAAGCAAAATTGCCGCATTTGGAGTGAAGAGCAACCAGAAGCCGTTCAAGAACTGCCCATGCATCCCGAAAAATGCACTGTTTGGTGTGGTTTGTACGCTGGTGGAATCATTGGACCGTATTTTTTCAAAGATGCTGTTGGACGCAACGTTACGGTGAATGGCGATCGCTATCGTTCGATGCTAACAAACTTTTTGTTGCCAAAAATGGAAGAACTGAACTTAGTTGACATGTGGTTTCAACAAGATGGCGCTACATGCCACACAGCTCGCGATTCTATGGCCATTTTGAGGGAAAACTTCGGAGAACAATTCATCTCAAGAAATGGCCCGGTAAGTTGGGCACCAAGATCATGCGATTTGACGCCTTTAGACTATTTTTTGTGGGGCTACGTCAAGTCTAAAGTCTACAGAAATAAGCCAGCAACTATTCCAGTTTTGGAAGACAACATTTCCGAAGAAATTCGGGCTATTCCGGCCGAAATGCTCGAAAAAGTTGCCCAAAATTGGACTTTCCGAATGGACCACCTAAGACGCAGCCGCGGTCAACATTTAAATGAAATTATCTTCAAAAAGTAAATGTCATGGACCAATCTAACGTTTCAAATAAAGAACCGATGAGATTTTGCAAATTTTATGCGTTTTTTTTTAAAAAAAAGTTCTCAAGCTCTTAAAAAATCACCCAGTATATGTATATACGAATATATCAAAATCTACTTAAATATAAGTTCTGCTCTAACGCTCACTGACAGATACCTATATAAAAAAAACTACTAAAGAGTGTGTGTGTTGGATACACTAACAATGCAATGTAAATTTGAATTTTTTTTTCATTTTTGTTCGTATCTGCACCTACACATTTATACTTAGTTTTAAAAAAAAATTACTATGGAAAAAAATTACCAATACATCTTTAGTTAGTTATTGTTTATTTCATATGTGTGGAGTTAGCAGGACTTACATTTAAGTAGATCTTGAATATATACATAATACGAGCGTGTGAGTTTTCATTTCATTCTCACTTTCATCGTACGTAATGAAGCATTGTTTATTTTTTTCGTTTGTTACTTTTTGGTAAACACTACTATACTCAGTAGAATAAAAATATAAAACAAATTTTGAAGAATAATTTGAGTGTTATACTATACAAACAAATATAATATTTTCTATTTGTACGTGCGCGTATTGAAAAAATATGTTGAGCGAGAAATATGTATATTGAGCGAATAGACCACAATAGGGTTTGAGGTTTAGCTAAGAATTTCTATAAACAGGCAATGAATTTTCCTTTCGTTTAGATCTCTGATAGTGATTTCTATATGGCTTAAGTGTTATGCCCTCTCTTCTAAGAGTAACTTATTTAAATAAATATGTTTGCGAGGGCACGTATTTAATTAAGTTGTTTACATAAAAATTTTCTCAACAGTGTGCAGGTAAGAATGCATTTTTGTTGTAAATCTAGTGGCTTATAATCAAAATGGCAAGAAACAATGAATTTTGATTTGATATCTCTGCCATTATTTGTTGATTTTTTAATACTCCATAGTTAGGTTTGCGGATTATTAGATTAGGCGTGCTGGTTTTGTGATTATACTGTACGAGAATAATAACCGCCTTGTCATTGTGGTACGCGCTTATATAATTCTATTATACGTGATTGTTTTGTTTGTCGATCCATGTTCCATGTCAGTTCTATAGGCTAGCAAGGAGCTATGTAATGTGCATATGGTTCTACGTAAATAGGATCTTTAGCTTACTTCCTCGAATGGGGCATTGCGTAAAGCTAACCGCGATAGAGATGAGTGTGCTTCGACCCTAGAATAGATTACTAAGATTAAAAACAAACAAACAATTTGATTTTTGTTTTGTTTGCTCGTAAGTATGATGTTCTCGTACATTAGCGAGTTTAAAAATTCGAGTAATTTTATTAAATCATAAGAGGCCATCAAACCATTTATCAACTATAAGACGTTATATTTCAGCATATTTTATAATACGATTACATATATTAAAGTAACGTAAATATTTGTCGTAAAAGAAAGTCGGGTGTTGGCCGCAACATAATCACCCTCCATTTTTAATAATGTTTCTATTTTCCGTTTATATAGACATACGATCATTGTTTCCGTTTTGAATATTTTTAGTAGACATAACTGTATTGCATTGCTTTATTGTTTTCGCTTTCATTTCAAAATTCCGACTGGTTTTCAGTATTCACTATGCGAAATAGGTGTCGCAAGGATCGTAAACAAAGTTTATAAAATATATATAACGAACAGACATCGTTTGATGTAAATCCCACAAAACAAAAAAAAATATGGCGACATTTAAAGGAAATAAAATAATGGGTATATTGTGGCCAACACTCGACTTTATTTTACCACGAATGTATGAGATTTCGAATACACCACTCTTGATTTCTAAAGTGAAAAGTTAAACTTACCGGACTTTTGATAAAACTCTCTTGCATAATCAAAATACATTATCCCTGCTTAAGTTTCAGAAAAGACACAAAGTCAACCCTTGTTGGTTAAAAATTGAATCTTTTAATTTAATAAAATCTTTTAATTCTTTGTTGTTTTTATAAATGCTAAACTTTTCAATATCATAACAAAAATAGAAGAAGGTCCTATTGAAGCCGCCACATCCGGTACACAAATTTCCATCAAATTTCGATTAAGTGAAAATGTTTAAGTATGAAGTTTTTTCGAAATAGTCAATCCTCCTGGACTGTAGAGATGCCAGTTTTTTTGTGAAATAATTTTTTTTTATTTTAATTCGTCATTTCCGGTAAAATTTAAAAAATGATCTGCACTAATTTTGATTGAAATTTAATTTAAAATCTTTATCTTTCTTACATTTTTTTCATAAATGCTATATACTTTTCAAAATATTTGCAAAAATCGAAGAAGCCTCTATGGAAGCGTTCACTTCCCATGGACTGATGTCAGCCAGAAATCACTGGGATCTCCCAATTTATGGAAAAAGCTTTAGTATGCAGTTTCACCACGATCAGGCAATTCTTCTGAGCCATAGAGAGGACACGGACATTTAGTCTGCACGGCGCCTCACACACACTGAGAACTTTTTGAAAACCAGTTTTTCAGACATAGCGAATGGTAAATCTACAAAACTCTCGAGGTCGAAAATGTTCATGATCATTCTTCATTTTACTACGTAAACGAAAGTGATAACATATCACATTACACTTTCCACCAGCGCCATTATTATAAGATGTGGGATGACTGAAACAATATTCTTCCCTTTGTTTTTGCGTACATATCTGAACAGATTTATCCACTTATACAAAACGCAGGATTTTTTTGTGGAGATTTTCTCCTCGCTTTTGTTTTCTGATGCAAACTCAATTAACCGTAATAATAAACTCACGCTTAAGATCACTAACTCAAATAAATTAATGATTAATGTAATCCACAAACATTCTCATTTCTATTTAAATCCGGACTACAAGCTGGACGACATATTTTCCGAGTTCATTTTGATCGAAGTTATACATAACTTGAACTAAATCGAACATGAAGCAAAACGAGCAGATAGGAACATTTGTGTACATTTTATATACGAGTATGACCCTACTTTTCTTTGTTAATTTATTTTCGCATGACAATAGGATAACTAAAGAAAATACCAATAGTAGGTTAATGTTGTATTATAAATATGTAAATATTTATTTATTTATTTATTTATATATTTATTTATTTAGTGATAGATTGACATAACAATTTTAGTAGAGGAAAAGCACATATGGAAGCATAATAAATGAACATCAACAAAAAAATACTTCCATTAGGCATAAAAACCTCAGATTTTTTCAAAAAACAAATCCACTCCATGCTAATACCCTCCATGTTGAGCTCAAACTCATTTGTTACGGAGGATACTGCAAGAAGTGAATGCTTGCAAACTACGTACAAAAACAATATAAATAAATATAAAATTATTCTTATACAAATGTATTGTCATTCAAGCGCGCCACACTAAATAACTCGTTTTAAACGATCTAAGCGACGCCGATCTCTTAATTTCTAATGGAATAGAATTCCAAAGAGAAATACCTCTAACAGAAAACGAAGTATTTAGAGACCTACACAAGTTTATAGGGGGAAGTAAACGTAAATTTGAAGAATAAGGCCTACTTAACAATAACTTATTAAATAAATAGGGAGGTTGCTTAGCCCTGAGAAGCTTAAAAATAAAAAGACAAACGCGAAGTTCATAAAAATCAACTAAATTACAACCCAAAATCAAATTCAAAAAGGGCGAAATGTGATCATATTTCCTAATACTAAAAACGAAACGAGTACAAGCATTGAAACATCTTTGGAGAACATTCATACTCTCCTGAAGCATACCAAACAAAACAACATCCCCAAATAGAAAATGTGGAAGAAGGTGCCAGAGGAACATACGCTTTTTAAAATTACTATCAGAAAACCCAACAACTTTATACAAACAACTAAGCATTCCAAAACCCGTTTTGCTAACCTTAATCAAATGATCATCCCAAGTTAGAGTTTTATTGAAAATTAACCCTAAATTTCTAACTGTATTAGAGAGTGGAATTAAAGAATCACCGAGAAAAATTCCAGGAAAAGAGGAAGTATGTATAGATTTTTTATAAATTATAATAGACTGAGATTTATTAGCATTAAGAGCGAGCCGGTTAGATAGTGACCAATTATAAATTCTTACCAAATCTTCATTAATAAGAGAAATATTAGAGTTAATGGAATCATTATCAAAGCGACTACTCCTATAAATTTGTACATCATCAGCAAAAATATGACAAGAAGGATGGCGAATCGAACATGCAACATCATTAATGTACATTGAGAATAGTAAAGGACCAAGAACCGACCCCTGAGGAACTCCAGAAGAGACAGGTAAGAAGTCAGAAAACGAATTGTCAAAAAAGACTGCCTGAAAGCGACCCGAAATATAGTCTAAAATTAATTTAGCAGCAGAGAGAGAAAAATTAAAGTTCGAAATAAGCTTATTAAACAAAATTTGGTGATTAATTGAATCGAACGCTTTCGAAAAACCCAACAAATTAAGGCAAGTCATTTCTCTTTTACTCATACTACGACGAATATCATCACAAACATTCAGTAAAGCAGTGGTAGTACCGTGGAATCTTCTAAAACCCGATTGAAAAATACTAAGCAAATTAAAGCTATCAATATGAGATTGAATTTGGGTTTTTACTACCAATTCAAACGCCTTGGACAAAGAACTTAAAATACTAATAGGTCGGAAATGGGAAAGCTCAGAAGGATTGCTAATTTTAGGAACAGGAATAATTTTACTCAACTTCCACTGAGCGGGATAAAACGAGGTCGTTAAAATAAAATTAAAAATATGTAACAAGTATCTTGATACATTAGGAAAAATACGCTTAACAAATTTTAAACTAACCATATCTAGACCAGTGGATTGCGATTTAACTTCCCAAATTGCAGAATGCAAATCGGCAATTGATCTATTTGCAAATGAAAAAGAATTTAGGGATTCTACGGATACTAAATAAATATTGGAAATATCATGAGTGGAACTAGAATTACTTCTAAAATCTACTACTAAAATCATTAGCTTTGAAACTTACCGAAGCACCCCCTTTGCAACTACCAAGGCCCAAATTGCGAACGTTACGCCAAAATATCTTAGAAGGAAGAGAGGGATCTAAAATACAAAAATTACCGGATTTTTTCTACAGCCAATAACACATTATGATAAGCACGTTCGACATAATGAACAGAACGGAATGAAAAATTATATTTTTGTTTAAAAAGCGATCAATTGTTATGTATACTTTTTCGTAAAAAATGAATAATCGAAACGTTGTGACTTCAGTACAAGGCTGCTAGACGTATTAAAAAAAAGGTCGAATTAAAAATAGTGTTTTGTCTCGCCACATACAAGAAAAACATTCGTACGAATTTTACAACAACAATTTTGTGTGAGTAAAGAGAAAAACAAAACACCGATAATTGAAAATTGTTTGTAGTGTCAACGAAGGTTGGTTATAATCACAACGTAGATAAAATCTTTCAACATTTTTGGGTGAGTTCGGAATCCGTTATAAAGAAAAGTACGGGGAAATTATATCATTCAGAAAAAAAACGTTTCTAGGAACGGCAAAATAGAAAAATGACTTTTTCAATTACAATTGTTCAATAATTGTAAATTTATTATTTTGGCTATTAAATAAAGTTATTTTACATTATATCTCATTGATTTAAATAAAGTACTACGCAATAATTTATTCTTAAATGAGAAAAACGTTTTCAGAAAACGCTCGTAGAAATTGTAATGTGACATCGCCTTAAAGCGATGCCACATACACATCTAACTACGTGTGATTCGTGCGTAAATTTGCTTTGTACGAATTTTACAACAATTTTATGTGAGTCAAAGAGAAAAACAAAACACCGATGATTGAGAATTGTTTGTAGTGTCAAAAATCAACGAAGTTTGGTTAGAATCACAACGAAGAAAAAGAACGTTCAAAATTTTTTGGTGAGTTCGGAATCCGTTTCAAAGAATAGTAAGGGGAAAATTATATCATTCAGAAAAAAAACGTTTCTAGGAACGGCAAAATAGAAAAATGACTATTTTTCAATAATTGTAAATTTATTACTTTGGCTAATAAATAAAGTTATTTTACATTATATCTCAATGATTTAAATAAAATATATGCAATAATTTATTCTTAAATGAGAAAAACGTTTCTACGTTCGTAGAAATTGTAATGTGGCATCGCCTTAAAACTGCGTCATTTTTATTCGTTTATAAATGTGTTAAGAAATGAAATACGAAAAATGAAATCAATCATTTGTAATTAAATTTTTGTAGGTCAGAGTTACTCTTTTTTTTGTATATTATATACGAATTCGTACGTAGTTCATACCATTATTTAAATGGTCAGCTTTAATTTTTATTATGTTTTTACCAATAAATTTTGCATTTTGTTAGTTTTTCCGCAATAAATTTGAAATTAATAAGTAGTTTTTAATTCTTACTTATTCGTGACAGTACATTATCAAAGGTTTTCATGTGATTTTTGTAGATATTTGTATGATGCTTACAATTTCCTGTAAACACTCGATGTGTTTGTTACGGTTTCCCTGATACCATGACAAAATGCTTGCTATAAAAGTTTGTTACATAAAATTTCTTCTTACGAAGAATATTATTTGTCATCAGCCGATATTTATTTAACGCAATCGTTAAACCCTTGATGGTGCTCTAGCTCATTTCGTAAATCAAAAATGAATTGCCTGAATCTTAATTATAATAATCGGTGAATTGGGAGAAATCGATCGAAATCAGTTGGCACATATTCAAATAGAGCATTCAAAATGTATTTAAAGAAGAAAATGAATAAAATATGTATCTTAAAAAAGATTTGAAATTGAGTTATTTTTTAAATGTCATGACACATGTATATTCTAACAATTATTAACATCTTTATTAAACATTCCACGATATCCAAAAATTTAAGGAAACAAAATAACAAACATGAACATTTATTTAAATAAAGGAACGATCTACTTACGTAGTATATAATATGTATACTAAAACAAAGGTACTTTTAAGTTCTAAAAGTTAATGCTTGGTCTCTGCTTCCTTCTTCAAGAGTAATTTATGATTAATTTTTTGCCCAAAATTGGTCAAGGAATTATCATCTCAAATTTTGCATGAATCAGTAAAAAACTCTTTGTTAGTTATTTTAATTTATATTTTTAAGTGGCCAAGAAGCTTTATGTGAATTAAATGAACTACTGTTCATTGGTTTCACATTCGTACTATTTATGGGAACATAATAGTTAAACATCAGAAATGAATAACATATTAATCACAGTTTTCTATAATTTATTTGCAGTCGCCAATAGTCGTATGGAAAATGAAAGCGCCCGAAAAGAAACCTTTGGTTAGACCTGAAAAACCAGAAGAAGTTCGCGCAAAAGTTCGCAAAGGATCACAGAAGAAAGTACAAAACCCAGTGCATGCGCTATCTGAATTTCAAAGTCCAACCGATGCCGTTTAAATAAAACAAAATTGCATATTGGAATTCTTTTTCTTTAATAAAATAATATTTTTTAATAGGTAACATATTTTCGATAATATATTATTTTATTTTAAAACAATCAAAAACAAAAGAAGGAAATAATGTAATTATTTGCAATTGTCATTTTATTCCAAAAATATTGAAAATAAACAAAATGAAAATAATTAATATGTTATGCCAAAATTTAAAGTTAGGTGATTTTGAAAATGTTCTCATTCAAATTAATATTCAAAATCCATTTAACAGACAAACCATTATTTATTAATTGAAATTTTGCAATAACCGTAAAAATTAATTGTGCTTAAATTTTTTTATGAAACAACGATTTGAGATGACGTGCCAATAGAACTGAATTCCTAAGTCCCATTCCAATATGAAAATCCAAAATCGTTATCTCATAAAAATTCAAAATGAATACAAAATAACAAAGCAGCTAAACGAATTATAATATTTTTGATTATAGATGTACGATTAGTTTACGTGAATAAGACATGTATTTTATTTATATAATATTTTAAAAAAATTTAAATATCAACATAATAATTAATGAATATTTTTTTAATACTATTATTTTTATAGTTTTCTAAATTAATTGGTAAAAAGTTATATTCTATCTTATACCTACACAAATCAAATAACTTAAAGAAAAGATGAAAATACTTAAAACTACTATTTTCTTATGTTATTGCACATTAAAACAAATAGAAGAGATAAGTAGTAAATGATCAGTATTTCTATTATAAATTGAGGATTAATATGAAAAATAAAAATGTTTTATTGTATTTTATGAAAACAATAAAAAATCAAGAAAAATATGTATTTTGTTTGATTAAAATGACAAATAAATATATTATAGTAGTTGAACAAATGAAAGTTTAAGTTTTAATTTAACAATAAGTTTACTTTACGAACAATGCCAAACTTAATTAGTAAGTTTTAAATAGTACTCGAAAGGAACCGTGTTTTACCGTGCAGACATTGTTTTTCACCAGTTATTGACAAGTGATATCCAGCTTCCTTCATTTCCCGAATAGGTAGTGCAGCAGCCGAAACAAATGCGTTTGGTTTAGGTGAGGTTGAATTGGATTCAGGGGGACGGACAGATCAGGTGACATGATGCGAAATGAAATTATTAACAAAAGTTTACGATTGGGTGATTTTCAGAAAAACAACAACGACAAGTCAGTACTAACTACAAGTTTACCAACACGCAGTTCAAAATCTACTTAAATGATAAGTCCTGCCAACTCCACTTCACTAACTAACAAAAGATTTCTTTTTATTCACCTTGCTTCACGGATCATTTTCCCGTCTTACTTTACGCAATTACTGCCAAATCGAATACGTACGGCTGGCCATATAGGACCTATTTAAGTTACCATCTGCGCATTGCACAGCTCCATGCCAGCCTATAATACTGGACATGGAAGATGGGTCGGCCCATGAGTTTTTGCACGTCATTAGGGGGTCGTATTTGTGTTCCTTTTAATCTGGATCGTAATCTGTTGATGAACAATTCCTTTTGCTCCTTTCTCTATCGGGATTTGAACTCGGTACCTCCCGATGCAAACGCCAAAGCTTTAACCATTAGGCATTTTGGTCGGTAACTAAAGATGTATTGGTAATTTTTTATAGTAATTTTTTAAAATAATTAAACATAAATCTGTTGATGTTTTTACTACTTTCTTTTACTTAGTCAAATAAACTATAGTAATCACGAAACATTTTGACCTCGAGATTTTTGCAGATTTACCATTCGCTATATCGCCGAAGTCAACAAAAGTGAATTTCAAAGTAATTTCTGTGTGCCTTATATGTGTGTGTCTGTTCCGTACTGATTAACTGATTGTATCTTCTCTACAGCACAGACGGATTTATTAATCGGGATGAAACTTCTTACTTAACCGTTTTCCATAAATTTTAAAGATACCAGTGATATTGGGCGGAAATCGGTCCACTGGAAGCGGCAGCTTTCATACTCTTATATACTCTAATTTTTCAACAATATTGATCCAAATCAGTTTTCCAAAATTTAAGCAGAAATTACGTTTTTTGAGCAAAAATTTTTTCAACAAAAAATGTTGCCTCTGTGCACCCCAGGCGGATTGATTGATTGGGAAGAAATTTCATAATTAAGATATTTTCATAAATTGGGAGATCGTTATGGTTTTTGGCCGAAACCGATTCTTCGAAAGTGGCAGGTTTCATAGGAGGTTTTCGTTTTTTGCAAATATTTTAGCAAGTAGATAGCATTTACGAAAAAACAATTAATAACCAAAAGATTGTGAATTAAGTTTCAAATAAAATTGTAAATTGGGGCATCGTTCTAGAATTACTGTATTCTACCTAGAGAAATATTTTAGCTATTTCTAGAGAATTTCGAGGGTCCAATAATTATTTTTACTTCCAAAACATTCAAAACAAGCCACATCTTTCGAGTATTCTACTTCTACTCCAAATTGCATTTTTTTTGTACATGTGTCCCGCAAATTAGTTTAAATGAATCAATTTCGCATATTGTAAAGCACCGTGTATACCACAGTATGACCATACCAAGTTGGTATAATTTTCTTGCTGAAAATATTTCAACAATTTCAATACTTTCAATACTTCAAAATTTCTCCGGTACGCCATTGTTTAATGGTTTTGTAAGCCCTGCCGGATACTTAAATTAGGCGTTTTTGTGTTTTATTCCAATATGTAGTGTTGTGTCTTAATTTTCAATGTTCAGACTTATTACCAACAATAATTGATGCCGTGTGCCATAATCGACTAAATTAAATTAACAATTAAAGTTAAAGCTTTTGCTATTATTCACTTTGTGGCAGACGAAAGATCATTTAACATTATTGTTTTAGCCGACTCTTTAATTAATTGTTTATGAGTATGGTAAGGTATCATGTTGAACTACTATTCATTAGCTCTCTGTATTGAAAATGATCTCAGGAACAGTGTGTTGCTCAAATTTAGCGAATAAATCATTTTATATTTAGTAGTGACCAGTCTAAATGTCAATCTCACATGCATGTGGTGCTGCCAACTAATCAACCAACGAGGCTCTAGCAACCGAGAAACGGCGGGATAACCGAACAGCGAGAAATTAGTAAATGATGTTCTCTTCACTGACCCACTACCAATTTTATTGGTCAGGTTAGAAGCTGATCCACAGCCACTCCTTAGAGCAACGAGTTCACAACAAAATTTAATTTTTACCCCAGATGGTACCCCAACTGCTCAGTTGCTAATCCATCCTCTAACGAGGCCGGCTCAATGGGTTCTGGGGTAAGCCAACCACTGCGATGCTCATTCAAACGAAGTTTAAAAATGTCTAGCTCATCTAGACGTAGACACACTCTGCGATACAACAGGAAAACGAAAATGCTCGACTACACAAAAGATTTTGTGAAATAGGAAAAATGGCATCACAAATTAGCAACGAAATCCTTAAGTTAAAGAAAGAAAATGAGCTGAATAAGACCAGGCTGATAGAAGTACTGGAAACTCCTCTTACTAGTAATAGTGAAAACATCACAATTGCCTGTATTAACCTTGAGTTTTGTTCAGGTGACGAGAAAGCTTATTGTAAGAGAAACTGATTGGATGCATAAACAAAAGAAAAACAGACAAAATCAAAGAGCATAATTCTCGCCAGAAGTTACGGTGCATTTACAAACAAAGCTAATGAAACTACCGAACCATTGCCTATACCTCAACAACACCAGCGACAAGAACAACGCAAGGTTGCTATTTAGACAAAGGCGCCACTGCCAACTAATGTCATTGGTATTACAGAGTTTGCGAATATTCAATGTATAATGAAATCGGTGCCAACAAACGGCTATAGAGTAGTGGCACTAAACATTAATATTTGGAATATCAATATGTAGTATAGATCCCGCGATGCATATAGAGCTTTAGTTACAAAGCTCGCTAAAGAAGATAAAAAGTGATATACCTACGAAAATAAAAATAACCGAGAAATTAAGATTATGGCTAGTGATCTTCATGCCACCTGCATGAAATTCTTTCATCTTCAGGACTTCTATTATATCCACCAGAAAGAGGATATAATAGAAGACCTGAAGATGGAAGAATTTCGAATTGCAAGCGCTGTAAACATCGTTAAATGGGAGCAAATCGTTAGCAGATATCATTAAAAGAGGGTTCCCACTATTCTGCTCACATTCAACAAAAGCGAAAGATTTAAAAATATTTTTAATATCAAAGTACAGCAGGTGCAACAAGAGCGTGTACGGCAAAAAAATAAGTAAAAATAACACTATGATTTGTTTTGTTTTTATTATGAAAGTTTATTGTATTTTCTATGACGCTAGCAACTAATACATAGTAAAGTCACCATTACTGCTAATAATTGCCTGGCACCTAAATTTATCAATATAATATTAAAGTTAACGTCATAATAAATGATGGGGGAAACCACAAAAGTGGAAAATAACTAGAGGAACGCCTATTTCCAAAAGTGGATCTAGAAATGATATTTCGTACTACAGAGGTTTTATATCTATATCTGCTATACCTAAGTTATTTGAACTGGTAATATGAAATTCATTCAAAACATGCTTTCGCGGTATATGTCGCAATAACATGGTTTTATGCCCAAAAGATCAGTATCGATAAATCTCACAGAATTTATTAACTATTCTATTAAAGAAATTGAGAAGCAGAAGCAAGTTGATGTAATATACACTAACTTTGTAAAAGCTTTCGACTCCATAGCCATTAGCCTGGTTCAAATCTTATTTGAGTAATCGCATCAGTATATTAAAATAGGAGATAAAAAGTCGATTAACACACAAGCAACCTCGGGTGTATCATAAGGCTCTGACGTTGGGCCCATGGATTTTCACAATCTTCATTAATGGCATTACTGAAGTGATAAGTCAAAGTTACTTTCGTTGAAAAGATGAGCTTTATTAAGCACATTGAGATGTGCATCACTAGAGCGAACTCCATGCTCGGTTTTGTCAAACGTTGAACGGATGACATTTTTGATTTGGCGATAATTAAGATCCTATATTGTGCTTACGTTAGATCCCAGCTGGAATATGCTGTAAATGTGTGGTGTGCGTTCTAATAAGAACATATTCAAAGTATTGAGAAAATTCTAAAGAAGTTTATACGCTACTTGACCTGGAAAGACGAATGGGTTTATGACCATGATCTACCATATCACATAATCATAAGGGTCAACCACCATATTTAACTGGATGTAAGACATACAACTTGGCAATGCTAGAAAATAGGCGTGAATTGCTAAAAGTACATTTATTGGTAATCTTCTACCAGGCCTAATCGACTCACCGGATGTACTAAATTCAATTAAAATAATGGTTCCTAGTAGACAACTAAGAGATCATGACTTCCTCCACTTAGATAGATCCAGAATCAACTATGGCGATAACGACCCAGTGAAGATGATGTGTAAGAGTTTTAATAAAATAAAGTATTTGTTTAACTAAAGATAATTTTAAAAGTAGATTAAGGCAGTTTTATGCCCCAGTGGTTTTATTTGTTACTTACTTGTTACTTTACTTTTATATTTTAAATTTTCAACACCAAAGCGGGTTTATTTTATTTCGTATTTTTACATTAAATATTGTATTAATTTTCAAGTCAAATTTGTAGACTTATTTCAATATAAATAAATAAAGAATAATAATACTGTGGTTGTAAACATGTGTGACTACATCAACAAGTAACAGACTATATTAGATAGGAATGTTTATGAGCCAATTATTAAAGATGCGTTACAAACATTCATAAAAAATTCAATGATATAGCCAAAGAGTGGTTCACAGAAGCAAGAATACCAGAATAAGCTGCCGATGTTCTGTCAGTCCAAACTGTACTAAATCGAAACGACGAGGTGACCCCTATTCGAGCTATTGCCCCACCGGACGAGGAAGTACTTGTCTTATATCCCACAGCAGAGGAAGTAGGTCTTGATGGAATCTCCGCAGAATTATAAAATCACGGAAGAGCTACTCATGCATCTCATCGATATGACTTATCTTTAGATGTTCGTTATTTACTAATATCAATAATAATTTAGCTTTAAATTTACTGAATAAGAGGGGGAGGGGGTGGGTGAATGGGTTGAAATTAAGAAGAATTCGAAACAAAATTAAAAAAATTGGTATCTATTAAAGCTATATGAAGTTAATGGCCAAACATTCATAAAAAGTAATTTGGTGCTTAACCAAAAATTGTTTTATTTTAATATTATATACTCGTATAATATGAAAAATGCTGTTGTAGTATTTCTGGCAATTTTCAATTTTTATGTTATTTCTTATCTTACGGAATAACATTAAAGAAATATGTGTTTTATAAAATGTTATGGAACAAAATTTAGCAAATAGTGCCCAACTCTTGTCATATTCATTAAATTAAAATTTTAAAAAAAATTTTAATAACAATATAACAGCTCACAATTCGATATTATTCGTATATTAATTAATTAAATTTAAAAAAGAATTGAATTGAAAGTAATTCAAAATTAAAATAATGTCCACATTTTTGTTTATAACAAATCAGTTCAAAACGCTGTAGAATCTAACATAATCTAATTGCGGTAGCCATGATAGTTCTGTTAAAATTTCGCATTTGACACCGACATAACCACAAAAAGCAAATGTACTATATTTTATTGTCGTATAGTCTGCCGGTTCATACGACGGATAAAAATCTCGGATTTTAAATCCCGCCGTTTTACCCAATCAAATCACATAAAAAAAAGAAATTCACGTCCCTTTTTATGCCAAAAAGTTTAAAAAATCTAAACCTTGAGCAAAATATCTCGCAGCCGACTAACTGAACAAATATAAATTTTAATTATCGAGCAACATTATGTAGACTATTTTACTTTTGCTTCTTTTTGTTGGATTCCCAAGTATAACAAGACGAAACTCAAAATTGAGCTATCGTATTTTCCTTCGAATTATGACGAAAAAGTCGAAAGAAAAATTATTTATGTATGACACAAATATTATTTAGCAGTGATGTGTATAAGAACGTTGTAGTATAGATAAAAATAAAGTATCATGTTATTTTAATTTGTATTCATAATCACAAATTAATAAACAATTATAACGCATTTAAAAATTATAATGTACGAGTGTTATTTGCCAAATTTGTAAATAATAAATTTATTTGTAAATATAACAATTTTATTTGTGTGGCATCATCAAATCGCAAGTTTGAAAGGATATTAAATATTCAAATTGAAAAAAGTTGTATGACAGACAAATTACATAATTTAATTCTACAAAATTGTAATTTTTATTAATTTGATATTCTATTTTAGATAATTTGCATTTCAAACCTAGCCAGGTGCAATTTTTATTGGAGTTGCTACGCATCGTTTAAGCATCGTTTTACCTAGCTTTAAGAGTTTTACTTATTTAGTTTTATTACTATTTCAGTTTATGTAAAGATTTAATAAACTATTTTATATAAATAAAAAATAATATAATAAATAATATAAATAAAATTAGAATTTAGTTTTATTAATGTAATATTTAGAACCCCCAAATTCATTTGACATACTCAAAATTGCTCCCGCCAATTTTATTTTAACACATACATGCACACAGTTTTATTATATCGAGTTTCGCCGAGTCTCGAATTTTTGCGACAAGTTTCATACGACTTCTTAGAATAATTCGGAACTAAATATTAAGAATATTCGAAACTTAGTTTCGAACTATTGTTCGATAAAAAGGGAAAAAGTCGAAAGTAAAAATACTTGGGTTTGTAATGTGTTCCTCGGGATGACATTTTCAATTTTATTGTGTTGTAAAGTCTTCCTTTCCCATATATTGTGTATTATTAAATACAAATATAGTAAATAGTAAAAAATAGTGTGTATTTTTATTTAAAATAAATAAATTTCATTTAAAAATGATGAGTACATTATTATAGATCCAGATATAAATGATTACAAATAATCGTGATGAAATTTTTGATTAATAATTATTTCAAAACTTAATAATAGAATGGCGAATATGAGATATTCGGATGGAAAACTCTTCGATGGAATTAAAAAGCCGGGCGACAAATATACACTTTGACATACAAGGACTATAAAAATGTAACTCTGAAAAGGATAATTTGGAGTGAAATTGCCGTAGCAATAGGATTGAGTATGGAGATGTGCAAAAAAAAATATGGAAGCTTTTTAGGAGTCGTGGTTATATATATACTTGTTTAATATATATATAATATCAGAGATATATATAATATCTTTATCCTCAGTACTCCCAAACTGAGGATAAAGTGGCAGCTTACTTATATAATTACAATGATTTCACTATTTATTAATTTTTCTATAAATGTATTATTTAATTTAAATTCATATTTTTAACATTTATTTACATTAGTGGTTTTTAATTTAATACAAATAAAAATGTTATTTTTTCAATGAAAATTATATGTAATTGTGTCTTTGCTTTATGAACTCTTAAATAACTACCGAAGACTGGTGTGAAAAATAAAAAACAAAAACTTATATACATTTTTTCTGGTATACAACTTGGCTAAGGACTCTGTGATTAATCAGGTCAACTAAAACCAAGTTGTATACCAGTTATACCAAACTGTACTAACTATATTTTTCCATAAAACGTACTCATATTATACCTTTACGAAATGTCAATTTCGGACATTTCTCTATAGATAAAATGTCACAACAAAAATATAACAACAACAACAAGGCAAGTATTTTAATTATAAAGCAAAAAATAAAACTTATAAAAATGATAATAAAGTTTAATAAATTTATTTTATACAAAATATTTACAGAAATAAAACGGGTGAAGAAACGGTACACCACATACACTCCCCTTCCAGTGTAATTTAAGAAAATTTGTAAGTATTAAATTACACGATACGAAGTCCGGTGTTTCAATTCTGAAATCGTACTGGTAGTTTAATCACACGACCATGCCTTGACAACACCTCTTATGGCTCATTACTAAATTGCACATGCTGATTAAAAACTACTTTCTTTTTAGATCTTGGAGTTTCTGAAATCACCTCATCAGCTTTCTCATCAAAATTCGATGACACATTAGTGGCTAATGACTGATTGTTGAACAACTCATCTTTATTTTCGCTATAACAAGGTTTGAGTCTGTCTATTGAAATGTTAACTTTTTTACCTTTTATTTCTAGCTCAAAAAATTTTGCATCCCTGTTTAAAATTTTAAAAGGACCAGTATACGGAGGTTGAAGTGCCCTTTTGACTGCATCGGTACGTATAAATACATGAGAGCAATCCTCCAATTTCCTGTTAATGAACAATCTCTCCTTTGAATGCCGAGATGCATTAACAGGTTTTAATTCTTCAAAATGTCTTTTTAGATTATTCACGAATTCTGACTGTGGAATTGAAGTATTTGGTGGTTCCATAAATTGCCCAGGAACTCTGACGGTACTTCCATATACCAACTCTACAGGAGTAGTCTTTAACTCTTCGTTAAAAGAGGTACGTAAACCTAATAATACAAGAGGTAATATTTCTGTCCAATCCATTCTTTTATGACTCGCTGCTTTTAAAGTCCTATGCCAACGTTCAATCATACCATTACATTTAGGGTTATACGATGTAGTACGCCTTCTTTCGAAACCGATTAATTTTGATAATTCTGTAAAAAGATTTGATTCAAATTGTGAACCTTGATCTGTTACTACGAAGTTTGGAACACCAAAACGAGCTATCCAATTTGAATAAAAAGCACTTGCTACTGTACTAGCATAGATATCTGGTATCGGGATTGCCTCCGCCCAGCGCGTATATCTATCAATCATGGTTAGACAGTACTTTTGATTATTGGATACAGGTAATGGTCCAACTAGGTCAATATGAACCTCTGAAAATCTCTCCTTCGTAACTTTAAAATTAGCAATTGGTGCTTTCGTGTGTCTTGATACTTTGGATTTTTGGCAAGCCAAACATGTTTGCGCCAATTCCCTAACATCCTTTTTCATTGAAGGCCATACTACGTGATTTGACAACAGTTTGACCGAAGCTTTTATTCCAGGAAGCGAAAGAGAGTGTAGCGACTCAAATACCTTCCTCCTCCATTCTCTCGGGATGAAAGGTCTTGCATGTCCCGTCGAAATGTCGCAGTAAATGAAATGTTCTGTATTGAAAGCCAAAGGTCTTCGTACCAAATTTAGACTAGAATTTTCGTCCTGTAATATGTCATTCAGTTCCGAGTCTTGTAATTGATCCGTAGCTAGTTTGGTATAGTCAATCGTCTCGTGAATGTCAATAGGTTCAATTCTAGATAACGTATCAGCTACTACGTTGTCTGTACCAGTTACATGTCGCAAGTCCGTTGTAAACTGTCCAATAAAGTCAAGCTGACGTCTTTGTCGGGGTGAAGCTTTGTCTAAATTTTGATTAAAAGCGTAAATTAATGGTTTATGATCCGTAATGAGTATGAAATTTCTTCCCTCGAGATAGAATCGGAAGTATTTCACCGCTAAATAAGCCGCCAACAACTCCCTATCGTAGGTACTGTATTTCTTTTGTGTCTCAGTCAACCTCACGGAATAAAAGCCCAGTGGTTGCCAAACTCCATTAACCCACTGTTGCATAACCGCCCCTATTGCTACGTCCGAAGCATCTACCATTATTGATAATTTTGCCGTGGTATCTGGATGAGCTAACAATGTGGCATCACTTAATTTGTTTTTGCACTTTTGGAAAGCTGATACTGACTCTTCCGACCAAACAATTGATTCTTTACTATTTTTCTTGTAACCTTTTAAAAAATCATTTAAAATGGCCTGGTCATGCGCCGCAGATGGAATAAATCGCCTATAGAAATTTAGCATTCCTAAAAAACGCTTCAATTGCTGAACATTAACAGGCTGCGGAAATTCACGAATTATCTCAACTCTTGCTGGAGTTGGTAAAATTCCCTTCATATTAACAAAATGCCCAAGAAAGGAGATTTCTTTCTGTGCAAATACGCATTTATCCAACTTAATTATTAACCCATTATCGGCCAAGCGTTGGAAAACCTGCTCAACGTGCAATAAATGCTCATCCAATGAAGTGGATGCAATAAGAATATCGTCTAAATAAACGAAACAGAACGACAATCCTCTTAACACAGAATGCATTAATCGCTGAAACGATTGTGCCGCATTCCGAAGACCGAATGTTATTCTATTAAATTCAAACAAGCCGAATGGTGTTGCTATGGCTGTTTTTGGTACATCTTGTGGTTCTACTGGAATTTGATGGTAAGCTCGAACCAAGTCTAATGTCGAAAATATTGTGCAACCAGCGAGTTGAAATGAAAAGTCTTGTAAATGTGGTACAGGATAATTATCGGGAACTGTCACATTATTCAACGCCCTATAATCTCCACAGGGTCTCCACTCCCCGTTTTTCTTGGGTACCAAATGTAACGGACTGGCCCACTCACTTTTACTAGGTCGACAGATACCTTGCGCCATCATATTTTCGAAATATTCTCTAGCTATTTTTAATTTATCGGGAGCTAATCGCCTCGTTTTACACATAACCGGTTGGCCTCTTGTTTCTAAACAATGCGTAACGTTATGCTTCGGAACATTCATATTAACAGCTTCCCGAGTAATTATTTCGAATTTTTTTAATAATTTATTGATTTCCGGATTAATTTTATTTTTATCTAATAATGCTAACGAAAAACTTGGATTTTGTGTAATAGATCCTATTGTATACAAATTTGTTGTCGGATCTAATAATCTGCCTTTCTTAATATCAACCACTAATCCGGTTGATTTTAAAAAATCCGCACCGATAATTGGCCTAGACACGTCAGCAAGTATAAAAGACCATTTAAACACCCTACGTAAACCAATATTTAACAAAATTGTCTGCGTTCCGTAGGCTTTAATTTTGGTTCCATTTGCTGCGTATAAATGGAATTTCGGTTCCATAACTTTTTTATTACTAAAATTTCTGGGTAAAACGGACACATCTGCACCTGTGTCTACCAGAAATTTATTTTTAGTATTTTGGTCGAAAATGAGAAGACGATTTGAAGAAATTTCATCAACACACGTCTCAAAATGCTGACCTGAATTTAGTTTTTTGAATTTTGAGATTGACTTGCTAAGAATTTGCTATGATGCCGACAACCAGAAACGCATTTCGTAGCTTTGTCCTTGAATCGTCGATGATAAAAACACTCATTTTCCTCGAACGATCGCTCTCTAGACTTGGATGAATTTCTAGAAGCTTTATGTGGACTATGAGCCCTTCTGGATGTGCTATGTAAAGCAGACACTTCCATTAAAATGTCCTTACGGAACTTAGACAACATCTCTTGAAACTCATTTATACTCGTAGAAGATTCTTTATTTTTAACTATATGCGATTTATCACCAATTTCCATGATTTGCTGTTGTGACATGGTTTCGATCAAATCGTCCGCTCGCTCTGCTAATTTTCCTAATGTAACGTCGTTTTCAAACGGAACTAACACCAGCTGGACTTGTTGCGGTAACCTTTGTAACCATAATCTTCTAACAGTGCTCTCTTCGAAATGCTCTCCTGCATTCATATGCATCTGTTCAAGCAACTGCGACGGTTTTTGATCCTCAAGCCGTAACCCGTGCAACAAATTGTTTAATTTCGAACGTTCCGATTCGCCTAAAACTCTAAGTACCTCCTGCTTAAAAAAAGTATACGGTTGTTTGCCTTTGTTTTTCATAATAAGATTGGCAAATCTATTGTGCAGTCTAGCATCCAATGCACCAACCGCATGTGAATACCGTGTAGTTTCCGTAACAATGTTTGCTACCTGAAACTGTTGTTCCAAAATAGCAAACCAGACCTCGGGATTTTGGGTATATAATGGTTGGGGAGGTTTAAACGCTACGTGTGCTACCTCTTTTTGAGTCAAACATCTAATAGATTTAATTTCTTCATCTATTTCGTTGTAAGACTTTCCACTAGAAGACGCATGAAAAGTATTAGAATCTTTCGACTGTGAATTTAATATAATTTGAACCTGATCTTGTATTAACGCACGTAATTGTTCGTGAGTCAACGTGATCATTTCTTTATTTGCAGTCGAAAGATTTTGCCTAACAGGAGAATGCGAATGGGACGAACTCGTTTCCTCATCGTCGGTATTTATACCGCACACCACGAAACGAAACACGAAACATAAAATTAAAAAAAGAGATGAACCAACGAAAAAAACACAAGAAATGCTGAACATTATAATTTGTAATTTAATTTTTTATAATTTTTATTTTTTTAATAATTTTTTAAAATTTTTTTAAAATAATATATTTTTTAAAATAATTTTTTTTAAATTTTTATTTTTATGATTTTTTTAAATAAATAGTGAAAATTGACGAGAAAAAAAAATGGAGTACGCTTTATTAAGAAAAAGTATAGTTGGTACTTACAATTTTTTCTGCTAACTTATATAATTATGTATATAACTCCCGGCTGCTTATGGAATGCTTCCTCTTAAATGCTGACTGGAATATTTTATCTGCTCCACGGAAGGTTTCCTCTTGCTTGCTGACTAAACTAATTCAGCTGCTCTATGGAATGCTGCTGCTTGGAGACTGGGTAAAATATTTAGCGGATCCACGGAATATTCCTTTTACTAATTAACTGCAACTTTAGCCGCTGTAACTGGAGTTAAAATGCTTCCCATCGAAGCTGATGGCTTATTTATTAAAATCGTTTAACGTTTTTCAATATTGACGAAACAAAATTAACTGCTGCCCCTGGTGGACTTTGCTTCATCACGTCGGGGTCACCAATTTAGGAGTCGTGGTTATATATATACTTGTTTAATATATATATAATATCAGAGATATATATAATATCTTTATCCTCAGTACTCCCAAACTGAGGATAAAGTGGCAGCTTACTTATATAATTACAATGATTTCACTATTTATTAATTTTTATATAAATGTATTATTTAATTTAAATTCATATTTTTAACATTTATTTACATTAGTGGTTTTTAATTTAATACAAATAAAAATGTTATTTTTTCAATGAAAATTATATGTAATTGTGTCTTTGCTTTATGAACTCTTAAATAACTACCGAAGACTGGTGTGAAAAATAAAAAACAAAAACTTATATACATTTTTTCTGGTATACAACTTGGCTAAGGACTCTGTGATTAATCAGGTCAACTAAAACCAAGTTGTATACCAGTTATACCAAACTGTACTAACTATATTTTTCCATAAAACGTACTCATATTATACCTTTACGAAATGTCAATTTCGGACATTTCTCTATAGATAAAATGTCACAACAAAAATATAACAACAACAACAAGGCAAGTATTTTAATTATAAAGCAAAAAATAAAACTTATAAAAATGATAATAAAGTTTAATAAATTTATTTTTATACAAAATATTTACAGAAATAAAACGGGTGAAGAAACGGTACACAACATACACTCCCCTTCCAGTGTAATTTAAGAAAATTTGTAAGTATTAAATTACACGATACGAAGTCCGGTGTTTCAATTCTGAAATCGTACTGGTAGTTTAATCACACGACCATGCCTTGACAACACCTCTTTTGGCTCATTACTAAATTGCACATGCTGATTAAAAACTACTTTCTTTTTAGATCTTGGAGTTTCTGAAATCACCTCATCAGCTTTCTCATCAAAATTCGATGACACATTAGTGGCTAATGACTGATTGTTGAACAACTCATCTTTATTTTCGCTATAACAAGGTTTGAGTCTGCCTATTGAAATGTTAACTTTTTTACCTTTTATTTCTAGCTCAAAAAATTTTGCATCCCTGTTTAAAATTTTAAAAGGACCAGTATACGGAGGTTGAAGTGCCCTTTTGACTGCATCGGTACGTATAAATACATGAGAGCAATCCTCCAATTTCCTGTTAATGAACAATCTCTCCTTTGAATGCCGAGATGCATTAACAGGTTTTAATTCTTCAAAATGTCTTTTTAGATTATTCACGAATTCTGACTGTGGAATTGAAGTATTTGGTGGTTCCATAAATTGCCCAGGAACTCTGACGGTACTTCCATATACCAACTCTACAAGAGTAGTCTTTAACTCTTCGTTAAAAGAGGTACGTAAACCTAATAATACAAGAGGTAATATTTCTGTCCAATCCATTCTTTTATGACTCGCTGCTTTTAAAGTCCTATGCCAACGTTCAATCATACCATTACATTTAGGGTTATACGATGTAGTACGCCTTCTTTCGAAACCGATTAATTTTGATAATTCTGTAAAAAGATTTGATTCAAATTGTGAACCTTGATCTGTTACTACGAAGTTTGGAACACCAAAACGAGCTATCCAATTTGAATAAAAAGCACTTGCTACTGTACTAGCATAGATATCTGGTATCGGGATTGCCTCCGCCCAGCGCGTATATCTATCAATCATGGTTAGACAGTACTTTTGATTATTGGATACAGGTAATGGTCCAACTAGGTCAATATGAACCTCTGAAAATCTCTCCTTCGTAACTTCAAAATTACCAATTGGTGCTTTCGTGTGTCTTGATACTTTGGATTTTTGGCAAGCCAAACATGTTTGCGCCAATTCCCTAACATCCTTTTTCATTGAAGGCCATACTACGTGATTTGACAACAGTTTGACCGAAGCTTTTATTCCAGGATGCGAAAGAGAGTGTAGCGACTCAAATACCTTCCTCCTCCATTCTCTCGGGATGAAAGGTCTTGCATGTCCCGTCGAAATGTCGCAGTAAATGAAATGTTCTGTATTGAAAGCCAAAGGTCTTTGTACCAAATTTAGACTAGAATTTTCGTCCTGTAATATGTCATTCAGTTCCGAGTCTTGTAATTGATCCGTAGCTAGTTTGGTATAGTCAATCGTCTCGTGAATGTCAATAGGTTCAATTCTAGATAACGTATCAGCTACTACGTTGTCTGTACCAGTTACATGTCGCAAGTCCGTTGTAAACTGTCCAATAAAGTCAAGCTGACGTCTTTGTCGGGGTGAAGCTTTGTCTAAATTTTGATTAAAAGCGTAAATTAATGGTTTATGATCCGTAATGAGTATGAAATTTCTTCCCTCGAGATAGAATCGGAAGTATTTCACCGCTAAATAAGCCGCCAACAACTCCCTATCGTAGGTACTGTATTTCTTTTGCGTCTCAGTCAACCTCACGGAATAAAAGCCCAGTGGTTGCCAAACTCCATTAACCCACTGTTGCATAACCGCCCCTATTGCTACGTCCGAAGCATCTACCATTATTGATAATTTTGCCGTGGTATCTGGATGAGCTAACAATGTGGCATCACTTAATTTGTTTTTGCACTTTTGGAAAGCTGATACTGACTCTTCCGACCAAACAATTGATTCTTTACTATTTTTCTTGTAACCTTTTAAAAAATCATTTAAAATGGCCTGGTCATGCGCCGCAGATGGAATAAATCGCCTATAGAAATTTAGCATTCCTAAAAAACGCTTCAATTGCTGAACATTAACAGGCTGCGGAAATTCACGAATTATCTCAACTCTTGCTGGAGTTGGTAAAATTCCCTTCATATTAACAAAATGCCCAAGAAAGGAGATTTCTTTCTGTGCAAATACGCATTTATCCAACTTACCTGCTCAACGTGCAATAAATGCTCATCCAATGAAGTGGATGCAATAAGAATATCGTCTAAATAAACGAAACAGAACGACAATCCTCTTAACACAGAATGCATTAATCGCTGAAACGATTGTGCCGCATTCCGAAGACCGAATGTCATTCTATTAAATTCAAACAAGCCGAATGGTGTTGCTATGGCTGTTTTTGGTACATCTTTTGGTTCTACTGGAATTTGATGGTAAGCTCGAACCAAGTCTAATGTCGAAAATATTGTGCAACCAGCGAGTTGAAATGAAAAGTCTTGTAAATGTGGTACAGGATAATTATCGGGAACTGTCACATTATTCAACGCCCTATAATCTCCACAGGTTCTCCACTCCCCGTTTTTCTTGGGTACCAAATGTAACGGACTGGCCAACTCACTTTTACTAGGTCGACAGATACCTTGCGCCATCATATTTTCGAAATATTCTCTAGCTATTTTTAATTTATCGGGAGCTAATCGCCTCGTTTTACACATAACCGGTTGGCCTCTTGTTTCTAAACAATGCGTAACGTTATGCTTCGGAACATTCATATTAACAGCTTCCCGAGTAATTATTTCGAATTTTTTTAATAATTTATTGATTTCCGGATTAATTTTATTTTTATCTAATAATGCTAACGAAAAACTTGGATTTTGTGTAATAGATCCTATTGTATACAAATTTGTTGTCGGATCTAATAATCTGCCTTTCTTAATATCAACCACTAATCCGGTTGATTTTAAAAAATCCGCACCGATAATTGGCCTAGACACGTCAGCAAGTATAAAAGACCATTTAAACACCCTACGTAAACCAATATTTAACAAAATTGTCTGCGTTCCGTAGGCTTTAATTTTGGTTCCATTTGCTGCGTATAAATGGAATTCCGGTTCCATAACTTTTTTATTACTAAAATTTCTGGGTAAAACGGACACATCTGCACCTGTGTCTACCAGAAATTTATTTTTAGTATTTTGGTCGAAAATGAGAAGACGATTTGAAGAAATTTCATCAACACACGTCTCAAAATGCTGACCTGAATTTAGTTTTTTGAATTTTGAGATTGACTTGCTAAGAATTTGCTATGATGCCGACAACCATAAACGCATTTCGTAGCTTTGTCCTTGAATCGTCGATGATAAAAACACTCATTTTCCTCGAACGATCGCTCTCTAGACTTGGATGAATTTCTAGAAGCTTTATGTGGACTATGAGCCCTTCTGGATGTGCTATGTAAAGCAGACACTTCCATTAAAATGTCCTTACGGAACTTAGACAACATCTCTTGACACTCATTTATACTCGTAGAAGATTCTTTATTTTTAACTATATGCGATTTATCACCAATTTCCATGATTTGCTGTTGTGACATGGTTTCGATCAAATCGTCCGCTCGCTCTGCTAATTTTCCTAATGTAACGTCGTTTTCAAACGGAACTAACACCAGCTGGACTTGTTGCGGTAACCTTTGTAACCATAATCTTCTAACAGTGCTCTCTTCGAAATGCTCTCCTGCATTCATATGCATCTGTTCAAGCAACTGCGACGGTTTTTGATCCTCAAGCCGTAACCCGTGCAACAAATTGTTTAATTTCGAACGTTCCGATTCGCCTAAAACTCTAAGTACCTCCTGCTTAAAAAAAGTATACGGTTGTTTGCCTTTGTTTTTCATAATAAGATTGGCAAATCTATTGTGCAGTCTAGCATCCAATGCACCAACCGCATGTGAATACCGTGTAGTTTCCGTAACAATGTTTGCTACCTGAAACTGTTGTTCCAAAATAGCAAACCAGACCTCGGGATTTTGGGTATATAATGGTTGGGGAGGTTTAAACGCTACGTGTGTTACCTCTTTTTGAGTCAAACATCTAATAGATTTAATTTCTTCATCTATTTCGTTGTAAGACTTTCCACTAGAAGACGCATGAAAAGTATTAGAATCTTTCGACTGTGAATTTAATATAATTTGAACCTGATCTTGTATTAACGCACGTAATTGTTCGTGAGTCAACGTGATCATTTCTTTATTTGCAGTCGAAAGATTTTGCCTAACAGGAGAATGCGAATGGGACGAACTCGTTTCCTCATCGTCGGTATTTATACCGCACACCACGAAACGAAACACGAAACATAAAATTAAAAAAAGAGATGAACCAACGAAAAAAACACAAGAAATGCTGAACATTATAATTTGTAATTTAATTTTTTATAATTTTTATTTTTTTAATAATTTTTTAAAATTTTTTTAAAATAATATATTTTTTAAAATAATTTTTTTTAAATTTTTATTTTTATGATTTTTTTAAATAAATAGTGAAAATTGACGAGAAAAAAAAATGGAGTACGCTTTATTAAGAAAAAGTATAGTTGGTACTTACAATTTTTTCTGCTAACTTATATAATTATGTATATAACTCCCGGCTGCTTATGGAATGCTTCCTCTTAAATGCTGACTGGAATATTTTATCTGCTCCACGGAAGGTTTCCTCTTGCTTGCTGACTAAACTAATTCAGCTGCTCTATGGAATGCTGCTGCTTGGAGACTGGGTAAAATATTTAGCGGATCCACGGAATATTCCTTTTACTAATTAACTGCAACTTTAGCCGCTGTAACTGGAGTTAAAATGCTTCCCATCGAAGCTGATGGCTTATTTATTAAAATCGTTTAACGTTTTTCAATATTGACGAAACAAAATTAACTGCTGCCCCTGGTGGACTTTGCTTCATCACGTCGGGGTCACCAATTTAGGAGTCGTGGTTATATATATACTTGTTTAATATATATATAATATCAGAGATATATATAATATCTTTATCCTCAGTACTCCCAAACTGAGGATAAAGTGGCAGCTTACTTATATAATTACAATGATTTCACTATTTATTAATTTTTATATAAATGTATTATTTAATTTAAATTCATATTTTTAACATTTATTTACATTAGTGGTTTTTAATTTAATACAAATAAAAATGTTATTTTTTCAATGAAAATTATATGTAATTGTGTCTTTGCTTTATGAACTCTTAAATAACTACCGAAGACTGGTGTGAAAAATAAAAAACAAAAACTTATATACATTTTTTCTGGTATACAACTTGGCTAAGGACTCTGTGATTAATCAGGTCAACTAAAACCAAGTTGTATACCAGTTATACCAAACTGTACTAACTATATTTTTCCATAAAACGTACTCATATTATACCTTTACGAAATGTCAATTTCGGACATTTCTCTATAGATAAAATGTCACAACAAAAATATAACAACAACAACAAGGCAAGTATTTTAATTATAAAGCAAAAAATAAAACTTATAAAAATGATAATAAAGTTTAATAAATTTATTTTTATACAAAATATTTACAGAAATAAAACGGGTGAAGAAACGGTACACAACATACACTCCCCTTCCAGTGTAATTTAAGAAAATTTGTAAGTATTAAATTACACGATACGAAGTCCGGTGTTTCAATTCTGAAATCGTACTGGTAGTTTAATCACACGACCATGCCTTGACAACACCTCTTTTGGCTCATTACTAAATTGCACATGCTGATTAAAAACTACTTTCTTTTTAGATCTTGGAGTTTCTGAAATCACCTCATCAGCTTTCTCATCAAAATTCGATGACACATTAGTGGCTAATGACTGATTGTTGAACAACTCATCTTTATTTTCGCTATAACAAGGTTTGAGTCTGCCTATTGAAATGTTAACTTTTTTACCTTTTATTTCTAGCTCAAAAAATTTTGCATCCCTGTTTAAAATTTTAAAAGGACCAGTATACGGAGGTTGAAGTGCCCTTTTGACTGCATCGGTACGTATAAATACATGAGAGCAATCCTCCAATTTCCTGTTAATGAACAATCTCTCCTTTGAATGCCGAGATGCATTAACAGGTTTTAATTCTTCAAAATGTCTTTTTAGATTATTCACGAATTCTGACTGTGGAATTGAAGTATTTGGTGGTTCCATAAATTGCCCAGGAACTCTGACGGTACTTCCATATACCAACTCTACAAGAGTAGTCTTTAACTCTTCGTTAAAAGAGGTACGTAAACCTAATAATACAAGAGGTAATATTTCTGTCCAATCCATTCTTTTATGACTCGCTGCTTTTAAAGTCCTATGCCAACGTTCAATCATACCATTACATTTAGGGTTATACGATGTAGTACGCCTTCTTTCGAAACCGATTAATTTTGATAATTCTGTAAAAAGATTTGATTCAAATTGTGAACCTTGATCTGTTACTACGAAGTTTGGAACACCAAAACGAGCTATCCAATTTGAATAAAAAGCACTTGCTACTGTACTAGCATAGATATCTGGTATCGGGATTGCCTCCGCCCAGCGCGTATATCTATCAATCATGGTTAGACAGTACTTTTGATTATTGGATACAGGTAATGGTCCAACTAGGTCAATATGAACCTCTGAAAATCTCTCCTTCGTAACTTCAAAATTACCAATTGGTGCTTTCGTGTGTCTTGATACTTTGGATTTTTGGCAAGCCAAACATGTTTGCGCCAATTCCCTAACATCCTTTTTCATTGAAGGCCATACTACGTGATTTGACAACAGTTTGACCGAAGCTTTTATTCCAGGATGCGAAAGAGAGTGTAGCGACTCAAATACCTTCCTCCTCCATTCTCTCGGGATGAAAGGTCTTGCATGTCCCGTCGAAATGTCGCAGTAAATGAAATGTTCTGTATTGAAAGCCAAAGGTCTTTGTACCAAATTTAGACTAGAATTTTCGTCCTGTAATATGTCATTCAGTTCCGAGTCTTGTAATTGATCCGTAGCTAGTTTGGTATAGTCAATCGTCTCGTGAATGTCAATAGGTTCAATTCTAGATAACGTATCAGCTACTACGTTGTCTGTACCAGTTACATGTCGCAAGTCCGTTGTAAACTGTCCAATAAAGTCAAGCTGACGTCTTTGTCGGGGTGAAGCTTTGTCTAAATTTTGATTAAAAGCGTAAATTAATGGTTTATGATCCGTAATGAGTATGAAATTTCTTCCCTCGAGATAGAATCGGAAGTATTTCACCGCTAAATAAGCCGCCAACAACTCCCTATCGTAGGTACTGTATTTCTTTTGCGTCTCAGTCAACCTCACGGAATAAAAGCCCAGTGGTTGCCAAACTCCATTAACCCACTGTTGCATAACCGCCCCTATTGCTACGTCCGAAGCATCTACCATTATTGATAATTTTGCCGTGGTATCTGGATGAGCTAACAATGTGGCATCACTTAATTTGTTTTTGCACTTTTGGAAAGCTGATACTGACTCTTCCGACCAAACAATTGATTCTTTACTATTTTTCTTGTAACCTTTTAAAAAATCATTTAAAATGGCCTGGTCATGCGCCGCAGATGGAATAAATCGCCTATAGAAATTTAGCATTCCTAAAAAACGCTTCAATTGCTGAACATTAACAGGCTGCGGAAATTCACGAATTATCTCAACTCTTGCTGGAGTTGGTAAAATTCCCTTCATATTAACAAAATGCCCAAGAAAGGAGATTTCTTTCTGTGCAAATACGCATTTATCCAACTTACCTGCTCAACGTGCAATAAATGCTCATCCAATGAAGTGGATGCAATAAGAATATCGTCTAAATAAACGAAACAGAACGACAATCCTCTTAACACAGAATGCATTAATCGCTGAAACGATTGTGCCGCATTCCGAAGACCGAATGTCATTCTATTAAATTCAAACAAGCCGAATGGTGTTGCTATGGCTGTTTTTGGTACATCTTTTGGTTCTACTGGAATTTGATGGTAAGCTCGAACCAAGTCTAATGTCGAAAATATTGTGCAACCAGCGAGTTGAAATGAAAAGTCTTGTAAATGTGGTACAGGATAATTATCGGGAACTGTCACATTATTCAACGCCCTATAATCTCCACAGGTTCTCCACTCCCCGTTTTTCTTGGGTACCAAATGTAACGGACTGGCCAACTCACTTTTACTAGGTCGACAGATACCTTGCGCCATCATATTTTCGAAATATTCTCTAGCTATTTTTAATTTATCGGGAGCTAATCGCCTCGTTTTACACATAACCGGTTGGCCTCTTGTTTCTAAACAATGCGTAACGTTATGCTTCGGAACATTCATATTAACAGCTTCCCGAGTAATTATTTCGAATTTTTTTAATAATTTATTGATTTCCGGATTAATTTTATTTTTATCTAATAATGCTAACGAAAAACTTGGATTTTGTGTAATAGATCCTATTGTATACAAATTTGTTGTCGGATCTAATAATCTGCCTTTCTTAATATCAACCACTAATCCGGTTGATTTTAAAAAATCCGCACCGATAATTGGCCTAGACACGTCAGCAAGTATAAAAGACCATTTAAACACCCTACGTAAACCAATATTTAACAAAATTGTCTGCGTTCCGTAGGCTTTAATTTTGGTTCCATTTGCTGCGTATAAATGGAATTCCGGTTCCATAACTTTTTTATTACTAAAATTTCTGGGTAAAACGGACACATCTGCACCTGTGTCTACCAGAAATTTATTTTTAGTATTTTGGTCGAAAATGAGAAGACGATTTGAAGAAATTTCATCAACACACGTCTCAAAATGCTGACCTGAATTTAGTTTTTTGAATTTTGAGATTGACTTGCTAAGAATTTGCTATGATGCCGACAACCATAAACGCATTTCGTAGCTTTGTCCTTGAATCGTCGATGATAAAAACACTCATTTTCCTCGAACGATCGCTCTCTAGACTTGGATGAATTTCTAGAAGCTTTATGTGGACTATGAGCCCTTCTGGATGTGCTATGTAAAGCAGACACTTCCATTAAAATGTCCTTACGGAACTTAGACAACATCTCTTGACACTCATTTATACTCGTAGAAGATTCTTTATTTTTAACTATATGCGATTTATCACCAATTTCCATGATTTGCTGTTGTGACATGGTTTCGATCAAATCGTCCGCTCGCTCTGCTAATTTTCCTAATGTAACGTCGTTTTCAAACGGAACTAACACCAGCTGGACTTGTTGCGGTAACCTTTGTAACCATAATCTTCTAACAGTGCTCTCTTCGAAATGCTCTCCTGCATTCATATGCATCTGTTCAAGCAACTGCGACGGTTTTTGATCCTCAAGCCGTAACCCGTGCAACAAATTGTTTAATTTCGAACGTTCCGATTCGCCTAAAACTCTAAGTACCTCCTGCTTAAAAAAAGTATACGGTTGTTTGCCTTTGTTTTTCATAATAAGATTGGCAAATCTATTGTGCAGTCTAGCATCCAATGCACCAACCGCATGTGAATACCGTGTAGTTTCCGTAACAATGTTTGCTACCTGAAACTGTTGTTCCAAAATAGCAAACCAGACCTCGGGATTTTGGGTATATAATGGTTGGGGAGGTTTAAACGCTACGTGTGTTACCTCTTTTTGAGTCAAACATCTAATAGATTTAATTTCTTCATCTATTTCGTTGTAAGACTTTCCACTAGAAGACGCATGAAAAGTATTAGAATCTTTCGACTGTGAATTTAATATAATTTGAACCTGATCTTGTATTAACGCACGTAATTGTTCGTGAGTCAACGTGATCATTTCTTTATTTGCAGTCGAAAGATTTTGCCTAACAGGAGAATGCGAATGGGACGAACTCGTTTCCTCATCGTCGGTATTTATACCGCACACCACGAAACGAAACACGAAACATAAAATTAAAAAAAGAGATGAACCAACGAAAAAAACACAAGAAATGCTGAACATTATAATTTGTAATTTAATTTTTTATAATTTTTATTTTTTTAATAATTTTTTAAAATTTTTTTAAAATAATATATTTTTTAAAATAATTTTTTTTAAATTTTTATTTTTATGATTTTTTTAAATAAATAGTGAAAATTGACGAGAAAAAAAAATGGAGTACGCTTTATTAAGAAAAAGTATAGTTGGTACTTACAATTTTTTCTGCTAACTTATATAATTATGTATATAACTCCCGGCTGCTTATGGAATGCTTCCTCTTAAATGCTGACTGGAATATTTTATCTGCTCCACGGAAGGTTTCCTCTTGCTTGCTGACTAAACTAATTCAGCTGCTCTATGGAATGCTGCTGCTTGGAGACTGGGTAAAATATTTAGCGGATCCACGGAATATTCCTTTTACTAATTAACTGCAACTTTAGCCGCTGTAACTGGAGTTAAAATGCTTCCCATCGAAGCTGATGGCTTATTTATTAAAATCGTTTAACGTTTTTCAATATTGACGAAACAAAATTAACTGCTGCCCCTGGTGGACTTTGCTTCATCACGTCGGGGTCACCAATTTAGGAGTCGTGGTTATATATATACTTGTTTAATATATATATAATATCAGAGATATATATAATATCTTTATCCTCAGTACTCCCAAACTGAGGATAAAGTGGCAGCTTACTTATATAATTACAATGATTTCACTATTTATTAATTTTTATATAAATGTATTATTTAATTTAAATTCATATTTTTAACATTTATTTACATTAGTGGTTTTTAATTTAATACAAATAAAAATGTTATTTTTTCAATGAAAATTATATGTAATTGTGTCTTTGCTTTATGAACTCTTAAATAACTACCGAAGACTGGTGTGAAAAATAAAAAACAAAAACTTATATACATTTTTTCTGGTATACAACTTGGCTAAGGACTCTGTGATTAATCAGGTCAACTAAAACCAAGTTGTATACCAGTTATACCAAACTGTACTAACTATATTTTTCCATAAAACGTACTCATATTATACCTTTACGAAATGTCAATTTCGGACATTTCTCTATAGATAAAATGTCACAACAAAAATATAACAACAACAACAAGGCAAGTATTTTAATTATAAAGCAAAAAATAAAACTTATAAAAATGATAATAAAGTTTAATAAATTTATTTTTATACAAAATATTTACAGAAATAAAACGGGTGAAGAAACGGTACACAACATACACTCCCCTTCCAGTGTAATTTAAGAAAATTTGTAAGTATTAAATTACACGATACGAAGTCCGGTGTTTCAATTCTGAAATCGTACTGGTAGTTTAATCACACGACCATGCCTTGACAACACCTCTTTTGGCTCATTACTAAATTGCACATGCTGATTAAAAACTACTTTCTTTTTAGATCTTGGAGTTTCTGAAATCACCTCATCAGCTTTCTCATCAAAATTCGATGAGACATTAGTGGCTAATGACTGATTGTTGAACAACTCATCTTTATTTTCGCTATAACAAGGTTTGAGTCTGCCTATTGAAATGTTAACTTTTTTACCTTTTATTTCTAGCTCAAAAAATTTTGCATCCCTGTTTAAAATTTTAAAAGGACCAGTATACGGAGGTTGAAGTGCCCTTTTGACTGCATCGGTACGTATAAATACATGAGAGCAATCCTCCAATTTCCTGTTAATGAACAATCTCTCCTTTGAATGCCGAGATGCATTAACAGGTTTTAATTCTTCAAAATGTCTTTTTAGATTATTCACGAATTCTGACTGTGGAATTGAAGTATTTGGTGGTTCCATAAATTGCCCAGGAACTCTGACGGTACTTCCATATACCAACTCTACAAGAGTAGTCTTTAACTCTTCGTTAAAAGAGGTACGTAAACCTAATAATACAAGAGGTAATATTTCTGTCCAATCCATTCTTTTATGACTCGCTGCTTTTAAAGTCCTATGCCAACGTTCAATCATACCATTACATTTAGGGTTATACGATGTAGTACGCCTTCTTTCGAAACCGATTAATTTTGATAATTCTGTAAAAAGATTTGATTCAAATTGTGAACCTTGATCTGTTACTACGAAGTTTGGAACACCAAAACGAGCTATCCAATTTGAATAAAAAGCACTTGCTACTGTACTAGCATAGATATCTGGTATCGGGATTGCCTCCGCCCAGCGCGTATATCTATCAATCATGGTTAGACAGTACTTTTGATTATTGGATACAGGTAATGGTCCAACTAGGTCAATATGAACCTCTGAAAATCTCTCCTTCGTAACTTCAAAATTACCAATTGGTGCTTTCGTGTGTCTTGATACTTTGGATTTTTGGCAAGCCAAACATGTTTGCGCCAATTCCCTAACATCCTTTTTCATTGAAGGCCATACTACGTGATTTGACAACAGTTTGACCGAAGCTTTTATTCCAGGATGCGAAAGAGAGTGTAGCGACTCAAATACCTTCCTCCTCCATTCTCTCGGGATGAAAGGTCTTGCATGTCCCGTCGAAATGTCGCAGTAAATGAAATGTTCTGTATTGAAAGCCAAAGGTCTTTGTACCAAATTTAGACTAGAATTTTCGTCCTGTAATATGTCATTCAGTTCCGAGTCTTGTAATTGATCCGTAGCTAGTTTGGTATAGTCAATCGTCTCGTGAATGTCAATAGGTTCAATTCTAGATAACGTATCAGCTACTACGTTGTCTGTACCAGTTACATGTCGCAAGTCCGTTGTAAACTGTCCAATAAAGTCAAGCTGACGTCTTTGTCGGGGTGAAGCTTTGTCTAAATTTTGATTAAAAGCGTAAATTAATGGTTTATGATCCGTAATGAGTATGAAATTTCTTCCCTCGAGATAGAATCGGAAGTATTTCACCGCTAAATAAGCCGCCAACAACTCCCTATCGTAGGTACTGTATTTCTTTTGCGTCTCAGTCAACCTCACGGAATAAAAGCCCAGTGGTTGCCAAACTCCATTAACCCACTGTTGCATAACCGCCCCTATTGCTACGTCCGAAGCATCTACCATTATTGATAATTTTGCCGTGGTATCTGGATGAGCTAACAATGTGGCATCACTTAATTTGTTTTTGCACTTTTGGAAAGCTGATACTGACTCTTCCGACCAAACAATTGATTCTTTACTATTTTTCTTGTAACCTTTTAAAAAATCATTTAAAATGGCCTGGTCATGCGCCGCAGATGGAATAAATCGCCTATAGAAATTTAGCATTCCTAAAAAACGCTTCAATTGCTGAACATTAACAGGCTGCGGAAATTCACGAATTATCTCAACTCTTGCTGGAGTTGGTAAAATTCCCTTCATATTAACAAAATGCCCAAGAAAGGAGATTTCTTTCTGTGCAAATACGCATTTATCCAACTTACCTGCTCAACGTGCAATAAATGCTCATCCAATGAAGTGGATGCAATAAGAATATCGTCTAAATAAACGAAACAGAACGACAATCCTCTTAACACAGAATGCATTAATCGCTGAAACGATTGTGCCGCATTCCGAAGACCGAATGTCATTCTATTAAATTCAAACAAGCCGAATGGTGTTGCTATGGCTGTTTTTGGTACATCTTTTGGTTCTACTGGAATTTGATGGTAAGCTCGAACCAAGTCTAATGTCGAAAATATTGTGCAACCAGCGAGTTGAAATGAAAAGTCTTGTAAATGTGGTACAGGATAATTATCGGGAACTGTCACATTATTCAACGCCCTATAATCTCCACAGGTTCTCCACTCCCCGTTTTTCTTGGGTACCAAATGTAACGGACTGGCCAACTCACTTTTACTAGGTCGACAGATACCTTGCGCCATCATATTTTCGAAATATTCTCTAGCTATTTTTAATTTATCGGGAGCTAATCGCCTCGTTTTACACATAACCGGTTGGCCTCTTGTTTCTAAACAATGCGTAACGTTATGCTTCGGAACATTCATATTAACAGCTTCCCGAGTAATTATTTCGAATTTTTTTAATAATTTATTGATTTCCGGATTAATTTTATTTTTATCTAATAATGCTAACGAAAAACTTGGATTTTGTGTAATAGATCCTATTGTATACAAATTTGTTGTCGGATCTAATAATCTGCCTTTCTTAATATCAACCACTAATCCGGTTGATTTTAAAAAATCCGCACCGATAATTGGCCTAGACACGTCAGCAAGTATAAAAGACCATTTAAACACCCTACGTAAACCAATATTTAACAAAATTGTCTGCGTTCCGTAGGCTTTAATTTTGGTTCCATTTGCTGCGTATAAATGGAATTCCGGTTCCATAACTTTTTTATTACTAAAATTTCTGGGTAAAACGGACACATCTGCACCTGTGTCTACCAGAAATTTATTTTTAGTATTTTGGTCGAAAATGAGAAGACGATTTGAAGAAATTTCATCAACACACGTCTCAAAATGCTGACCTGAATTTAGTTTTTTGAATTTTGAGATTGACTTGCTAAGAATTTGCTATGATGCCGACAACCATAAACGCATTTCGTAGCTTTGTCCTTGAATCGTCGATGATAAAAACACTCATTTTCCTCGAACGATCGCTCTCTAGACTTGGATGAATTTCTAGAAGCTTTATGTGGACTATGAGCCCTTCTGGATGTGCTATGTAAAGCAGACACTTCCATTAAAATGTCCTTACGGAACTTAGACAACATCTCTTGACACTCATTTATACTCGTAGAAGATTCTTTATTTTTAACTATATGCGATTTATCACCAATTTCCATGATTTGCTGTTGTGACATGGTTTCGATCAAATCGTCCGCTCGCTCTGCTAATTTTCCTAATGTAACGTCGTTTTCAAACGGAACTAACACCAGCTGGACTTGTTGCGGTAACCTTTGTAACCATAATCTTCTAACAGTGCTCTCTTCGAAATGCTCTCCTGCATTCATATGCATCTGTTCAAGCAACTGCGACGGTTTTTGATCCTCAAGCCGTAACCCGTGCAACAAATTGTTTAATTTCGAACGTTCCGATTCGCCTAAAACTCTAAGTACCTCCTGCTTAAAAAAAGTATACGGTTGTTTGCCTTTGTTTTTCATAATAAGATTGGCAAATCTATTGTGCAGTCTAGCATCCAATGCACCAACCGCATGTGAATACCGTGTAGTTTCCGTAACAATGTTTGCTACCTGAAACTGTTGTTCCAAAATAGCAAACCAGACCTCGGGATTTTGGGTATATAATGGTTGGGGAGGTTTAAACGCTACGTGTGTTACCTCTTTTTGAGTCAAACATCTAATAGATTTAATTTCTTCATCTATTTCGTTGTAAGACTTTCCACTAGAAGACGCATGAAAAGTATTAGAATCTTTCGACTGTGAATTTAATATAATTTGAACCTAATCTTGTATTAACGCACGTAATTGTTCGTGAGTCAACGTGATCATTTCTTTATTTGCAGTCGAAAGATTTTGCCTAACAGGAGAATGCGAATGGGACGAACTCGTTTCCTCATCGTCGGTATTTATACCGCGCACCACGAAACGAAACACGAAACATAAAATTAAAAAAAGAGATGAACCAACGAAAAAAAACACAAGAAATGCTGAACATTATAATTTGTAATTTAATTTTTTATAATTTTTATTTTTTTAATAATTTTTTAAAATTTTTTTAAAATAATATATTTTTTAAAATAATTTTTTTTAAATTTTTATTTTTATGATTTTTTTAAATAAATAGTGAAAATTGACGAGAAAAAAAATGGAGTACGCTTTATTAAGAAAAAGTATAGTTGGTACTTACAATTTTTTCTGCTAACTTATATAATTATGTATATAACTCCCGGCTGCTTATGGAATGCTTCCTCTTAAATGCTGACTGGAATATTTTATCTGCTCCACGGAAGGTTTCCTCTTGCTTGCTGACTAAACTAATTCAGCTGCTCTATGGAATGCTGCTGCTTGGAGACTGGGTAAAATATTTAGCGGATCCACGGAATATTCCTTTTACCAATTAACTGCAACTTTAGCCGCTGCAACTGGAGTTAAAATGCTTCCCATCGAAGCTGATGGCTTATTTATTAAAATCGTTTAACGTTTTTCAATATTGACGAAACAAAATTAACTGCTGCCCCTGGTGGACTTTGCTTCATCACGTCGGGGTCACCAATTTAGGAGTCGTGGTTATATATATACTTGTTTAATATATATATAATATCAGAGATATATATAATATCTTTATCCTCAGTACTCCCAAACTGAGGATAAAGTGGCAGCTTACTTATATAATTACAATGATTTCACTATTTATTAATTTTTATATAAATGTATTATTTAATTTAAATTCATATTTTTAACATTTATTTACATTAGTGGTTTTTAATTTAATACAAATAAAAATGTTATTTTTTCAATGAAAATTATATGTAATTGTGTCTTTGCTTTATGAACTCTTAAATAACTACCGAAGACTGGTGTGAAAAATAAAAAACAAAAACTTATATACATTTTTTCTGGTATACAACTTGGCTAAGGACTCTGTGATTAATCAGGTCAACTAAAACCAAGTTGTATACCAGTTATACCAAACTGTACTAACTATATTTTTCCATAAAACGTACTCATATTATACCTTTACGAAATGTCAATTTCGGACATTTCTCTATAGATAAAATGTCACAACAAAAATATAACAACAACAACAAGGCAAGTATTTTAATTATAAAGCAAAAAATAAAACTTATAAAAATGATAATAAAGTTTAATAAATTTATTTTTATACAAAATATTTACAGAAATAAAACGGGTGAAGAAACGGTACACCACAGCTTCTACGTGCCCGATACGTACCGCAACCAATTGTGTAAAACAACAGTTCCTTTATTACGCCTAAAACTATTGTTTTAATCAGCCGTCGATAGATACGCCACCTACTGGCCAACATACCAAACGCATCCTCAACACCATGCTTCTCGACATAACCTATAATTGAACGCGATTTTTTCTAGTAAAATGGAGATTCGGATAGATATTATCTCTAAATCTACTGTAAAATAATTATCGTAGAGTTAGAGATAATCGTTGGCCTGCTGTTATTTAACTCTCGCCAACATCCATGCGCTGGATTAGGGGACCTATGTATTGACAATAACTCATCAAATACCGCCGAAGTCATTCTATGCAAATTCACGAATTATTCCGTATCCACCAATCGCATTTCCTCAACAAGGTTTTGGTAGAAACCTTGTGGATGTCTGTTCCGATTAACCGGGTTTACTCTAAATCGTCTGAAACTGCGATGCCTGTTATCATAAACACAGCTTTCGTATTGTAGATTGCCAATACGGCATTTAATATGAGCATATCTCCATTTAACAAATCCAGAATAATTTGTCTTGAAAATGACATATTTAAAGTTAATTTAATAAATGAACAGAACAATTAATTAAAAATGGAACGCGAGGAAATTACAAATGAACCGACCCCAGATTAAATCAAATAAGATTTATTAAGATAAAAAATGTATTTATAAAAATATGAAATATTTAAATAAAATGAAAACCCGAAAATAATTTGATATTTTATATTAACAAAACAAGAAAAATCAAAAAACCACTAACAATTGTACGAAAAACTAAATATTTTTAAAAATCACGATAAAACCATACTATTAAAGTTAGCCGAAAGGTAATGTAGATAGTGTCTTTACTATCCCAGCCGAAAGATGATAATGCAGATATTGTTTTTGTTATCCCAGCCGAAAAAATATTTTTTAGCCGAAAGATATATTACCTATAATAAACTTAGTCCTATTATCATTTCCAAATAACCAGAATACAGCAAAAAAAATCTGGAAATGTAAATTACAATAAATATACATACGTTTTGTAAACGTTTCTCTATCACCTTATGTAACCCACTAGTCCGGCCGGCGAATAATTTCTGAGTTCGATGGACTATATCTCGAATACTAAACATACAAAAATTCTCAAAAAATTATTTCAAATACGTTAAACGTTCCTCTATCACTTTATGCAACCCACTAGTCCGGCCAGCGAATAATTTCTGAGTTCGATGGACTATATCTCGAATACTAAACATACAAAAATTCTCAAAAAATTATTTCAAATACGTTGAACGTTCCTCTATCACCTTATGTCACTCACTAGTCCGGCCAGCGAATAATTTCTGAGTTCGATGGACTATATCTCGAATACTAAACATACAAAAATTCTCAAAAAATTATTTCAAATACGTTAAACGTTCCTCTATCACCTTATGTGACCCGCTAGTCCGGCCAGCGAATAATTTCTGAGTTCAATGGACTATGTCTCGAATACTAAATATACAAAAATTCTCACAAAATTATTTCAAATACGTTAAACGTTCCTCTATCACCTTATGCAACCCACTAGTCCGGCCAGCGAATAATTTCTGAGTTCGATGGACTATATCTCGAATACTAAATATACAAAAATTCTCAAAAAATTATTTCAAATACGTTGAACGTTCCTCTATCACCTTATGCAACCCACTAGTCCGGCCAGCGAATAATTTCTGAGTTCGATGGACTATATCTCGAATACTAAACATACAAAAATTCTCAAAAAAATATTTCAAATACGTTAAACGTTCCTCTATCACCTTATGTGACCCGCTAGTCCGGCCAGCGATTAATTTCTGTGTTCAATGGACTATATCTCGAATACTAAACATACAAAAATTTTCAAAAAATTATTTCAAATACGTTAAACGTTCCTCTATCACCTTATGCAACCCACTAGTCCGGCCAGCGAATAATTTCTGAGTTCCATGGACTATATCTCGAATAACGTACTAAACATACAAAAATTCTCAAAAAATTATTTCAAATACGTTAAACGTTCCTCTATCACCTTACGCAACCCACTTGTTTGGTATTCTGTATTAAATAAAATACTTACCTGCATCCTACTGTGTCTCACCCTGCAACACATTAAACAAAACCAACTAGCAAACTAAAACCAAAAATAAGATAAATTTATGTACTAAAATATTTCAATATGTTAATTTACCATTTTTGCTCATATTTCAATATGTATTAACTTACCATTTTAGCTCACACCTAAATGTATCCCTAAAGTTAAATAATTTATGTAATTACTTTCATCATTTGTCGCAATTTAATTTATATAATTTATAATTTATATTTACTTCATCAAAACATGTAAACATTCACCCATTTGCTCGCAATGTCATATTTATCGCAGCAAACCAAAAATGTACTAACGTTTGGTTGCGTACGTTCATCTTTGTGCGATGAGTTTGTAATTTTTGGTAAACATTGGTACCAACATAAAGTTTAGACAAATGGATGAATGTAAACCGAAAAATTGTATAGTCATTAGTCAGTCATTCGGTGCACTCCAAAGGAGATAAATAAATTTGTTGAAGACTAAAGAAAATATTAAAACTTAAATTAACTAAAGTTATTATTTTGAAGAAAGTTTTGTGTTTTTATCTCCGCGTGCAATCCAAATTACCACGGGACGACTCGCAAAGCCACTTGCCTGACCGCAACTATATATCGGCAAGTGGATTGCCCCTACAAATGGTCCTTCGAGCTGGATAGGAATCAGCAGTGCTCCATACAGGAGCAAATTATCGAAGCTATCCACGTCTCCAGTGTGCTCGTATTATTTCGAGTAAAAATTATCATACCGCGTGTGTTCAGTGCGTTCGCATTTCAGTCGAAACGAAATATTATCATCGAGTTGCACCGCCCACGTGTGCTAAATATACGGGTAGCCATTTTTAAGACGCTTAATAAACCAAGCCGCATCACCCACGGATGCAAATTAAAATCGATATCAAATGTTAAAGTTTCATCAACGCGCACGTATTCGAACGAAAATTATATCTATTGATATCAAGTGCTTAGTTATGGGCCTATTCCACTAAAACATCGTTTTATTTTGCAGAAAACTAGAACGAGATAAAAATATAGATTCTCTCTGTGTATGACACAGAGATTTTTTTTTTAATGTTTTGTTGTTGAGTTGGTTGCCATAATTATAAATAAAAAATATCAAACAAAGTATTTATTATGGCAACCAAAATGAAAAAAATTCGAGCCACTCTCAGCAAACTTTTATTATTTTGATTTGTTTATGGTAGAAACACAAATAAGGATAGACAGATATTGATCTTCTACCGCAACATGTTACATATGAACATCCAATCTATTAAATTAATTCCAACTCAAATCTGGCCCGACTAGAGCAGGAAAATATAATATAATATTATATATGTCGCTCCTCTTTTAATTTGTTTTTACTGTGTTAGTATACAAAATGATTTTTTTAATTCATAAATAGAAATAAAAGGAAAACGTCGTATTTTTACGTACTATACGATACCATACCACTACATATAAAGTAAAATCATATTATACAGTAAACATACATATTTCATCGATATTATAATTTCTAGTTATACGTGAATATAAAAGAAATGTGTAATTCCGTTTTTACTGTAGGCAATAAAATATCAAAATACGGTACTTTATGAAAAAAAAAAACAAGAAACGAAAACACAATTTGAACACATACAAATACTATGTATAAACTATGTATGATAGATTTGTTTGTGTGCTATTGCTTCTCGGCATACAAGATCATTTGTTAATAGGAAAAACATATTCACATAAAATTAGAAACAGAAAGTAAGGATTATATCATACCACTACATTTAAACAAAGGTGTGTGTATACACAAATTTTTTGTTAAATTGACGTAAGAGAATTAAATTATATTGATTTGATCGTTTTGAATCATTTAAGTTTTTTCAAAGATATCATATATAGATATAATTATCCATATTTCGTGTGTGTATTGGATTGTTGATCTATGCAAAATATCCATATGTAGATGCATTTTTATTTTTATTGGTTGGTTAACTTTTAACATCCTTTATAAAACTAAATATGAAAATTCTCGTCGATTTCTCATCGAGATTGATTAAGGGACCACATTTACAATAGCTGCCTTTCAGATCACGATCGGTCAGCGGTTTCACATTGGTATAATTATCCAATATGACCTTCGAGTTCCGACTAAAAAAACGTTTTATTTTTTCATTTTATTTTATTCAATATCAGAGTGAGATCGTTGTAATAAATGTGGTTGTCGCTATAGAAATTGGGTTTAGAGCCGATATTTTATTTTTACACTATCCCGTTATTTTAGATTTTTTTAAATAATTTTCGGTAACTAAATGTAGTTTTCATTTAGTCTGTATTGTATCATCATCGGTAATTAACATTTAGCGAATTCATAAAAGTTACAGTTTATCATGTCAGATAAAAAAATAATATTTATCTTGCGTAGTTCACAATTGTCGTGCTAAATCTGCAGATAATCTAAATAAAAAAAATTTCAAATTTCCTAAAAATGATTCTCGAAAGGATGAGTGGTTTACCTCGCTCGGATTGAAAAGAGAAAAGAGAAAAGTTGAAAAACAAATATTATTATGTTTGCGAAGACCATTTTTTAATAGAGCAGATTGGCAGTCATAATTTAACGCGGAATGCAGTACCTGTGCTTAATATAGTCAAGCAATACGAGGATCGTAACAATTCGTTTTTATTACGTGAAACCAACGAAATTTTGGACCCTACAGTAGCATCAAATACAGTAAATCTTCACAATAATGCGATAGTAGATTCAGGCACTCAAACAGATCCAATTGATGAGCAAACAGAATTTTTAGAATTAATTAATAAAATTAATTGCTTTTCATGTGATAGAACAATCGAACATGATATTAGCTGTTACAAATGTGTGAAAAACTTGAAAAACATACAAAAGGGTCAGAAGCAGTTAAGAATATTAAATAAAAAATATAAAATACTACAGATAAAATATGTTAGATTACACCGAAATTTTTATAACGTACAAAAAATATTTTAAGGAAAAATACTATTGATAAAATTATAGACAACTTAAACGTTAATAACAATACAAAAAGCAATAGCACACACACAAATCTATCATATCGTTTATACATAGTAGTTGTATGTGTTCAAATTGTGTTTTTGTTTCTTGTTTTTTTCATAAAGTACCGTATTTTGATATTTTATTGCCTACAGTAAAAACGGAATTACACATTTCTTTTATATTCACGTATAACTAGAAATTATAATATCGATGAAATATGTATGTTTACTGTATAATATGATTTTACTTTATATGTAGTGGTATGGTATCGTATAGTACGTAAAAATACGACGATTTGTTTTCCTTTTATTTCTATTTATGAATTAAAAAATCATTTTGTATACTAACACAGTAAAAACAAATTAAAAGAGGAGCGACATATGTAATATTGTATTATATTTTCCTTCTCTAGTCGGGCCAGATTTGAGTTGGAACTAATTTAATAGATTGGATGTTCATATGTAACATGTTGCGGTAGAAGATCAATATCTGTCTATCCTTATTTGTGGTAGAAACATAAATTTTTTGTGCTTGGTGTGTCGACACAATAAAAAATTTTTTTTTTTTGGAAAAAATTCAAAAAAATGTTGGAGGAATTCACACTACATTTTAAATAATATTTTTTCGCCTTCTTGAAATTTCACTTTGCATTTAATTTTTTTAGGTTATATTTCTATTAAAAAATTGTTAATTCAAAATTTAAAAATAATACCGACTGCTGAACTAGGTAACTAGGCCAAAATAGTTCCTTCGACTATAAAAAAACACCCTACCTAGGTATCATATTGCGTACACAAAATATTTAAAACAGGATTTTCAGATGAGAAATATATTATTAAAATTTATCATTAAAATTAAAATTTATTTGAATTTGTTTATTTAATATAAAGTCGACCATTAATTGGATTATATTTGGATTATATTAGAACCGTTTTGTCGCAGCTCTTCAACTCGCGTTATTCCTAAATCACCACAGACACAGTCAGACAACAGTAAAATATAAACCTAATTCTGATACATCGTCCTCATGTGATTTGAGATAGTAAATGTCTATGCAATACGGGATCCAGTGATGCCAGTTGATGTCTATCGAAATTCGAATGCTTAGCGGCCAATTTCGATAAGATGAACCCGGCAAATATTCGTCCAAATATCGTAATCGATCGAATTTGTTTGGCCCAACCTCAATAGCTTCGCGGGTAAAATCTTGAATAGGTTGAAATCGTCGTGGGCCTCGTTGCATACCACCACATCTGCCTTGTGAACTGCTACCACCACAGTTAAATGAATGAGTCTCTGGAAATGCTAGTTAGGCAAAACCCAAACAAATCTATTTCGGCGTTGTACTCAACGAAATTAGCAGCATCGAGATTGGAGACGAAAATTCATTTTGGCCAAAACGAGTGAGATTAAACCACAATGTTTTGATGAAAGATGGCTTGAACGCCAACATATAGTAATCTAAAGTAAAACGAAATTGTTGTTAGTTAAAAACTTTACCATTTCTTTATTGAAAGACTTACTTCTATTCATAAACCGCCATTCGAAACATATCTTAAATAACTATCCGACGATTTAACAATGGTTTCATAATAAATTTCACCATATTTGGCGATAGGTTAGGCATGCATTTTTAAAATTTCCGAACGTGCCTGTTCATTAGGAAGCAGAATTTCGATTTTACGATCTAAACGTCCGGGACGTAATAATGCCGGATCTAGCGTATCCGGACGGTTTGTAGCCATAATCATTTTAACCTAATCCAACGAGTCGAAACCATCCATTTGATTAAGCAATTCCATTAGAGTGCGGTTGAATTTTACGATCGGCTGATGTACAATCCGAAAAACGACGACCTCCAATTGCATAAATTTCATTTCATCCATTAATATAATGCACGGCTGATGATCACGAGCGTAGTTAAACATTTTACTTATTAACCGAGCACTTCATATCTAGAGCTACCCTAGTTCCAGCCTTCAATTTTGTCTTGTCTAACAGACGTCGATATCCAACAACATATCGTGGCCCGTTTGTTGTCTTCACAATAACTATAAAAATATAGATAACATAAAATATCGTTTCACTGAATCACTGACATATTGGAGGTATGTACTTACATTTATTTTTCGATCTAACCGTTCGGGACGTAATAATGCCGGATCCAGCGTATCCGGACGGTTTGTAGCCTTATTCATTTAAACCTAATCCAACGAATCGAAACCATCAATTTGATTAAGCAATTCCATTAGAGACGTTGAATTTTACGATCGACTAATGTAGCTTCGGAAAAACGACGACTTCCAATTGCATCAATTGCATTTCATCCAGTAATATAATGCACGGTTGATGATCACGAGCGTAATTAAACACTTCACTTATTAAACGAGCACTTTATATCTAGAGCTACCCTAGTTCCAGCCTTCAATTTTGTCTTGTCTGACGTCGACATCCAACAACATATCGTGGCCCGTTTGTTGCCTTCACAATCACTATAAAAATATAGATAACATAAAACATCATTTCACTGAATCACTGACATCAATATGTCATACCTCCAATGAGGTATGTACTTACATTTATGCTCATTCAATTGTTTGAGTACCTCCCCGACAATTTGCCCAAAACTTTGCAACGCTTTTAAATCATTTTCTAATTTATCGAACTGTTTCGTTAAATCTTTTAATTGTTCTCGAGCTGAAAGTAAACATATGAAATACCAATTTGGTACATTTGCTTACAGTCGGAATGATTGTTATTTTCCATTCTACATGTATTCAGAAACAGTCAAATAGAAATTGATTGGTTAGCTGAGACAAATTGTATAAGATCGGCATCATTCAACATTATCAAAATTTCAATGTCTGTTCGATAGCACTCAAATGATTAATGTAATCGTATTATCCTTTTCTTCAGAATCCAAATCATCCACTTCCACATTCACTGCTGTTATTATCCGGTTTCAATAATCGATACACAGTTTTATACAAATATTTTGATACAAATATAAGACTGAACTGGTTTTTATTATATTTTTTTTGGGTTAAAAAATCTGACACTTCGATTTTTGTTTGATTTTTTTTCGCCTTGATTTTTTTAGGTTAATACGAACTTATCAAAAATTTCCCCTCACATAATTTATAGCAAAATAATTTTTAGATAGTTTCGTAAACTATCCGAAATAATTAAAAGGCGTATTTTATTTCATCGAAAAAATAATAATATTTTTTTTTAGTAAGTTTTGGGATACAAAATTATTGTCAAACATTAAAAATAAAGATTTTTCATATTTGGTAAATAATTTATAGGTTAGTATTTGTTGATGTCAAAATTACTCCAACTTTTTATACCATAAAATAAAAATGTTTTATCTCAGTTGCACTAATGCAAATTTTAGTTCTTGTCTTTGTCATGTTTTCGGCAAAATTTTTGTAAAATTTGTCTGTTTCCTAGTGGAATAGCACCATTAAAGTGAAAGTGTATATTGTCGTCGAAACGAAATATTATCATCGAGTTGCACCGCCCACGTGTACTAAATATACGGGTAGCCATTTTGAGACGCCTGACAAATCAAGTTGCATCATCCACGCGTGCAAACCATACGGCGTTCAGCCATTTTGAATTCGTCATCTCCAACAGGAATATCCAGTTGTGTGGACAGAGACCGGCATCTATTTTTAAGGCACGAGATTTTTATTTCCAATAATTAAGTGAAGCATTTAAAAATATATAAAATTAATCGTAAGTGCAATGGGGGATATAGCGGCTCTCAAAAAACAACGCTCGTCTAATAAGGGCCGTCTTACGAATATCATAAATTTCATTAAAACTTCACACGATGAAACTCCAATTGAGGAGTACAAAACCCGTCTTGCTCGCGTGGAGCAATTAATGTCTGAATTTACGATCATTGAAAATAAAATTTTTGACCTTGATCCTCAAGAAGAATCAGACCTCGTCTATGAAGAAAAGTTTTATATAGCCGTGACGGGTCTTAATACACGAATAAGAGACAAGTCTATAGCAGCGGGCAATAGGCCGCCAGATGTATCATTCAACATGACCAATTCAGGTCATCATCACGAAGTCAAACTGCCAAAACTCAACATACCCCCATTTTCGGGCGATTATAAAGAATGGCAATCGTTTTACGACATGTTTTGTTCTACGATACACGAGTCTACAACGTTAAGCCCGGTACAGAAATTCCAATACTTGATCGGACTTTTACGCGGTGAAGCCGCAATCCTACTGAGGCACATCAGCATAACCGAAAGCAATTACATCTGCGCCCTAAACAAACTTAAATCACGATACGATCGCAAGCGGCACATAATTAATGTATTTTTGCGTACTTTCATCGAACAGCCAGCAATTACGACAGCCAACCCAAAAAATGTTAAGCACCTCATGGATACTTCCGACGAGGTTATCCGTGGCTTGAAGGCATTGGGAGAAAGCGCCGAGGCTCGGGATCATTGGCTGATCTTTCTATTAGTACAGAACCGAGCTAACCACATCCCTTTGCTCGCAAAATTCATCCAAGTGTACTATATTACCGACAGCTATGATCAAAATTATGGATTGCAATTCGCGCCCCATAGTCTGCCGTACTTTATTGGATTCGGGATCCCAATCCACCTTCATTTCGGAATCATGTGTGCAGCGCCTAGGATTAAAGAAAACGAACGCAAGATTATCCATAACAGGACTAGGCAGTTCTAGCGTCGGCTCTACGAAGGGAAAGGTGGTAATTATTGTTCGACCAAACTCTCATCCAGAAATGCCGATGGAAGCATTAATCCTGCTAAAAAACATTTCCAACCTACCCCATCAATCATTCAAAGACTTTTCAATAGATTCTTGGCCGAAAGGCCAATTGGCTGACCCGCAATTTCACAAATCATCCTGTATAGATGTCTTGATCGGTGCTGATTATTTCTTCGGTTTGCTGGAGCCTGAACAAATGAAAATTCGAGATAGTGACATCATATTGCAGAAAACAATACTGAGTTGGATTGTCTCCGGAAGTTGGGAGAAAAACCGAAAATATGATTTCTATGTTCGCCATACAAACGGACGTGGACTTGGATAAAACGTTGCGTAGGTTCTGGGAAATAGAATCAGTTCCTAACATTGGACCCATTTTGTCTCCAGAAGAGACGCTGTGCGAGAACCACTTCATCTCCCATGCGAAAATAGATAGCGACGGGCGATTCACGGTAAAATTGCCCTTTAAAAAATCCACAGAATGTCTGGGCAAATCTTTACAAAATGCGGTACAAAGATTGAGAGCTATGGAGCGACGTTTCGCCCGAGATCCCGAGTTTCAGGCACAGTACCAAGAGTTCATGCAGGAGTATATGTCGTTAGGCCACATGGTAGAAATTCAGCAACCTGAGCAGGCTAATATATCAGGTATTACTTACCCCATCACGGAGTGCTGAAACATTCTAGTACCACGACAAAACTGAGAGTTGTCTTCGATGGTTCATCGAAGACGACAACGGCAACATCTCTAAACGATTGTCTCGCAATTGGTCCGACCGTACAAAGAACACTTTATTCGATAATTCTCAGATTTCGAGAACATAAATTTGTTGTATCTGTTGATATCGAGAAAATGTATCGCCAGGTAAAAATCGACTCACACGATACTTGCTACCAAAAAATAGTATGGCGCGATCATTCATCCCAAACAATTCGCCACTTCCGTCTGACAACCGTCACCTACGGACTAGCTTCATCATCGTTCCTGGCAACGAGGGTGCTAAAGGAAATTGCCGACAAATATGTACGCTCTAATTCACACGCAACTAACGCAATTCGCCACGACATATACGTCGATGATCTGATGACAGGGGCCGATACTATACGCGAAACTCTACAATTGAAAGAGGATATCAACGACTTGCTCCAAGAATGACATGAAGCTGATTAGTGATAACCACCCAGATGATCCACCATCAATTAAAATATTGGGCCTTAATTGGAATCCGGAAACCGATCAATTTACATTTACCTCGAATCTGGACAGTAACACCTCATTCTCCAAGCGTGTCGTCGTTTCGGAAGTCAGTCGATTATTCGATCCTTTGGTATGGCTGGCTCCTGTTGTAATCGTCATCAAAATCTTTGTGCAAAAGCTGTGGGCACTCAACTTAGATTGGGACGAGCCTCTCCCAAATAATGCTTCCAACAAATGGCAGCAAATTCGAAACCAATTGGAAAACGTTTATTCAATCTCCATACCTCGTTACGTGAAGGCAAGCAAACAAACTATTATAGATCTACATGGGTTTGCAGACGCTAGCCAAAGCGCATATGGAGCAGTCGTATATCAACGAGTGCTGACCGTTGAAGGAAAGATCTACGTTCATCTCATCACTGCCAAAACAAAAGTTTCCCCGATTAAACAAGTTAGCCTCCCTAGACTCGAACTGTGTGCGGCGGTCATGCTGGCAAAGTTAATTAATTTGGTCAAAAAAGAAACGCAAACTAAATTAAACCAAGTTTATGCTTGGACAGACTCACGAATTGTATTGGATTGGCTTTCCAGCCACCCCAAGCGCTGGAGCACTTTCGTGAGTAATCGAACCGCCGAAATTATATCCACATTGCCTCGAAAGCATTGGTATCACGTATCGTCATCCGACAACTCGGCAGATAGCGTCTCCAGGGGATTATCACCAGAAGAACTCGCTCATCATGATCTGTGGTGGCGGGGACCCGTGTGGCTCCATCAAAGCATGGAACATTGGCCCCTCCAGCAAAATAATTACGACACCAGCGAAGAGGAAAACCAAAAATCGTTCACATTCACTATCTTGGTCGACAATGCTCAAACTCAATGGTTCGATCATCTAATCTCCAGATATTCAACGTTGACCAAGCTTAAAACCATCATGGCATACATACTCCGCTTTATAACCATCTTAAAGAAACAAAACACACCAAAGACAAGCAACCTGACACGAGAAGAAATCTTCGATAGCCTATTCAAAATTTGTGAATGTGACCAATCAAAGTTTTATGGAAAGGAAATTCAACAGTTACATGCTGGCTAGGAAATCCATAACACGAGCAGCATAAAGTCATTGAACCCATTACTTGATGAGTATGGACTCCTGCGCGTTGGCGGGCGGCTAGAGAACGCCAACATACCATACTCCACACAACACCCGATAGTGTTGCATGATAAATCGAAATTGCTTAAGTTGGTTATCCAAACGGTGCATATGGACAGCAAGCATTCTGGCCCATCACTTACCTTAGCCATCTCGAGACAGGAATTTTGGATTCAACGATGTCGTAATTTAGTGCGACAAGTCATCAATCAGTGCGTCGTGTGTACCAAATTTAAAGCACTCACCAAAACTCAGCTAATGGGAAACTTACCGAGAGCGCGTGTGGAATTAATTCGACCATTCTTAAAAGTTGGGCTCGACTACGCTGGGCCAATATTAATCCATATGAGGAAAGGTCGAGAACAAAGGTCATACAAATCGTATGTCTGTCTTTTTATATGCTTGGCCTTGGTACTGGCCATACATCTTGAATTGGTTGGGGGTCTCAGCAGCGAGGCTTTTTTGGGCGCGCTTAAAAGATTTGTATCTAGAAGGGGCGTGTGTCAGGAGATAGTTAGCGACAACGGCACAAATTTTGTAGGCGCCGATCGCAAATTGAGGGAAGACTTTCACAAAATAATTAAAAATTCCAAAATTATATCCACTTACTCTTCCAGGCAATGTATATCGTGGCACTTTATCCCTCCCGCAGCACCACACTTTGGCGGTATCTGGGAGGCTGGTGTAAAGTCAGCAAAATACCATCTGCGTCGTGTGTTTGGCAGCACCACACTAACACAAGAAGAGATGAGTACCTTGCTCGCCGAAGTCGAAAGCATACTCAATTCGCGGCCGTTATGCTCTATCAATGGTAACGATGTAGATGCACTCATGCCATCGCATTTCCTAATCGGACATGCATCTACCAAAATTCCGGAGCCAGATATTACGAGCGTAAATCCAAGCTACTTAACAAGGTGGCAAATAGTACAGCATCTAACGCAACATTTTTGGCGTCGGTGGGCAAGGGAATACCTCACCACATTGCAACCGCGATCGAAATGGAGAGAAAACCAAGCGCCTGTAAAGATGGATGACATAGTTATCGTTAAAGACCACAATACGCCTGTGAATCAGTGGTTGATGGGAAGGGTAATGGTACTATTCCACTAGGAAACAGACAAATTATACAACAATTTTGCAGAAAACATGACAAAGACAAGAACTAAAATTTGCATTAGCGCGACTGAGATAAAACATTTTTATTTTATGGTATATATAAAAAGTTGGGGAAATTTTGACATCATCGAAAACTAACCTATAATGGGTCTATTCCACTACACAGCGTTTTATTTTGCAGAAAACTAGAACGAGATAAAAATATAGATTCTCTCTGTGTGTGAACCGTACATCAGTATTTTTTTTTTTCTAAAATGTTTTGTTGTTGTTGAGTTGGTTGCCATAATTATAAATAAAAAATATCAAACAAAGTATTTTTTATGGCAACCAAAATGAAAAAAAATCCCCACTCTCAGCAAACTTTTATTTTTTTGATTTTTTTATGGTAGAAACATAAATTTTTTGTGCTTGGTGTGTCGACACAATAAAATTTTATTTTTTTTTTTGGAAAAAATTGAAAAAATATTGGAGGAATTCACACTACATTTTAAATAATATTTTTTCGTCTTCTTGAAATTTCACTTTGCATTTAATTTTTTTAGGTTATATTTCTATTAAAAAATTGTTAATTCAAAATTTAAAAATAATACCGACTGCGGAACTAGGTAACTAGGCCAAAATAGTTCCTTCGACTATAAAAAACCACCTTACCTAGGTATCATATTGCGTACACAAAATATTAAAAACAGGATTTTCAGATGAGAAATATTTTATTAAAATTTATCATTAAAATTAAAATTTATTTGAATTTGTTTATTTAATATAAAGTCGACCATTAAATGGATATATTCAATGCGATTGGATGAGTTAACCATTATATTAGAACCGTTTTGTCGCAGCTCTTCAACTCGCGTTATTCCTAATTCACCACAGACACACAGTCAGACAACAGTAAACTATAAACCTAATTCTGATACATCGTCCTCATATGATTTGAGATAGTAAATGTTTATGCAATACGGGATCCACTGATGCCAGTTGATGTCTATCGAAATCCGAATGCTTACCGGCCAATTTCGATAAGATGAACCCGGCAAATATTCGTCCAAATATCGTAATCGATCGAATTTGTTTGATCGATAATGGTGGCCCAACCTCAATATCTTCGCGGGTAAAATCTTGAATAGGTTGAAATCGTCGTGGGCCTCGTTGCATACCACCGCATCTGCCTTGTGAACTGCTACCACCACAGTTAAATGAATGAGTCTCTGGAAATGCTAGTTAGGCAAAACCCAAACAAATCTATTTCGGCGTTGTACTCAACGAAATTAGCAGCATCGAGATTGGAGACGAAAATTAATTTTGGCCAAAACGAGTGATATTAAACCACAATGTTTTGATGAAAGATGGCTTGAACGCCAACATGTAGTAATCTAAAGTAAAACGAAATTGTTGTTAGTTAAAAACTTTACCATTTCTTTATTGAAAGAATTACTTGTATTCATAAACCGCCATTCGAAACATATCTTTAAAAACTATCCGACCATTTAACAATGGTTTCATAATAAATTTCACCATGTTTGGCGATAGGTTGGGCATGCATTTTTAAAATTTCCGAACGTGCCTGTTCATTAGGAAGCAGAATTTCGATTTTACGATCTAAACGTCCGGGACGTAATAATGCCGGGTCTAGCGTATCCGGACGGTTTGTAGCCATAATCATTTTAATCTAATCCAACGAATCGAAACCATCCATTTGATTAAGCAATTCCATTAGAATATGTTGAATTTTACGATCGGCTGATGTACCTTCCGAAAAACGACGACCTCCAATTGCATAAATTTTATTTCATCCATTAATATAATGCACGGCTGATGATCACGAGCGTAGTTAAACATTTTACTTATTAACCGAGCACTTCATATCTAGAGATACTCTAGTTCCAGCCTTCAATTTTGTCTTGTCTAACTGACGTCGATATCCAACAACATATCGTGGCCCGTTTGTTGTCTTCACAATAACTATAAAAATATAGATAACATAAAATATCGTTTCACTGAATCACTGACATATTGGAGGTATGTACTTACATTTATCTTACGATCTAAACGCCCGGGACGTAAAAATGCCGGATTTTGTGTATCCGAACGGTTTGTAGCTATAATCATTTTACACTAATCCAACGAACCGAAACCATCCATTTGATTAAGCAATTCCATTAGAGTACGTGAAATTTCACGATCGGCTGACCTTCCGAAAAACGATGACCTCCAATTGTATCAATTTCATTTCATTCATTAATGTAATGTACGGTTGATGATCGCGAGCGTAGTTAAACATTTCACTTATTAAACGAGTACTTCATATCAAGAGCTACTCTAGTTCCAGCTTCAATTTTGTCTTGTGTAACTTACGTCAACATCCAACAACATCACGTTTGTTGCCTTCACAATAACTATAAAGAATCCAAATCATCCACTTCCACATCACTGCTGTTATTATCCGGATTCAATGATCGATACACAGTTTTGTACAAGTATTTTGATACAAATATAAGACTGAACTGACTTTTACTATATTTTTTGGGGTTAAAAAATCTGACACTTCGATTTTTGTTTGATTTTTTTTCGGCTGCTGAATGATTTTTTTAGGTTAATATGAACTTGTCAAAAATTTCCCCTCACATGATTTATAGTAAACCAATTTTTCGATAGTTTCGTAAATTATTCAAAATAATTAAAATGCATATGTTTTTTCATCGAAAAAATAAAAATAATTTTTTTTAGTAATTTTTGGGATATAAAATTATTGTCAAACATCAAAAATAAAGATTTTTTATATCTTTTAAATACTTTATAGGTTAGTTTTCGATGATGTCAAAATTTCCCCAACTTTGTATACCATAAAATAAAAATGTTTTATCTCAGTCGCGCTAATGCAAATTTTAGTTCTTGTCTTTGTCATGTTTTCTGCAAAATTTTTGTAAAATTTGTCTGTTTCCTAGTGGAATAGTACCATAAAGTATTTAAAAGATATAAAAAATCTTTATTTTTGATGTTTGACAATAATTTTATATCCCGAAAATTACTAAAAAAAATTATTATTATTTTTTCGATGAAAAAACATATGCATTTTAATTATTTTGAATAATTTACGAAACTATCGAAAAATTGGTTTACTATAAATCATGTGAGGGGAAATTTTTGACAAGTTCATATTAACTTATACTAAATTCGTTCGAACTGTCAGATCAAAAAGATTTGATCGGATTCAGCTGTCAGATCAACATTTTTGACATTACAAATTTTTTTCACACAAAAATCTTGATCTAATACCAAATTCGTTTGGTTTTACAACAACAATTTGACCGGATTTTATGTAAACGAATATGAAAGAAATTTGATCGACTTTTGTAGTAATATTTGTGAAAAGAAAGACAAAAAATTGTTTATTATAAATGGCGGGTTTATCATTTCACCTTGTTAGCATCGGTATAATAAAAAATTATATAGCAAAGAATTAAAATGTTCAATATAGTGTCTCCCATTTCTCAATTTAATTAATTTATTTATCAATAATTTTCAATTAAAAGCATATGAAATTATATAATTTCGCACATAAACACAACATTTTAGTACACAAGATACAGTAGAGGACATTCGCTTTTATACGGTAAACTATTTAGAAAGCATATACGAATTCTAGCAAGAAGGGCAGAAGTGGAAAATGAAATTTAAAACTCGTTTACATATTTAACGTTTTTAATTCAAAATTTAATAAAACTAAAAAAAATTAAAACATTTTAAACTTACAATCTAACCTAAATAAGAACAAGTTAAAAAATTTCATGAACATTCGTTTTTATACGATTATATTTTACGATTTTATCGTTGAAGTTAGACGCACATAATCTTTTTCACTAATATCGTGTTGGATATCCATTACGATTGATGACTTCCTTAAGTCGATTTGGCATTGATTCTATAAGTTTTTTGGTATAATCCCCATCTATTTTAGACCATTCCTCCATGATTGCATTTTTCAATTGCAAGCGTGTTTTAATTTGATGATTTTGCCGCATTGCCATATCTATATGTTGCCACAAATGCTCAATAGGGTTGAGATCTGGGCTCTGTGGAGGTGTTTCAATAACCTTGGGACAATTGTATAACAGCCACGTGCGCACATTCCATGCTTTATGCTTTGGGTCATTGTCTTGATAAAATTGAAATATACTCTCAATACCCAATTTTCTGGCTGATTCTTTTAAATTTCGTTTTAAAATATCCAGATAAACGTATTGATTCATTATTTTATCAATATGTACAATGCTACCAGTCCCATTGTATCCCATAGCACCCCAAACCATAACATTTGTACCACCATGTTTCACTGTAGAATTTAAGTTTTTTACTAAATATCCTGCATTCGGTTTTCTGTATATTTTTACTTGTTTTCTATCACTTTGAAACAAATTAAACTTAGATTCGTCAACAAATATACAAGTTTTCCAAAAATCAACACCTTTGTCTTTATATTGTCTAGCAAATTGTAAACGTTTCTTACGATTGATTTCACTGATTAATGGCTTATTTCTTGCTATACGATTAAACATGTTGTGTTTTTTTAAAAAGCGACGAATAGTGACCGGATGTACTTGTGTTCCACTAAATTCGAATAATTGTTGTTGTAATTGAACTGCATTCAGCCTCGGGTTCCTTCCCACTTCCCTCAAAATAAATTTTCCATCACTGGGTGATAATTTTCTAGGTCCTTTATTTGTACTTAAACTTTCAATTCTTTGTTCTTTATAGTACCGCTCGCAAATTTTTTGTACAGTACATTTTTGTAGATTTAGTATATCTGCAATTTTTTGCAAAGATTTGTTTTTTTTCTCGGTGATAAATCACTAAGCTACGAATATTGATCGAAATATTTTTTCCCATTTCGAAAACTAATAGCAAGCTAATTTTTTGAATGTATTTCATTCTATTTTACGCACTAAACTGAAAACCAATCTAACGAAAACAAATAATATTGTCAAATAATTTAACAAACATATGGTCAACACTCCTTTTTAATTACTAAGATAAGTTTCTCGATACCGTATAAAAACGAATGTTGCCGTCTACTCTGTTATTGTATTGTTTTTATTTTTTTCCTAAATTTACCATTATTTTTTGCGAAATTTAGTCAATACAGGGATGTTCCTAAATTGGTGACCTATCACTATTGAACGTTAAAGACGAACATTGTTTTGTGATAATCGATTAAAAAGGTTATTCCGGTCAAAAATCAAATCGTATAAAAACGAATGTCTTCTACTGTATTTCGAAAATACGTCGCACAAACAAAATTACAAATTATCCTTAAAATTTTAATAAATCTATTAAAAGCAAAAACACACAAGATATTTTGAAAATACGTCGCACAAAATTACAAATTATCCATACAATTTTAATAAATTTATTAAAATTAATTTAAAATTTATTAATTTAAAACTGAATTGTACAAATGGCGCGGGGTCTTTGTTTTGATGTTATGTTTTGACGTTTACTTTTGTATATATGTATGCGTAAAAATCTAACAAAAAATCAAGATTTTTTAAAATTGATCTAGCCGATTTATTAGATCAAGATTTTTGTGTGAAAAAAATTTGTAATGTCAAAAATGTTGATCTGACAGCTGAATCCGATCAAATCTTTTTGATCTGACAGTTCGAACGAATTTAGTATAACAAATCGGCTAGATCAATTTTATACCAAATTCGTTTGGTTTTACAACAACAATTTGACCGGATTTTATGTAAACGAATATGAAATTAAAAAAATCATTCAGCAGCCGAAAAAAAATCAAACAAAAATCGAAGTGTCAGATTTTTTAACCCAAAAAAATATAGTAAAAGTCAGTTCAGTCTTATATTTGTATCAAAATACTTGTATAAAACTGTGTATCGATCATTGAAACCGGATAATAACAGCAGTGATGTGGAAGTGGATGATTTGGATTCTTTAGAAAACGATAATACGATTACATTAATCATTTGAGTGCTATTCTATCGAACTGACATTGAAATTTTGATAATGTTGAATGATGCCGATCTTATACAATTTGTGCTCAGCTATACCAATCAATTTCTATTTGAATGTTCATGAATACATGTAGAAGGGAAAATAGCAGAATCATTCCGACTGTAAGCAAATGTACCAAATTGGTATTTTATATAAATTAAAAATTATATGATATTGTATGGTATTTTATATGTTTAGTTTCAGTGAGAGAACAATTAAAAGATTTAACGAAACAGTTCGATAAATTAGAAAACGGTTTAAAAGCGTTGCAAAGTGTTGGGCAAATTGTCTGGGAGGTACTCAAACAATTGAATGAGAATAAATGTAAGTACATACCTCCAATATGTCAGTGATTCAGTGAAACGATATTTTATGTTTATTTTTATAGTTATTGTGAAGGCAACAAACGTGCCACGATATGTTGTTGGATGTTGACGTAAGTTAGACAAGACAAAATATAAGGCTGGAACTAGGGTAGCTCTTGATATGAAGTACTCGTTTAATAAGTGAAATATTTAACTACACCCGCGATCATCAACCGTACATTACATTAATGAATGAAATGAAATTGATACAATTGGAGGTCATCGTTTTTCGGAAGGTACATTAGCCGATCGTGAAATTTCACGTACTCTAATGGAATTGCTTAATCAAATGGATGGTTTCGATTCGTTGGATTAGGTTAAAATGATTATAGCTACAAACCGTCCGGATACACTAAATCCGGCATTATTACGTCCCGGGCGTTTAGATCGTAAGATAAATGTAAGTACATACCTCCAATATGTCAGTGATTCAGTGAAACGATATTTTATGTTATCTATATTTTTATAGTTATTGTGAAGACAACAAACGGGCCACAATATGTTGTTGGATATCGACGTCAGTTAGACAAGACAAAATTGAAAGCTGGAACTAGGGTATCTCTAGATATGAAGTGCTCGGTTAATAAGTAAAATGTTTAACTACGCTCGTGATCATCAGCCGTGCATTATATTAATGGATGAAATAAAATTTATGCAATTGGAGGTCGTCGTTTTTCGGAAGGTACATCAGCCGATCGTAAAATTCAACATATTCTAATGGAATTGCTTAATCAAATGGATGGTTTCGATTCGTTGGATTAGGTTAAAATGATTATGGCTACAAACCGTCCGGATACGCTAGACCCGGCATTATTACCCGGACGTTTAGATCGTAAAATCGAAATTCTGCTTCCTAATGAACAGGCACGTTCGGAAATTTTAAAAATGCATGCCCAACCTATCGCCAAACATGGTGAAATTTATTATGAAACCATTGTTAAATGGTCGGATAGTTTTTAAAGATATGTTTCGAATGGCGGTTTATGAACACAAGTAATTCTTTCAATAAAGAAATGGTAAAGTTTTTAACTAACAACAATTTCGTTTTACTTTAGATTACTACATGTTGGCGTTCAAGCCATCTTTCATCAAAACATTGTGGTTTAATCTCACTCGTTTTGGCCAAAATGAATTTTCGTCTCCAATCTTGATGCTGCTAATTTCGTTGAGTACAACGCTCAAATAGATTTGTTTGGGTTTTGCCTAACTAGTATTTCCAGAGGCTCATTCATTTAACTGTGATGGTAGCAGTTCACAAGGCAGATGTGGTGGTATGCAAGGAGGCCCACGACGATTTCAACCTATTCAAGATTTTACCCGCGAAGATATTGAGGTTGGGCCACCATTATCGATCAAACAAATTTCATCGATTACGATATTTGGACGAATATTGGATACGAAAATTTTCTCGTTGAGCTTCCATTGGCCGGGTTCATCTTATCGAAATTGGCCGGTAAGCATTCGAATTTCGATAGACATCAACTGAAATCACTGGATCCCGTATTGCATAGACATTTACTATCTCAAATCATATGAGGACGATGTATCAGAATTAGGTTTATATTTTACTGTTGTCTGGCTGTGTGTCTGCGGTGATTTAGGAATAACGCGAGTTGAAGAGCTGCGACAAAACGGTTCTAATATAATGGTCAACTCATCCAATCGCCTTGAATATATCCAATTAATGGTCGACTTTATATTAAATAAACAAATTCAAATAAATTTTAATTTTAATAATAAATTTTAATAAAATTTTTCTCATCTGAAAATCCTGTTTTTAATATTTTGTGTACGCAATATGATACCTAGGTAGGGTGTTTTTTTATAGTCGAAGGAACTATTTTGGCCTAGTTACCTAGTTCAGCAGTCGGTATTATTTTTAAATTTTGAATTAATAATTTTTTAATAGAAAAATAACCTAAAAAAATTAAATGCAAAGTGAAATTTCAAGAAGGCGAAAAAATATTATTTAAAATGTAGTGTGAATTCCTCCAATATTTTTTTCAATTTTTTCCAAAAAAAAAAATTTTTATTGTGTCGACACAGACGCACCAAGCACAAAAAATTTATGTTTCTACCATTAACAAATCAAAATAATAAAAGTTTGCTGAGAGTGGGGGAATTTTTTTCATTTTGTTTGCCATTTAAAATACTTTTTTGATATTTTTTATTTATAATTATGGCAACCAACTCAACAACAAAACATTTAAAAAAAAAAAATTCTGATGTATGGGTCGTACACAGAATCTATATTTTTATCTCGTTCTAGTTTTCTGCAAAATAAAACGATGTTGTAGTGGAATAGGCCCATATAAAGACACATCCTGGACCTGACAGGCTTGTAAGAGTTGTCACTATAAAGACATCATCCGGAGAACTCACTCGACCCATCATCCAATTATGCGTGTTGCCAATTGCGCCAGACGACAACTCCAGTGTACAGCCGACTGCACAAACACCCACCAACGAAGCACACATCCATAAGTAATCTTTGAACCTGGTGGTTCAAGGGCGGCGGTATGTTTGGTATTCTGTATTAAATAAAATACTTACCTGCATCCTACTGTGTCTCACCCTGCAACACATTAAACAAAACCAACCAGCAAACTAAAACCAAAAATAAGATACATTTATGTGCTAAAATATTTCAATATGTTAACTTACCATTTTTGCTCATATTTCAATATGTATTAACTTACCATTTTTGCTCACACCTAAATGTATCCCTAAAGTTAAATAATTTATGTAATTACTTTCATCATTTGTCGCAATTTAATTTATATAATTTATAATTTATACTTACTTCATCAAAACATGTAAACATTCATCCATTTGCTCGCAATGCCATATTTATCGCAGCAAACCAAAAATGTACTAACGTTTGGTTGCGTACGTTCATCTTTGTGCGATGAGTTCGTAATTTTTGGTAAACATGTGTACCAACCATAGAATTATATACTATAGAATGAATGTATTGATTTTTCCCATATAAGATTTGCTGTTTCATGTGTCACAAGCCAGAGCAGGATGGTTATACAAAAAATGCATATGGCGGTCTCATATGTCAAAGATTCAACCCCCTCAAACCAGTTTTTGTTTTAAATTACGCGTTTAATTTTGTGCTCTTAAAAAATCGTGAAAATATTAATTAAAATAATTAAAAAATAATTAAAATATTATTAAAATAGTTAGTGGATTGTGTGTAATGTATCATTTTAGTAATAAAAATTACAAACATTTAATAAAATGAAGTGTCTCGTGAAAAACTGCTAATTACGCCTCAAAAATTACAAGATGAAATTTCGTACCATCAGTAAGTGTTTATAAAAAAATAAAATGTAAATTATGTTGAAAAGAATGTGATTTGTGGTAAAATTATCCTTAATTTAAGTTATAAATCAGATAAAAATAAGAAAACAATTTTGGTTATTGGCGTGGGTTGATGCTTTTAATAAACATATCTTTTTACCAGTGCCGCATTTTTCTTATTTTATTTCATGTGCTAAGTGCTTTGCTTTTCATAATTTAATTTTATTTTGGAATATGTACTGTAAATACAATTTTTTACAGAAATTATAATGTAAACATTTGTTTTTAGTTTACCAAAATATGGAGAATTGCAAAAGCAATGGTTGAAGCCTCATCAGATGATATTTCTATTGACCAAGAAATTTCAAAAGTAGACGAATCGAATATGTATGATGAAGATTTTCTTGGATACCCAATTATACTAAGTGAATTTTCAATTAATGTTATTGAATACATAGGAGGATTTATAGTCCGATATTAATTTAGAAAATTGAATTGTGAGGACTGTTGCACATTAATACAACAATGTAACTCTTATATCTCGCTAATCATTTTAAAAAATAAGAGTGGTCTGTTGACTCCTTCGTCGTCAGTATTAAAAATTTGTAAATATCCAGAAGCTGTATTAAAACGGGAATTGGCTATTGCGGACTACAAAAACATAACGCAACTAAAATCTAGTTCTAAATTGTTTAAAAAAATAAGTTATAACGTTCTTCACAACCTAATAAGTGTAAATATTTTCAATGATGAAGATCAATATAGTCATTCTCAAGAACACGTTAATTTGTTAGCTCATTCTATCATAGAAAAATATTATGACATCCGATTGAATTATTTTTGTAACCAAAGGTCATATAAATTAACGAAAAGAAACAAGTTTATTTCTTTATTACATTTCAAAGGAATGTGAAATAAATAAGCGTAGTGGTTTTATAATTATTATTTTTTATATTTTATAATTTTTTATTATATTAATATTATATTTAAATGAAAATAATTAATGTACTTTATTAAAGAAATAGAAATGTAATTAAATATAAATAATTTTTTAATTTAAACTTCCTAACTTCACTGCATTCGATCGAAAAAAATTCTAAATACGGCCAATTTGTGACGCTTGACAGTTCTTTACATTCATTCTATATACTCTATTTCTATGGTACCAACATAAAGTTTTGACAATGATCAGTGCGTATATACGGCCAAGTTAAAGAAAAATATAAAAAATCCGGTTTATATGTTTGCAGGCCCAAATAACGTAAACAAGAAAAAACACTTTCATACGATTGCTATGGAAATTTTCTGTTCAATTTTTTTTTTGACTTTATTTATCTATGCCTCGTAATTGCGGCAGAAAATCAAATTTTCATTCTCCTGAGCATGAACTTTGTTTATTTATAATTTATTTCGGTAAACTGTTTTTTATTTTTAAGGTAGTTTTCATTTAGAATATTACCATTTTCCGGCATGATGCATTTTGGTTGTTGAACGTCGTATAACATACAGAGTAATGGCTGGATTATAGATAGAATAAAAAGAATAAAAAAAATAACGTAAGAAACGAAGACAAAAAATTATTATTCCAATTTGACGTTACGGCCATAGATGACTTGAAATATTAAGTTCATTCATATATTTTTGTGATATATTTCCTACAATTATGAATGAAACTACAATATTTTTGAGTATAAACGTATTTATATCAACAAATATATGTTTTTAAAATTATAAAAATTATTTATAAGCGATTTAAATCACCACAATTCGATTGCTTCGAAGAAGCATTCTTTTAGGTTAGGTTTAGAAAAATACAATTCTACAGTGTATTGAAAATTATTTTTGATATTATATTCATATTAGTATATATATACATGAATATTTCTTAAATAGAAAAGATAAAACACACGAATAATATAAAATCCCCTTATATAAAAAAATAAACATGCATATTATATTCAACGCACTAAAATTTATTTGGGTTTTGTTGTTGTAGTTATTAAGTTTTTTATCTTGGGCGAAAATTATCGCTCGGTTATTCTTTTTAATAGCTGGACTATAGATGGAATAAAAAGAATAAAAAACATAACGTAAGAGAGCGAAAGAGAGGATTTACATGCATTCGACTATACTGAGAATAATGAAAATAAAAAGAATAACAGAAATTGCGTTTAATTTTTTTTCATTTTTGCTGTCACTTAAAAAGAATAACAGAGCGAAAATTTTCGTCCAAGAATAAAAAACTTAATAACTACAACAACAAAACCCAAACAAATTTTAGTGCGTCGAATGTAATATGCATATTTACTTTTTTATATAAGGGAATTTTAAATTATTCGTGTGTTTTATCTTTTCTATTTATAAAATATTCATGTATACATATGCTAATATGAATATAATATCAGAAATAATTTGCAATACACTGTAGAATTGTATTTTTCTAAACCTAACCTAAAAAATAATTTATCGAATTGTGGTGATTTAAACCGCATATAAATAATTTTTATAATTTTAAAAACATATATTTGTTGATATAAATACGTTTATACTCAAAAATATTGTAGTTTCATTCATAATTGTAGGAAATATATCACAAAAATATATGAATGAACTTAATATTTCAAGTCATCTATGGCCTTAACGTCAAATTGGAATAATAATTTTTTGTCTTCGTTTCTTACGTTATTTTTTTTATTCTTTTTATTCTATCTATAGTCCAGCCATAAGACAGCAAAAATGAAAAAAAATTAAACGCAATTTCTGTTATTCTTTTTATATTTGTTATTCTCAGTATAGTCGATTGCATGTAAATCCTCTCTTTCGCACTCTTACGTTATTTTTTTTATTCTTTTTATTCCATCTATAGTCCAGCCATAAAGTTTGTGTGTATGCAAGAAGAGTAATCAACATATAGAAAAAAAATTGAACGAAGTAGTTTAGTCAACAAAAAAATTGAATGTCAGTGTAGTTTATTTAGTGACATTAAATTAATCAAAGAGTTCTTATGAGGTAAGTAAACTGCTGATGTTTTGCATTAAATACAAATTTTATTATTTTAATTTCATTAGAGTTCAATGTGCCAACCAAGGATAGGAAAATTCAAAGTAATCAACGTATTGTGGCTGCATTGGGGACGTTAAATACGTATTGGATAAAGGTACAAAATCAGTTGTCCGTGTCCAATAACATTACCACGGTGTTTTCGAAAAAGAATTCAATATTTAATTAGTTTTGTATATTTCAGGTTGTGATGTCTCATTTAGGTCGGCCCGATGGCCATAAAAATTTTAAATACACAATGGAATCAGTAGCCCATGAATTAAAACATTAACTCGACTGTGATACGAAATTTTTGCACGACAAAGAAAGCAAATAAGGCAAAGAAAAATAATGTTTAGTTACAGTTGTCGGTTGATTTCGTCACTAGCTGGCAATAAATTTGCCACTGATGCAGAAGCAGGAACTGCTACCGTCAAAGGTGATATTCCAGCAGGCTCATTAGGTTTTGATATTGGACCAAAATCCCAAGAAGCTTTCGCTGCACCAATTGCACGCGCTAAAATTATTGTTTGGGATGGAGTCTCAAGCGAGTGCTATTTTCATTATTGGAGGCGGGGAAACAGCTTCATTTTGTGCCAAGTGGGGCACTGAATCGAAAGTATAATGTAAGGCTGCAGAACGTACTTCACCATCAAATAAAGCGTTAAAATTTACACGTTTTAAATTATTTTAGATTCCTTAGTTCCAGCATGGAACCTTAATTTATTGTACTCGATAAATAAATGTTAAACCAAAAAAAACTCGAAATTTTTAGAATTTTTTTAAAGCAAAAATATGGTGGTTTGTTTCGATTGTTTCTTGATACCATGCATAATGGAATCATATAGTGGTACCATCATACGAAAAAAATCTTTAGACGATGAAGTTCCAGGTAGCGCGTTAATCGAAACTAACTTATGCAATAATTTTACTTATTCGCCTAAATGCGCGCTACCTTAACTTATACCTAACATAAAACACCGATTTTTTATGCATATTAAACAGTATAATTTTGACTTTACTACAATAGCAATACACTAATTATAGTTAATAGTACTTACTTTTATCAATATTGCACAAAATGTGTGTTATGCGAAGTTTAATCGACTCTCTTCGATCGTAACAAAACAATCATCATTTTAATATTTTCAAAATGGCCGAAAAAATAAAATAAAAATTAATAAAAAGAGAAGGATTCCTTTTTCGCATTATGCTAGAAAAGTAAAATATATTGTAGTTTCTCGTGTTTTGTATGTTTGTATGTTGTATGTTATTCAATATATTTTATTGAATGAATTTTTTACTATCTTTTGGTATATACGATATGCTATATGGCTATGTGTAAATAAAAAATGTGTACGTTGTATTATATTACACACACAGAAAATGCTAAATAAACAAAACATTTAGAAGAATAATGAAAAATAAAAATAAATTATTTTTATGATTCAAAGTTTCTATGGATTTGGAAAATATGGCGGTTTTTATTTCGATTTAAATTTGTTAATTTAAAAATTAATAATTTTTCAAAACGATCACAATTTGTCATTTAAAAGTTTGAACTAAACCACATGCAAACTACGACATATTCATGGTCAATAAACATTCCCGATTGTGTTTATATGTTTTAAAGTGATTTTTACTGAATCGATTCGATTGCTCGTTAGTAATTAGTTATTCAAATCAATCAAAATAAAAGTTCTGATTGAGATTTGGTTCATCCGCCACTTCAAGGCCACAACAGAACAAACATTGGTCTCTAAGTTTAAGATGCAACCCATAACAGTAAACTATATAGAAATAAATACTAATGTTATTTTGGGAGTGTAATGATATCCTATGATATAAGCAAAAGCAAGTAAATTTATTACTGAATTACTAAAGAATTTACAAATAATATTTAGTAACTGCTGTTTAATGAAGACGATATCTATATACAATATAAACATATTAGGTTAAATCGAAGGGGTTACCTCCAGCAAAACCTGTTATAATTGTAGACAAACAGCCTAAATGTTTGAGTTGTGATGTGCTTTGTGTTAATTTTAAATTATTTATAACATCGAATTTAAATTATATTGGCGGTACAAATAAGTTTTCAGGTTTCTTTTATAACTTCGAAGCTTTATGCCCCATTGTAGAAAATTGTTTTCTTCTGCAAACCTTTGCAGATAAATAAAAAGCATCCACTATATAAAAAGATTCAATATGCGAAAAAGAAATAAACATATATACATATAGCAATGCCATAATTTTTTTATAGGAAAATTATTAATTTATTTTTAATTAATTTAAATGCGAATATTACATTTTTGCCTATATGGCGTCTGTTTTTATTATGAATCCTTAACATTTACATATGTATATAAAATAATTTTTTTTTGTTAATTTTAAAAATGTTGCTATAAAAATACACGGGTCGAATATATTTTATGGCAACACTTTCATTTATATAGTGGTTTTGGCGGTATAGTGGCTCAAAAAGTTCTGCAAAATTTTATTGGGATATATTTCTTTAGTGTCTCTCATGTGCAAAATTCCATGTTGGTCGCATGTAAATGGGGTATGATTCAGAGAAATTGGTACAATGTATTTTATTCAAAGTATTGGCAATCGTTAGCTACGCCTTTTTCCCATCTTTCAGGCAGCATACTGGTTCCGCATCGAAAAAATTCCTCGTGTTTTGAGGCGATTCAAGAATCGACGCAATTTATGACCTCTGCCAAAGTTTTCTTGACGGAAAGATCATTTGTAACGGAATTAAACCTAATTCCGTTATCAACCCATCCCAACAAAATCTATTTCCTCATCGGCATGACCTCGAAGATAATATCTTCAACTACATTGTATTCAAACAAACGTCATGCCAGCCTTCTACATTTCTTCTTTGCCATTATTTATAGTGGTATCATATGATTCATTCACTTTAGAATTTTTCATATGTGCCACAGTTAAGTAAACGCAGATATGTACATCAACGTAATTTGATTACGTTGCCTATGTACATAATAAATGTACTTGATCTATTTATTAGGTGAATGACAATGACCGATGCAAATATTGAAAAGCATTGTGGTTGTTGTTGTTCGAACTTCCTCAACGGATGGATTGAAGAAAAAAAATACTTGCGCGTGGATCGAGTCAGCAAAATCGATGTCACGTTGCTGTACAATTTTCATAGGAATTTTTGTGATGAGATCGCATAAAATTTCCTATGAAACTCAAAATAGGTACGATATTTTTTCTTGCTTTTTGGGGCAGTCAGTTTTTAGATAGACCAACCGGTGGTCATAGAATTTTGTTTAATGCCCCTATTATGGTTCTCGCCTCACCATCGCTTCACCACTCTTTCGCCGTGATACTTAGATTCGTGTGAGCAATATTTTAGTATTATGGTTCTCACCTTTATTTTGGCGAGAGAGTATGTGTCGCCGCATTATTTTTGGTCGTTATTTGTTCTTGGTATTATGATTCTCGCCGTGAGAGCGATGTGAAAGAGTGATGTGTAAAAAACGATCGCCTAAAATTTTTAGGTGATGAATGTGATGTAGTACGAATAAAGTTTTTGAAGGTTACAGGACAAATAGAAAATAATGGCTACCAGCGATAATGTAAGTTTTTTTCAATAATTTTTACGCTTATAAATAATTTGTTTACCAATTTTATATACATATATGTATATTATATATATAAATATAAATATATATATATATATATATCTATATATATATTTATATATATAATATATATATAAAATTGGTAAACAAATTATTTATAAGCGTAAAAATTATTGAAAAAAACTTACATTATCGCTGGTAGCCATTATTTTCTATTTGTCCTGTAACCTTCAAAAACTTTATTCGTACTACATTACATTCATCACCTACAAATTTTAGGCGATCGTTTTTTACACATCACTCTCTCACATCGCTCTCACGGCGAGAATCATAATACCAAAATATAAATACGGCGACTCATCGTCGCCTAGTGACGCGTAGGCGAAAACCATAATAGGGGCATAAGAGTGAGTTTTAAATAGACCAACGTATGGTCAGGAAACTTTTTTTGGTGTTAAGTTTTAATTTGTTAAGTAGTTTTAAGTTGTGAGTGTTCAAATAATTTTTTTGTTGAGTTTTCTCATTTTTTTTTAGTTTTAACAATAAAATAGTGTTAATAAATTTAACTTTGAGTGTCTAATATTTTTTGATTTTTCTTGGTTTTTTTTGTTTGGAGACATTACTTGGAGTCAATTTGGTAAGTGTTTGTTTTTGGCGTTACTAACAAACTAAATAACGATAGTGGGTTGCTGCCGACAGCTTGTGAAAAAGAAATTGTTGACGCTAAGCGACTCTTTTCTTTTCACAGACCTCGATAGCATACCACTATCAACTTTATTAACATTATTTTTTTTATTTAGGGCCTATGGGCCAAATAGTTTTTATTAAGATTAGGTAGATTAGGGTAAAATGTTTCGATAAACATTTTACCTATACAACCGCGGTCAGTTTTGCCCAAGCGATGGGCTGATAAGTTAACCACTACTTCGGGGTCCGATACCCCACTTTTCCTTTTTTTTTATGTTCGTTTTTTTTTGATGCGGTTATCTAGGCTGTTACCGGTGCATCCCCATCCCCACGACCGATTAACCTCTCCCGACTGAGCTACGGGTTAATGCCGCTGGGGATGAATACAGGTAGCGGTAAATTTCTATGAAACTTGGTTAACTTTAGCAGTAGCTAAAGTTTAATCCGTTTCAAGTGGCGCCCAAACAAGGGCCTAATAACATCAGGTCCATTTTATTTTTATGTAGGCACCACTTTTTCAAGTGGCGCCCAAATGGAGCACAACATCTGTTCCAGAATTAATTAAAATATTTATGTAGGCACCACTTTTTCAAGTGGCGCCCAAACAGTTCGGCTTCAGCCAAAATGTCTTATAAATCCTCATTGTGTTTTGATGAAATCCAATTTAAATCTAAATTTAATTAAGTAGTTCATTTTGGATTTCATATAATATCAGAAAAACTTTTTGCTGTACAGTTTTCTCAACGGTGGCCGGAAATTCGGCCAAATTAATTTTTTTTAAGTGAAAAAAAGTGGTTTAAGTGTTAAATAGTGCAATGAATGCCTAGTGAAAAGAATAAGGAATTTGTTTGTGTGAGTATGGCTGCGGTCATGCCTTTTCGGTGTGCCTGACCTAATTCTGGGTGGGTCGTAACACACAAATGAGTTTCTTAAATTGTCGTTTTCCTGTACCGGATCTCCGAATATTCAGTTCGCCTGTGGCAAGTCCCAACCCGCACTCCGGGGGGTGAACTGGTATTTGTGGTGGTACATGGAACTCGGCGATCCATTCTTTTTACAACAGTTCATATACACCAACAAAAATGTTGTGCGGTTTCCGTGTACCTTGTACAACGTACAATTTTGCAATTCTACACTGGCAAGGGTGAGTGATGCAATCCCTGAAGTAATGAGCATATCTCTTTCCTGCCAAGCGACGATCTTGGGTGGTATAAAGGGCTGCTCATTCTCAGGTAAATTGACACATCATTCCGCATCCCAGCTGGAATTGTAAAGTTGAACCCCTAACCATCCCCTGTTTAGTGGCAACAATTTGGCTTGTGGCTAGAATTTACCACAGGTTAAGTTTTGTCATATTTTAAATTAGATAAAAATGGAATTTCCAATCTATAACTTTATATTTAAGAGTCGCGTTTTATTCACTTCTGTTTTTAAAATTTTAAAATATCATCCTTCGGGATGGGGTCGCCAGTCCTCTCATTGTTAGGTTAGTTGCATCCAGGGTACAACGTGATTGGTTGGTCATACTTAGGAGTCTGCAAGTGGATGTGCATCGAATACAAGTTGGCCATAAACCAGTCGAGTTAGTATCGCAAAGTTATTGAAATTCACAACAGCAGCCGGCGAGTTGTTGTTCCCAGTCAAGTGAGCGGTTCGGCCTGCCACTCACACAGTCAGGTCGTCTTCTAAGGTAGAATTGAATGATGACTGTGAATTATGAGGGCAAGAGAAGTGTCTTACTTAACTGGGTAATTTAATGAAATATGAAAATGTTTTCACCAGGGCAATGAGTCTCACTCTCGTTATATACGGAGTTACGAATGCCATCGCTGGTTTGGGTTAATATTTCATATTTTATCAGTTCAATTCGGTTTTCATTTTCCTTTTCCTATCCTCGTTTGACCCAAGTAGTGGGAATTAACCATCACCTCGTTGCGGGGGTGAAATTGACTGTGGTTGTATACATTTTGAATCAATCAGTTTTGTGAGATTGTTAGATTTATTTTTATAGTAATTCATAGAGTTTAGGGATCCCGTAAAGATGGCAGAGGAGTCAGGGAAGGAAAAAGTAGCAACAGTAAGAGAAGAAAAAGGGGAAAGGCCCACGGAAAAGATTAAGAAGCCCATCAGTCGAGCAAAATATTGGGGCAGGAGACCATTGACAATCCTGCCACGGTGCGAGCTCGAGGATGCGGTGACTCCGAGATGGGGCGGCCAAAAAGCCAAGCTTAAGGAGAAACTGAGGGAAGAAAACCGCATCACAGGGTGTTGTATAACACCAGCAGATGCGGCGAAATCAAAAGAGAGGCTCAGCAGTTGCAGGTCGCAACTGAGTGTCTGGAGAAGAGAAAGAAGGAAGCGGTTGAGGGAGCACAAAAACAGGAAAAAGGAAAGCTCGACCACGAGTAAGATCACACTCGATAACGTGTACCAAACCGTGGTTGCATCACCTGCGCACCCCCAGGTGCATGCCTAGGTGATGCAACGACGGAGTGAAGACTGGTATCCCGCGCGGACACAGAATGCCAGTGCTAATTAAGTTAATTAAGACATTAGAATTAGGAGAGGTAATAGTAGCCTTAAATAAGGACTGAGGTCGGCTCAAGCTGATACTGGGGAACTTGAGCCAACGCCATGTTCAGAGTTAGTTAAAGGCCAGATTAGGTTAGGATCAGGGTAGCAATGTACACTTATAAATATAGAAATAAAACCTTAGAGGATAACAAAATTCAACTTTACACCCAATTCTTAGTTCCACCATGCAGCTCAGTATTATATGTGCCCTGATAACAGGGGTAATAGGGGACGCCACCATCAGAAACAACTTCCAGTTTGATGAGTTTAATTCCGAGCCAGGAATATACTTCGAAGAGCTGGGTCGCGCGTCGTTGTCCACCAATGATTGGAAGCTGGTCACTTTCTTTGACTTAACTGGATATTGGCACGAATGGGGCTTATTGAAAGAAACCCTTCACCGCCTCCAAGAAACGTGTCAGAGAGGGAATACTACCGAAGGCCAGCACTATATACGGAACTGCCCTGAACTGCTGCAACCCGCCGTTTACCTCATGGCACGGCTAGAGAAAAGTAACTACATGCTACGGTCTAGATCAACGAGATGCACAGGAGTACCACCGGCAGATACAGGAGCTAGCAGCGGGAACCGTACAACTCCAACAACTGTTCCAGCAGCAAACACAGGTATTGGACCTTACCGCCAATATTATGCAACGGGAGAAGGATCTCATGGAACAACACTACCAGGCATTACACGAAGAGATCGAGGGGATGTTGGTGCACGAGGAATTCACAGACACCTTACTGCATCTAACGTCAGCGATGATGGTGTTCAAAGACATGCAAAGTGAGTTGATCGAGGTACTAACGGACGTACACCACGCCCATACCAGCGTCCAGCTACTAAGTCCGACGGAATTAGAAGAACAGATAAACGTGTTACAACAACACCTACCCAGCACGGTACGGGTACCAGTCCATAACAAACATTGGGCACAGCTATATCAACTGCTCACCATAAAAGCAGCAATTGTGCAGAACCAGGTCATATTTGAAGCCCGTCTGCCATTGTTGCATGGAGAGGACTTCCAGGTACTAAACGTCATACCAGTACCAACCATGCACGAGGGTCAATTCATTTTCATTGATCCTGAAAGTGCCTATCTGATGGTGAATATGGCAAGATCCGAGTATTACCCAGTCTCAAGAGAGGCATGGAAGACCTGCCGGACGTTTAGCGAAAACACGATGATCTGTAAGCCCACGGGTCCAAAACGGTTTATACAGGACAGGAATCTTACGTGTGAAATAGCCCTGCTAACACATGAAAAGACGCCACCACCGCAGCGCCGCATTAAAGCAGTGTTGCCCAGCATCTATCTCAGGCGGCTGCAGCAGAATAACAAATGGATCCTTGTAATGGATGAGGAATCCGTGTTCAACCTACATTGCGAGGACCAAACTCGGCCGATCATGCTGAAGGGCAGCGGAATCCTGACATTAACACCAGGCTGTATTTTGAGCGGGCGTTTAGTACAAATTGAAAGTCCTAGAACATATACCACCAAAAAGCAAATGTCATTCATGCCAGTGTTCAACCTGTCAACAGTGGTACAGTCCCGCAGGACCGCCATCAGTTCGGGAGACATAGACGCGGCGCTAACCGGATTACACCAAACCATCGGTGATCTACAAAAAGAGCGGCTGCAGCCACCATTAAGCATACACCACGCCGGTAACTACACGCTCACAGCGATTTTGTCCTTAGCAGTCATCGTGGCAATTATACTATGGTGGAAACGACACGCGACCTGGCGGACCATATATGCCAGGAGAATGCCTGCACAAGCAACCAGTCAGGGCTCATCCTGGGATAAGACCAAGCGCCGCAGGAGGTCAAGCTGCTGAGCACTCAGCCATCAACCAATATTTCAGAACTAAGGGTTAGGATTGGGTATGATCAATTGACGTTGGGCTGTTCAAAGACTGAAACTCCCCACATGTCCGTTCCTAATAGAGCATGAGATCTCTTGTCATCTCAGGGTATGGGTTTTCCCCACGCTGTAACGGAATTAAACCTAATTCCGTTATCAACCCATCCCAACAAAATCTATTTCCTCATCGGCATGACCTCGAAGATAATATCTTCAACTACATTCCATTCAAACAAACGTCATGCCAGCCTTCTACATTTCTTCTTTGCCTTTATTTATAGTGGTATCATATGATTCATTCACTTTAGAATTTTTCATATGTGCCACAGTTAAGTAAACGCAGATATGTACATCAACGTAATTTGATTACGTTGACTATGTACATAATAAATGTACTTGATCTATTTATTAGGTGAATGACAAAGACCGATGCAAATATTGAAAAGCATTGTGGTTGTTGTTGTTCGAACTTCCTCAACGGATGGATTGAAGAAAAAAAATACTTGCGCGTGGATCGAGCCAGCAAAATCGATGTCACGTTGCTGTACAATTTTCATAGGAATTTTTGTGATGAGATCGCATAAAATTTCCTATGAAACTCAAAATAGGTACGATATTTTTTCTTGCTTTTTGGGGCAGTCAGTTTTTAGATAGACCAACCGGTGGTCATAGAATTTTGTTTAAGAGTGAGTTTTAAATAGACCAACGTATGGTCAGGAAATTTTTTTTGGTGTTAATTTTTAATTTGTTAAGTAGATTTAAGTTGTGAGTGTTCAAATAATTTTTTTGTTGAGTTTTCTCATTTTTTTTAGTTTTAACAATAAAATAGTGTTAATAAATTTAACTTTGAGTGTTTAATTTTTTTTGATTTTTCTTGGTTTTTTTTGTTTGGAGACATTACTTGGAGTCAATTTGGTAAGTGTTTGTTTTTGGCGTTACTAACAAACTAAATAACGATAGTGGGTTGCTGCCGACAGCTTGTGAAAAAGAAATTGTTGACGCTAAGCGGCTCTTTTCTTTTCACAGACCTCGATAGCATACCACTATCAACTTTATTAACATTATTTTTTTTATTTAGGGCCTATGGGCCAAATAGTTTTTATTAAGATTAGGTAGATTAGGGTAAAATGTTTCGATAAACATTTTACCTATACAACCGCGGTCAGTTTTGCCCAAGCGATGGGCTGATAAGTTAACCACTACTTCGGGGTCCGATACCCCACTTTTCCTTTTTTTTTTTATGTTCGTTTTTTTTTGATGCGGTTATCTAGGCTGTTACCGGTGCATCCCCATCCCCACGACCGATTAACCTCTCCCGACTGAGCTACGGGTTAATGCCGCTGGGGATGAATACAGGTAGCGGCAAATTTCTATGAAACTGGGTTAACTTTAGCAGTAGCTAAAGTTTAACCCGTTTCACATTTGTTCATGAATATTCGGTTTGATGGTTGAAGTTGATGACCCGGCTTATCCCATGATTTTCTGCGCTTTGGGTTGCCTTGGTGGATCCACTTTCCGTCCCCCATCCACATTTGATGCAAAAAAAACCTTCCGTATTTGGAGCAGTTGTTCGAACTTGAAAACATGATGTTAGACGTCTCTTGGCTTGAGTTCATACGCTACCCAATTTCCATGATTTTGCACCTTACCCATGGTCTTGAGACGATTTTGAATCGCTTGTTGAGCCACTCAGTGCCTTCATACTTTACTGGTCTCCTTTCGCGTTTTTTTTTCACTGGGGTCAAAATCACCACTCTTAAAACGGCCGAACCAATACTCACATCTTTTTATTGATGGAGCATGTTCCCCATATGATTCAGGCAGCAATCGATGTCCATCAGCTGCAATTGTGTTCAAGTTGTAACAAAAAATCAACGCCTTACCCGCAAATTTTGTTTTGTTGGCATAAAGGCCATGGTTAGAGCACAAAAAAATATTGTTTATTCTTCAGCGAAATGACACATACTGATTTTTAGAGCTAAATGATGACGCTTTAACCTGAATGTAGTTACAAAATTGCCCGATGCGATTTAATACTATTTATGCCTTCTTTTGTAAATCCCTCAAAACTTATTTGTTCTCCCAATAAGTTGTAGATAAAGTATTGAATGAGTAGTATTTGATTCGCACTTAATGGTTGACTTACATTCAGGTGAGATTTAAACACTCGCCTACCGACTAATACTCCTCGTTAATTATAGCGCATTGTATGTGTAAATGTACATTATTAGATCAATGAGTTTACTAAATTTATTTTGAAATATTAAATTTTTTATATTATATAATATAAGGAAATAATAATAAAAATAATATAAAAAGTAAGGATTTTTAGGAAAACTTCTGCTTTAGAAGATCATATGATGATAAGGCATAAATTTTACCCAGCCCTCAACAAATGGGAGTGTGAAACTGAATCGAGAAACTATAATGAACGGATAATAATTATAAGGTGAATATTGCAAAAAGTACTACATTTTGAAGAATTTTATTCAGTTTTTATAGTTATATGGTGTAAAATAAGGTAGTTGAATGAATAAAGGGTTTAATATACCCGCACAAATACTTTGAAAATTGTACTTGATTGAACTGCCCAGTTAAACTGTATAGTTCAAGTGCGATATATTATCTATACCTACGCTTAACCGAACTTAAGACAGCAAAAGTAAAGCGTTCGGTCGGATGAATTGTGAGGTTTGTACAAACACGTTTAGACCTGTGAATTCCCAGTCCCAACGGAATTGGTTGTCATTATATTTAAATGGTAGTCGACAAATCCACGCGTTGTACGACCACTTATCCAATTCGAAACCACAGAAACAGTAAGTAAATCTTGTAATATTATTAAATCTGTAGGTATATATTCAAAGACCTTCTCGACTTTATCGTTCTCGAATGGCGTACGCCTCAAGAACAAATCATCTTGTCGAACCTAAATCCTAATAAATCTAAATTCTTATAAACAGTGCGATTTAATATGTTTTGTTGGGGTCCAAAATTTCTAAACATTTTATTTCCTATTAAAACCTCTGTGACGGAAGAAGATTTCTACTACACCCAAGTAGAGAAGCAGAGCTTTATAGGTATATAGATACATATATACATATATACATATATATATATATATATATATATATATATATATATATATATATATATATATATATATATATATATATATATATATATATATATATATCCGAGTCCAGCTACAGATAATTCGGATTTCGTAACATAGCTTTGTAGAACACATTCAACCGAAAATGTAATGTACATTTCCAAAATAAAATTTAAGAGAACGGTTCACACGCGCTCATGCGCACGAACAGAGTAAGACAGTATTCATTAATGGTTCAAGTTTCAGAAGATCCATTTCTAAAAGAAAATTGAAACTCGAGTTAAATTACGATTTACTCGCTCCTGAGTCTTTTGAACTTAGCAACACTCGTAGAGGTCGGTGTCGTGTGGACTCATCGTTGGAGTTGAGAACCCTCGCTTGCTTTATAACTTTGCGAGTGTCTGCCAAGAAATAGAAATCGCTTAACAATAAACATTTGTTAACAGCAAATATGGTTTAAATAACCCACACTAATTCAGCAATAGGCGCTAACAACTTATAATTTAAGCTTCCAAGTTAAAAAAAATTATTTTCTAAATTGACTTGATTTTAACCAGATCACAAAATAACTTGAAAAGACACCATCCATATTATGTTAATCAGCCACGCTTTCCATTGTTTCCGTAAGCTGCTTTTCATACTATATTTGCAATGCAATCGTGGAGAACCAAAACGGTACTTATGTTTCTAAAATTCGAATATAAGTGTTTCTCTGTGTAAAGATAACATACTCGTTCTTCCAAATAATCTAAGCGTTTATAGAATAGAATAACAGTTGAACTCGTATGCCCGTATAGTTAGAGAGTCGCACATACCCCGAGAAGTAAAGGCCAAATAACTGAATCGTTATTCAAATCCCTGTTTAAAATTTTATTTCCAATAGTTACATTAAAGTTTCAGTTTTTCACAATTTACGATAGAATACCATAATTCGTTAATAGAACTGTCTCAACTACATATTTTTATTTTTTCAAACATTAATTTAGAAATTCTCGATTTTTTTTATCAAATCAAACTTGTAAAATACCAAATATGTTGGAGATCTAAACCAATAATTAAAAATCATTCATTAAAATCCACCTAATTTTACGAACTCAGACACTTTCATTCCTACGATATCACATTGTGTTCAATGCCTAACTTAAATCACTGCTCAAATTTTAGCTTTTGCACTCATAGTTCGGTTACATTCTTAGATAAATAGTCAATGTTTTTATGTTTCGCTCATGATGTTCTTTAAGAGAAACAACGACTCTATTTTATAAGCTTTCGATTATTTGTTCATACAGTGCGTATAATAAAAATCCCAGATAAAATTAAAATAAATAATAATAAATAAAAGAAATAATGAATCACAGGACTTTGTGGCAACTTCGCAGCAGGAAAAAATCGATTGTGGGTACGTTCACATTCTGGCAACCAACAAGTTTATTTCGAATGTCGATTTCAATCAAACCTTAAAAGCGGAATTAAACATAACTTCAAAGTTTTCTCAAACTTCTTAAAAAATTTCCAGAATTTCGCATAAAATTTAGTTTAAAATTCTTCCAATCTCCAGTTTTGTTTTTATTGAACTGAGCTCATTGCTTCAAGAGTCATTGACTTCATTCCAGTACTCCACTAAAAATGTATTATTAAATCCCATAATATTACCCATAAATCTAATTTGTATATAACAACGGATAATTATCAGATTGGGATCATCTATTCTGCATCTGGCAATTTTAATTCCACACAGTTACATTTTATAACCAAATTTCATCGTCAACTCAATCTAACAAAATTGAAAAAAAAAAAAATAATGTTCGATACTGTACAGCTCTACATAATTATTGTTTCAAACAAATTCAGATTTGCTCAACCTATAAGTGATGAAGTAATTAAATGATAAATTGAAATTATAAAACTGTGCCAGTGCACACTTGCTTCATTTTTACATTATCATCCTTGCCGCCCGCCATAGCAAAGTAAATAGAGCGCTTGCTTTGTAATTCGTTCGATTTTTGGTGATGACAAAATACAAAAATTATGACTGGCATTGCGGATTGTATTTATATCTCGAGCCTTTTTGTCGGGGGTTTTTTTTTGTTAAAACAAATATTTTAACAAAATAAAATAACAAAAATACAAAATACAATTTCAAATTAGAAAATATATAAATTATTAAATTCACAATTTCTGAATAGCAATTCAAAATTTTTTGAGAAGGCAAAAAATTCAAACTATCCCTATGGTTAAATTATTTTAAATCCTATTCTCAAAAAATTGCAATATAGCCTTGAACTTTTGAGATTTCCAAAAAAAAAAGTTGATTTTATTTTATATACATAAAATATTACTAAAATATAAATAATATATTATTAAAATATTTATTATAATATTATGTTATTTATATATATACATGCATATATATTTATTTATATATTTATATATATATATATATAGGATCACATATTTTACGATCACGTGCAGATTATCTTTCTTAACAGAACGTGTGGTTTATTGTTTTTCTTAAAATTAAATGACATACAACAAACACCAAATTTGATCGCTGTATCAAAGAACACATGTTTTTTAATTTGCATACATTTTACTTTTTTGTTTTTTCATTCAAGAGACAAAAATCAATATTATTTTAAATAACACGAAAAGCGAGACAGCGGAAATTTTTGTATAGTTAGCTCATTCAAACCTATGTGTGTGGTATATTTATGATCGTCTTGATTACCTCATGAAAGTAATCAACTTTTGGGCGATTATAGAAAGATTTTCTATGATATAATTTGAAATCAGTACTCGTGGCGGCATCCTAAATTTCATGTAGAAAACTACATTGTATTACTAGATAAGATTTTTTATACTATGTACCATGTCAATCTACTATTTAGGTTTTAAATTGATGTTATTTAGCGTAACCGAAAGACAGATTTTTTACGGAGGATGACATGAAATATTTGCAGATTTCTGCTCATTTGCCTTAATTTTCCATTGGGAAAACTACTCCGCTATTTCTACTTGACTACTATAAGGATTTTCAAGGGTAGGTAATAATGATGTATCATTTGCAAAGGTTAGGAAGGTCTACTGCGTAAATTAAATATAACCCAGTGCACTGCCTTGTGGAATCCCAGCTAGAGAGAGAGAGAGAGAGAGAGAGAGAGAGCGAGAGGCTGCCTATAGTAACTTTGTTCGTTTGCAATTTTCAGTTACAATTCTAATTAAAAGTTTGTATTTTACAATTTGAAATACCAATTAGAATAATATTTTCTTATTAAAAAATATTTGAATTCTTATTTAGTGGCACTATCTTCTAGAATGGTTTTACATACAAACGTAATCTCGCCATATGTTCCATTACACGAGTTACACAATTACACGTGTAGCACTTTTGACCTTTAATAATAGTAAGAATGCTATTAAGAACTACAACTAATTGTTATTCTTACTGGCGTTTTAAACTCTATTTAAGACTGACCTTGTTTAAAAAAATTTGTGCGAATACTACTTTAAAGGGTGCAGATGACTGCATTCACCTTACTTCAAGTTCAGTTTCGCAGCAGGTCGGTTCCAGTTTGTCTAAAATATAGATTTTGGAATGTTCGTCAGTTGTTCTTCCTGTTTGCTTCAAGCTTATGCAATTTGCCAGATCAGCAGAGTGGAATTGCGAAGTGAGATATCTCCTCGATTTGTAGCATGGATCTATAGTACCACTAAGTGTAGGCCCTCCTTGAGTTCCTGATGATTTCTAAAAGAATTTTAATAGATTTCAAAAAATCTGAATCATAAAGTTAAAAGATCAGGTCAGTGCTATGTACGAAAATACTTACTTATCATAAGCCGTTTCCAACATTACCCAGGAGGTAGGCTTCAATGCGTTTTTTTAACGAGGTTCCCCAACTAAATTTAGGCCTATTCCTCGGTTTTAAAGTTAGAGTTAAAATTCAAATATTTATTTACAGATATCTAACTTTAAAACATTTAACAATCACAGAAAAATAAAATTATAATAAAAATACAATTTCACAAAAATAGTAACTACTAAATAATAATTAATAAATAAAATTATTAAAATAAAACTAATATCACAATAATAAATGTACTAAAATAAAAATATTGCTATCCCTTAGCTGACGTCAAAATAAATAATATCATAATAATAATAAAGTATATATATTGCAATTAGCGATCTTTGAAACTTATGCCAGTGAAATATTGTTTTTAATTTTAAAATTTTAAAGTTTTATTTGAATTTTGAAAAGTTGAAAGTTTCCGTTTTCTATCGGATTCCAAGTTATTATTTTCTTGTTTAGTAAAATTATTAAGTAAAACGTTAGAAAAAATATTTAAAAGAGTATAATAAATTAATTTGTGATCTTGTCCACAAGAACAAGTATCATCAAGAGCGACAGTGACCGAGTCCTTCAAAAGCGATTGGACAGTTAAAAACGATAAACATTTCTTTTGATTTGAATGATTTAAAAACAATAACTTTAAGGTTTTATTTTGGCAAATATAATCAAAAACCGCACCCATATGCATGAACAAAACTAGAACGACTTCCGTGGGGACACTTAATCCGCCTCTATTCAACAAATTAAAGTAATCATCGTCACACGCGACACCCTTTCCAATTCTAATTAATTTCTGACATTCAAGACGAGAAACCTTTTTAGAAATAGAATGGGCCGCGTAACCACCGACATAAATTGCCGCGGAACGATCAAATTTTTTTTCATAATCATCCAAATAATTGGAGTCAAATAATTCTGCGAACTCAGCAGTACTAACCGTAAAAAAACTGTATTCCTCTGATGTTGACAATAAATCAAGATTTATTGTACCAGACTTAACAGTATTTTTCAGCCGGATCTTGCTTTCTGATTCTATAATTTGTTGGTAAGATACATGAAAATTGCACCCACTTCTGTACCACGAAAATCTCATTTCAAGATTGTCGGTCTGGAACTTATCGAACATTATGTAATCAACGTCATCTATATAAGTATTCGCTATTTCTAACAGAACACTTACAGTTTGATGGATTGCCTTAAATGTGCTCATTGTTAAGCCTCCATCCAAGTGTTCGATTGCCATCCAACGCTCTATCCAGAATAAAAATTTTCGTAGAAACAGAATCCCAAAATCCTTCAGTGCATAAATGGGTAATCTAAAAGGCTCGCGTTTTCTGGTACCTTCAATCACTGACTTGCAGTTGACGACATTCCACCATCGTTTTATGATTTTGAGAAACTCTATAGTGCCCTCGGCTTCTTTTAGATCGCAGCAAGATTCCAGTGCAGCACTTGTAGACTCATGGAACACATTGGCAACGCACTGCACATTTTGTCGCTCAAATGCGCTAGGAAACAAAGTTTTTTTATTTAATTTATACGCCTTTTTAACTAATTGATGTTGTTCGTTAACATAGAGATCGCGGAGGTCTTTAAAACAAGCTATTTTGATAGAATTATTTCCATCAAAATCTGGATAATAAAAAGATTTCGCGGGGTCAGTCTTGCCGATCCAATTGTTTCGGATATTTTTAAAAATATGTACGGGATCGTACATAAAAATATAAAATTATTGGGAAAATCGGGATTGCTAAATTTAAAAGAATTTGGCGCAAATATTGAAAATAATTTCTGATTAATTTTGTGATTATCTGTCTATCTATTGCAATTACTTCTAAATCTATTGACTGTAAAAATTTTATAATGTTCGATGTTAAATTATGCATGTCAGAACCTGAAGGGTTACTTACGGGATGGAAAGCGACTATTTCTTTAAAACTGCCAAACGCAGAACTAACTAAAAATGCGAGAACGGTTTTCGCGACGTTAGAGTTGTTCTCAGCATACCCGGTTATTTTTTGTGTTTTATAATTTATTTGCGCCTTTAGATACATTTCATCAATTTGAATAATTACTTTGCGTTGCATATGTTTCAGATGTTGAGCCTGTCTTAAAAGATAATTTTTATAACCTTCAAAGTTTGTAGGGCTTACATTTTGAAGGTAAGATAGCCGCTTTAGAGTACTCTTACTAGGAAGGATCAACATATTCTGATCTCTCATCAACTGGTAGGTCACGGGTGATTGAAGGTAAATTAAAAATGATTTTACTAATGCTTGTGCAGAATATTTAATTTTTTTCGCAAGCATAAGCTTAAGCTGATCACTAATTGTTTCAAGAGCACCCATATATTTAAAATCCATTTTTTCAGCCACACTCAAAAGCTCATTCATTTTCTCACACATGTCACTTAAAAGTTCATCTATTCTACCAGCTGGATCCTTTTCGTATTTATCAATAAAAAAAAATTTAACCGTGCCCAAAAATTGCGACCAACAGTAAAATTGTTGATCTGATTTCAAAATATAAACAGAATTACGATATAACTGACAATTAAGATTACAGGTTACTCTAATAAAATGTGAAATGCTAAAATTTTCTACGTTAATTTTATATATATAAACATCATTTTCATTTATTTTTAATTCTAGGTCTTCTAAGTTACTTAAATTATTGGCCAAAAGCAATTTAAAATTTTCGAAAGACCCGATAAGATCGGATGTCATTACAGAAATGTCTTCCTGTAGCGAAATTGTATGAGATTTGGCCGAAATCTCATTACTTCTTTCTGAGGGGGCTTTTCGAGGCATCGACTGTGGTTTTGAGTAATAAGGAGCTAAATCAGGGAAAATGGACGGTATGGCAGTAGATAATAATTAAGATACTTCAATGGTAAAATTAAAGTACCATGTCGGTTTTCTAAAGAAATTTCATTTACGTTAAAATGCTTAATACATACAAAAGAATTTTTATTGGGAACAAAATTTTTACGAGGTATCGCGTTTAACCAAGCCTGTCTTTGGGGTTCAGAAACAGGAAATTTAAAAGTAGAAACAAATCCCTCTACTTTAAGGCTGGTAGAATAATTGGACTTGCATTCGGGTACACAACAATGATTGGGCATTTTGACAATTACAAAATAGCACAAAATTATCAAACCCTTAAAATATGTTTAGAGAAATATAATTTTAAATATATGTACTTATATAAGTAAAAAAAAACCGGATTGCAATTACAATGAAACTATATACCAATAATTTATCAATTTTGGATTCGAACAATTTATTTTATTAACAATTATATTTAATTATATATTTCTGTAAATATATTTAATTATATCACACTTATCACATAAATTAAAAATAATATTGCAGACTTACCAACAACGTTATCCCGCCAAGAGCTGTCACTTAATATGAATTAAAATATTTTTTAACAAGAAAATATTATTCTAATTGGTATTTCAAATTGGAAAATACAAACTTTTAATTAGAATTGTAACTGAAAATTTCAAACGAACAAAGTTACTATAGGCAGCCTCTCGCTCTCTCTCTCTCTCTCTCTCTCTCTAGCTGGGATTCCACAAGGCAGTGCACTGGGTTATATTTAATTTACGCAGTAGACCTTCCTAACCTTTGCAAATGATACATCATTATTACCTACCCTTGAAAATCCTTATAGTAGTCAAGTAGAAATAGCGGAGTAGTTTTCCCAATGGAAAATTAAGGCAAATGAGCAGAAATCTGCAAATATTTCATGTCATCCTCCGTAAAAAATCTAAATAACATCAATTTAAAACCTAGATAGTAGATTGACATGGTATCAAGAAACAATCGAAACAAACCACCATATTTTTGCTTTAAAAAAATTCTAAAAATTTCGAGTTTTTTTGGTTTAACATTTATTTAGCGAGTACAATAAATTAAGGTTCCATGCTGGAACTAAGGAATCTAAAATAATTTAAAACGTGTAAATTTTAACGCTTTATTTGATGGTGAAGTACGTTCTGCGGCCTTACATTATACTTTCGATTCAGTGCCCCACTTGGCACAAAATGAAGCTGTTTCCCCAGCTTCAATAATGGAAATAACACTCGCTTGAGACTCCATTTCAAACAATAATTTTAGCGCGTGCAATTGGTGCAGCGAAAGCTTCTTGGGATTTTGGTCCAATATCAAAACCTAATGAGCCTGCTGGAATATCACCTTTGACGGTAACAGTTCCTGCTTCTGCATCTGCGGCAAATTTATTTCCAGCTAGTGACGAAATCAACCGACAACTGTAACTAAGACCTGAATGAGACATCACAACCTGAAATATACAAAACTAATTAAATATTGAATTCTTTTTCGAAAACACCGTGGTAATGTTATTGGAGACGGACAACTGATTTTGCACCTTTATCCAATACGTATTTAACGTCCCCAATGCAGCCACAATACGTTGATTACTTTGAATTTTCCTATTCTTGGTTGGCACATTGAACTCTAATGAAATTAAAATAATAAAACTTGTATTTAATGCAAAACATCAGCAGTTTACTTACCTCATAAGAACTCTTTGATTAATTGGTGCAATTGGTGTAGCGAAAGCTTCTTGGGATTTTGGTCCAATATCAAAACCTAATGAGCCTGCTGGAATATCACCTTTGACGGTAGCAGTTCTTGCTTCTGCATCAGCGGCAAATTTATTGCCAGCTAGTGACGAAATCAACCGACAACTGTAACTAAACATTATTTTTCTTTGCCTTATTTGCTTTCTTTGTCGTGCAAAAATTTCGTATCACAGTCGAGTAAATGTTTTAATTCATGGGCTACTGATTCCATTGTGTATTTAAGATTTGTATGGCCATCGGGCCGACCTGAATGAGACATCACAACCTGAAATATACAAAACTAATTAAATATTGAATTCTTTTTCGAAAACACCGTGGTAATGCTATTGGACACGGACAACTGATTTTGCACCTTTATCCAATACGTATTTAACGTCCCCAATGCAGCCACAATACGTTGATTACTTTGAATTTTCCTATTCTTGGTTGGCACATTGAACTCTAATGAAATTAAAATAATAAAACTTGTATTTAATGCAAAACTTCAGCAGTTTACTTACCTCATAAGAACTCTTTGATTAATTTAATGTCACTAAATAAACTACACTGACATTCACTTTTTTTTGTTGACTGGGCCGGACTAGTGGGTCACATAAGGTGATAGAGGAACGTTTAACGTATTTGAAATAATTTTTTCAGAATATTTGTATGTTTAGTATTCGAGATATTGTCCATTGAACTCAGAAATTATTCGCTGGCCGGACTAGCGGGTCACATAAGGTGATAGAGGAACGTTTGACGTATTTGAAATAATTTGTTGAGAATTTTTGTATATTTAGTATTCGAGATATAGTCCATTGAATTCAGTATAATGGCTATAGTAGGATCGATGTGAAAGTGGATAATCTAGAACGTACGTTTTAATTATTTTGTTCGACATTTTTTAAATTTATTGTAATTAACATTTCATAGGATTTGGTCCACTTTTGTAAAATTATTTATTTCCGGACCGATTTTGGCTGTATTCTGGTTATTTGGAGGTGATAGTAGAACTAGGTATATCAAGTAATATTTCTAGCGGCTATAAAATATTTTTTCGCATGGGATAGCAAAGACACAATCTGCATTATCATCTTTCGGCTGGAAACTTTCGGCTAACTTTAATAGGGTATAAAACCACTGCCTATGTATGTGTACACGGCAAATTCCGAAAAAGAATTCGATGTTTAATTAGTTTTGTGTATTTCAGGTTATGATGTCTCATTTCGGTCATTTTTGAATACACTATGGAACCAGTAGCCCATGAATTAACACATTTACTCGGCGTTGATGTACAATTTTTACACGGTTGCGTTGTTAATGAAGTTGAGTTTGTCGCGATCCAGTCCTAGGCACCATTACTTTATTGGAAACACGTCGTTTTTATCGTTTTAGAAAATCATTTTTGAATGGCGTTCCATTCTTGGAGGCGGGGACACAGCTTCATTTTGTGCCAAGTGGGGCACTGAATCGATATTATAATGTAATACTGCAGAACGTACATCACCATCAAATAAAGCGTTAAGATTTACACATGTTTAATTATTTTAGATTCCTTAGTTCCAGCATGGAACCTTAATTTATTGTACTCTATAAATAAATGTGAAACCAAAAAAACTTGAAATTTTTAAAATTTTTTTAAAGCAAAAATATGGTTTTTTGTTTCGATTGTTTCTTGTTTCCATGTCAATCTAGATTCTAAATTGATGTTATTTAGCGTAACCGAAAGACAGGTTTGTTTACGGAGGACGACAAGAAATATTTACTGATTTCTGCTCATTTGCCTTAATTGTCCATTGGGAAATTATTATTGGTATTTCCATAATTTAAATATTGTATATGTGGACGACATAGGAAAGGAAATATTCAAAGCTTAAATTAAAGTTTTATGAAAGTTGACTTTTTCTTAATTTATATGTACAATGTCTTCCAACTGAGAATATGAAAAATTTGATGGATTATAAATTTCAATTTATTCAATCTATTTAAATTTAATTCATCGAATGAAATTTAGTCATTCTTATTTTAAAACGATGTTCGTGATTATCACCGTCGACCGTTGTAGTGTGTATTGATATTTAGTGGCACTATCTTGTAGAATGGTTTCTATCTATTAAATTTTTAAAAATCTTCTGTGGCACTATTCTGGTAGTTCATCGGGAATAGGGAACTGGGGAAAGAATTTATCTGTAATTTTTACTTAAACAATTTTTTTTCTGGCATACTGAGGTAAAAAGTTAGTGTTAATTTTTTTGAAAACAAAATTAATTAGGGAATAATTTTCCCTGCCAATTTAGGTATGGAAAAATTGTTCCCAATTTATAAATCTTTACATCAAACTTTACTCCTCAGTAGGCCGGAAAAAAAAATATTTGAACAGAAATTACATATAAATTCTATCCCCAGTTCCCTATTCCCGGGGGATTACCAGAATAGTGCCACAGGAACTCAAGGAGAGCCTATACACTCAGTGGTACCATGGTACAAATGAAGGAGATATCCCAATTCGCAATTCCACTCTGCTCGTGTTTTTGTCTCTCCTTTAAATAAATTAATATTTTAATTCAAATCAGTTTAAATTAACTAATTAAATTAATAATATACATAAATGTGTTGATAAATAAATAATAATGTGAATAATAATCTGTGTGGGTTTAGTTATTTCTTATTTTAAAACGATGTTCGTGATTATCACCGTCGACCGTTGTAGTGTGTATTGATATTTAGTGGCACTATCTTGTAGAATGGTTTCTATCTATTAAATTTTTAAAAATCTTCAGTGGCACTATTCTGGTAGTTCATCGGGAATAGGGAACTGGGGAAAGAATTTATCTGTAATTTTTTGCTTAAACAATTTTTTTTCTGGCATACTGAGGTAAAAAGTTAGTGTTAATTTTTTTGAAAACAAAATTAATTAGGGAATAATTTTCCCTGCCAATTTAGGTATGGAAAAATTGTTCCCAATTTATAAATCTTTACATCAAACTTTACTCCTCAGTAGGCCGGAAAAAAAATATTTGAACAGAAATTACATATAAATTCTATCCCCAGTTCCCTATTCCCGGGGGATTACCAGAATAGTGCCACAGGAACTCAAGGAGAGCCTATACACTCAGTGGTACTATAGTTCCATGGTACAAATGAAGGAGATATCCCAATTCGCAATTCCACTCTGCTCGTGTTTTTGTCTCTCCTTTAAATAAATTAATGTTTTAATTCAAATCAGTTTAAATTAACTAATTAAATTAATAATATACATAAATGTGTTGATAAATAAATAATAATGTGAATAATAATCTGTGTGGGTTTAGTTAATTAAGTTAAAAGTTATACATATTGTATGGTTGTATAATTTGTGTATGGTGCGCTTGCAATGGTGTAGAGTATGTACATAACAATTTTTGTTTATATGTATGTATTTTGATACCGTTGCTTGAACGCATCATATGCATTGCATGCAAACCTTCATTGTGTAGAACTTTTTTGATTCCAAAGGATGCATAAGATAAGTATATTTTTCATTTTTTCATTGTTTTGTTTATTTTCGTGCCTACGTTGTTTGGGCCTGCATGCATACAAACCGTAAGTTTTATTTTCTTCTACTTGCCGCATTTTTATTTCAGAGATTAACTAATTTTAGTATTATTCCTCTATCCGGTTATTCAGCTTCTGAGTAATAAATTATTATTGTTAAATTAAATTAATTATAAATTGGGCTAATAAGAGCTAGATTTAATTTTGCATGATATGAGTAATTGGATCATAATTATAGTAATATTGTTTTCTCGAGTTGGGTGGAGGAAATGGTTAATCACTCATAATAATTAGGTTTTAGGAAATTTACCATTTAACAATTTTTTTACGATCTTGATTGTTGATTGTTTGTATCCAAAGGGCGGAGTTATTGTGCCGTCTTGTGCTTTACTAACTGTTGACTGCTTGGGTATCTGTAACTGGGTCGAGTCTGTCATATCTGGTGACCTTTCCTGTCCCTCCATCTTGTTATGAGAAGGGGGGTGTACGGTGGGCCCGACGTATCCGGGATCTCTGCTTGGTCTTGGCCGCACATTCTGATCAATCAATCAAACAAATAATTGATTGTTTTTATTTATAGTTATTTCAATATTTTTCGTTGCTTACTTTAAACAATTTTATAAACTGAAATTTTCTCGAAAGTCCTGACTGTCGACAAATACAATTCAATTCATTTCTATTATTATTAAAACAAAAAATTGTTGAACATACCAGAATATCAGAAAGATTGTGATTGCAACATTCTTGATCAGGGGGTCTATTTAATTACTTACGCTTTGAGCATAAACTTAAAACAATCAATATGTTAACGATCCAAAGACTTTTTGCTATGGAATGTCGTTTTTCGACGATCTCTTCTGGTTGAATTCAGGTTATGTTTTAGTGAAGTTGTGTGAACGTTAGATATAAATTAACCCTGCTTTTAGTTGGATGAATTATAGGTAGCTGAATGACAATACCGCATTTAATTTTTTTTTTTTACAATATCAACGGAATATTTAGGTCATCATATGTATGATAATACTGCCTACTGAGTCATTACGAACGTGAAGTCTCTCGGTTAGATGGTGTTGGATGGGAAGATAGGGAAGAATAAGTTACAAGCAGTATAAGATGAGATGATCCATAGATGTGAATTAAATAACCTAACCAGTCTATTATGACTGATGCCGAATACATATGATGAATATTATTATCCTTTACCTCCACCACAACTAACTCAAATTAATAAACTAACAAAATCTAATCTAGAGTGTGAATATAATTGAGACAACATTTTAATATATTTAAGTAGTTAGAAAATGACTTTGCTGCGGTTTCGCCCTAGTTGTTTCTGTGACTAACATTCTTTCCTAATCAACCTTATCTGTTAAGGATGCAGGCAGGGCCTGGGCCCGCATGATGCCGAAATATTATTCGCATGCAGATATAATCTGTCATTTGATTGTTGATATTTCAGGATTATGGTAACATACCTAGGATCGCCGTTATGGCTGGCCTGTACGCTCATATCATATCATAACAACTTTTATTTACAACTATTGAATTGGAAAACATTTTAGTATTAATAAAGTTTAAATCGGCATTTGGCGTAACCTGAAAAATTTGTCTAGTATTTTTAACTGTGCTAATATTACGAAATCTCTTATTTAGTAACTTTTAGTAACATCTACTAAGTGTATTCTAATTTAGATACATAGTCAAAGTGCACGGACTTGATGTTACTTCTAAATTTACACCATTTAAACAACACCATTCTTCTGGGTTATTGAAAAGACTGTCGTCAACAGGAGCAAAGAAATTCTGATCTTTATCAGTTTGTATATATTTTCAACGGAAATCCAATTATTATATGTCACTTCATCTATTACTCCAGATTTTGCAGCATCTTTCAGTTGTTCTATTAATTTATACACCAGACTGACTCCACATTTACCTGTTGGTAAAGTAACGCCCATTTAGACCAATTTTAAATATTTTCGAATTACATAATATAACTAATAATCTTACCTTCACAACAATCCCACGTCAAATTTTCACAGGATATGTTCTTTAATAACTGTTTTTCATTCATAATGGCAGTATCGCAATTTAAAATTGTTGATATAATCGGACATAATAAATTGTTATTCTGATGAATTATGCAAACACGGTCGGCGATTGAACGTCGTAAAGGAAAGACGTGATTTTTGTCTCTCCTTTAAATAAATAAATAAATAGTTTAAATAGCTATGTGTTAATAATTGATTAATTATAATATTAATCATAATATTATTTATTAATATATGTCTTATGAAATAAATAAATAATAATATTAATAATAATTTGTGTGTAAAGAAGTAATAAGTAAAGTGAAAAGTTATACGTATTGTGTTAATATATTAATTTGTGTGCGGTGCGCTTGCAATGGTGTAGGATATGTATATAACAATTTCGTTTATATGTTTTTCGACACCGTTGTTTGAATGCATCGTACGCATTGTATGTTAATATTCAATTTGTAGGACTTTTTTTGATTACAAAGGATGCTTAAGATAAGTGTTATTTTTATTACTTTATTTTACATTATACATTATATTTTATTACATAATAATCAATGAATCGTATGGAAGAGTTATTTGTGTTGTTGTGATATGAAACAGTTTGTGACGACAGTTGCTAGCATTCATTCTATGTAATCTGTTTCTATGAAAAATACTGTGGTGGTCTCTAATTTTTATAATTTTATTTTTCTCTCGCATACGTATTGTTTATAGTTTTTTATGTACACAGTGATTTTGTTGAATTTCGTTATATGAGTAGATGGTATTTTCTTGGAAAAGTTGAACAAACCACGACCAAAAAGCTAATTTAAAATTTGGATATCAAGTCTTTATTGCATGTTGTACTGAAATCCTTATTTCTTTTAATTTTTTTATTTAAGGATATACATATAAGTGAAAATATGGTATATGGGATGCGCAAAATATAAACAAAATGATCGTATAATATTCTCTGCTCTCTCACGGTTGTATTTATATTTTTGTAGTGGATTACACTCATAGAATTAAATACTATAGAATGAATGTAATGATTTTTCCCATATAAGATTTGCTGTTTCACGTGTCACAAGCCAGAGCAGGATGGTTATATAAAAAATGCATATGGCGGTCTCATATGTCAAAGATTCAACCCCCTCAAACCAGTTTTTGTTTTTGTTTTAAATTACGCGTTTAGTTTTGTGCTCTTAAAAAATCGTGAAAATATTAATTAAAATAATTAAAAAATAATTAAAATATTATTAAAATAGTTAGTGGATTGTGTGTAGTGTATCATTTTAGTAATAAAAATTACAAACATTTAATAAAATGAAGTGTCTCGTGAAACACTGTTTAAATACGCCTAAAAAATTTCAAGAAGGAATTTCGTACCATCGGTAAGTGTTTATAAAAAAATAAAATGTAAATTATGTTGAAAAGAATGTGATTTGTGGTAAAATTATCCTTAATTTAATTTATAAATCAGATAAAAATAAGAAAACAATTTTGGTTATTGACGTGGGTAGCATCTTTTAATAAACATATGTTTTTTACCAGTGGCGCATTTTTCTTATTTTATTTCATGTGCTAAGTGCTTTGCTTTTCATAATTTATTTTTATTTTGGAATATGTACTGTAAATACAATTTTTTACAGAAATTATAATGTAAACATTTGTTTTTAGTTTACCAAAATATGGAGAATTGCAAAAGCAATGGTTGAAGCCTCATCAGATGATATTTCTATTGACCAAGAAATTTCAAAAGTAGACGAATCGAATATGTATGATGAAGATTTTCTTGGATACCCAATTATACTAAGTGAATTTTCAATTAATGTTATTGAATACATAGGGGGATTTATAGTCCGATATTAATTTAGAAAATTGAATTGTGAGGACTGTTGCACATTAATACAACAATGTACCTCTTATACCTCGCTAATCAATTTAAAAAATAAGGGTGGTCTGTTAACTCCTTCGTCGTCAGTATTAAAAATTTGTAAATATTCAGAAGTTGTATTAAAACGGGAATTGGCTATTGCGGACTACAAAAACATAACGCAACTAAAATCTAGTTCTAAATTGTTTAAAAAAAATAAGTTATAACGTTCTTCACAACCTAATAAGTGTAAATATTTTCAATGATGAAGATCAATATAGTCATTCTCAAGAACACGTTAATTTGTTAGCTCATTCTATCATAGAAAAATATTATTGCATCCGATTGAATTATTTTTGTAACCAAAGGTCATATAAATTAACGAAAAGAAACAAGTTTATTTCTTTATTACATTTCAAAGGAATGTGAAATAAATAAGCGTAGTGGTTTTATAATTATTATTTTTTATATTTTATATTTTTTATATTTTATAATTTTTTATTATATTAATATTATATTTAAATAAAAATAATTAATGTACTTTATTAAAGAAATAAAAATGTAATTAAATAAAAATAATTTTTTAATTTAAACTTCCTAACTTCACTGCATTCGATCGAAAAAAATTCTAAATACGGCCCTGTTAATTTATATGCTTTCTCTTTTACCCTCCGAATTTGTGACGCTTGACAGTTCTTTACATTCATTCTATATACTCTATTTCTAGGATTACACTAAGACTTCGTATTACGTTGTCTAAATGGGCGAATTTCTTTGGATTTGCACTAAATGTTCTTGAATGTGGATGATTCAATTTGTGAATTGGGAAAGTCGATTAGACTTTAATTGTTCTTAATTTGTTGATTTGTTATATGTATAATAATTTAGACTTTTGTTAACTTTGTGAGATTTTTTGCCGTCGTTGTGGAGAGGCGGCTGACGTTGACCTCTCCTTGTCGACCTGGGTTGGCGTTATCGGCAAGGGGTGGATGTTGTCGCAGGTCGAGATCGCGCAAAATGAATATTGTACATATAAAGGAATGTATATTTTTGGCAATTGGGAGGGGGTTATACTTTTTCTCTGTGGTGCGAAAACTGGATTAGATTTTGACGAGTGGTGTATGTGTGTGATTGGTTTACACAGGATGTGCGGCGAGGATGTGCTGCAGCTGTATTGCAGTGAATCTTTTTTGATATTTGGAGTGATTTGAATGGGTTTCGTTCATGGTGAGCTAGAAATATTTGATATAATTAATATAATTATTCAAAAGAAAGAGAAGGTTTGTATACTTCAATACACCAACGACTGGATGTTTGTCATAAAATGCAACGTTGCCAATCTTGACTGTTTTAGTACAAGAATTATAATTATTAATTCCCAATTTCAAATCAACCCTAAATATTAATCTACATGTACAGTGCCGAGCTATTATATTAAAATTATTCGGTTCTCAGGAAATCTCATTCAAATATATTTAATATACGAGTACATATTATCCCTCTTTTAAGATACTGGTACGATTTATATTTAATTATAAAAATTATAAAATAAACTTATTTATCATTCATTTTAGAATAATTTTTTCAAATTTTATCTAGTTGCCTTTACTTAAATATTACCTTCCAGCAGGAAAGCCATTGACGACACACTAATTACTAATTTACGTTTGTTACCAGTCTGAGATGAATCGTTTATGACAAGTCTAATACGAGGTGACAAGTCGTAGACGAGTCGCATGTGTCATGTCTGAGATTAATTGTATGTGATATATCCCCAGCAAACGTAGAAGAAGTTCCAGAACTAGTGCAAAAGTAGTGATAAAAGTATTTGTTTCCTTGTGAAAAAGGATGGGCGTCGGGAAAAATTCATCAGTTTTATAAAAAATTTTTAGTAAACATACGAAATTTTTGCAAATTCTAAATTATTTAGGATATTTTAATGGATGAATATTTTAAGGGATATTTGAATGCAATCCGGTAGTTAATCTAGTTAATCTGTTTTTTTTTCTTTTTTTGCTATTTCGTGTTCGCCCAATTCAACGGTTAAATACTAATGAATTTTAGAGTTATTTTGAATATAGTTCAAATAACTTTGGTTTCAGGAAATTCTACTGTAAGTTGCGGAGTTGCAGAATGATTAAATTAATAAATGTTTCAATTATTTAGGAAGCCGGAAAATATGAATTTAGAATTAAATTTCAGGAAATTTACAGATGCTTGTGAATTAATGCTTCATTGTAATTGCTGATTGTGTAGTTTAGAATTGTGTTGTCATTTTATTACTAACGACTTTACATAGGTGTCTGTAACGGATCGAGTCAACCAATTTTGGTTAGGAAGCCGAAAAGTATTAATAGAATTAAATTTCAGGAAAATTCCAGATGCATGTGAAATAATAATATTTTTTCTTAGGTTGACGTTTTAAAGAAGCAATTGTTGAAGACCAATACCATCGTTATCCATTAACCTATTAAGCCTTTATCCTTTATCTAGTAGATTAGAATTGTGTTGTCTTTGTGTTACTAACTATCGGCTATACCTAGGTGTCTGTAACCGGGCCGATTCTGTCCCACTTAACTAACCTATCCAATCCTTCGGTTTTGTTATGTGTAAAAAAGGGTGTACGGTGGACCCGGCGTCATCCGGGAACTCAAGCCTAAGAACTTGGTCGTACATTCAAAATCAATCAATCAATTCTGATGAATTATGTACACACAAATATTATGTGTTCCTGGTTTTCCAGCTAATATGCATTATTTTGGGCGAAGCTCGGCAAATTTAGAAAATCCAATATTTTGATTTGGATTTTGTTCCAAAAAATGTTGGTATGCCTCGGATAAGATGCATAAAACTAGCATTTTCTGCGTTTTAATGTGACCTCCATCAAGATCAGGAACACTAACAAAGTCGTGGGTTCCTGGAAGCTGACGACTGATGTCCATACTTCTGTAGAATTCCTCTATTAATGTAATTGTTTCAGGAGAGACTCCAGATCTAGGTTTTCTAGGTCCTGGGAAGCTGGATCGAAGTCCGTGGTCTTTGATAAGATTTTTCGACATTTCTGCCATATATTTCGAAGTATTAAATGTATCCATAATTTTAGCCTCTGACCAATTCTCTGGTAACAAAGTTAGGAGGAGCATTCGATTTGCGTATGATGTCCCTTGCTGGTTGTATTCTTCCATAATATTGTTCATGAGATCATGTTCGTCATCTGGCTCATCTATTGGTGATATTTTTGGAACCGGTATGCATAGCACATTTTCACAAGTGAGTTTTACTACTTTTTTAGTGTTTTTTTTTGTTATAACCTGGCTTAATGAGCCGGTGTTTATTTGCTGGTGATCCACCCAATCGTATACATATTTCAGAGAACTCTTCCATATAACCTTCTCGGAACATTTCCGTTGGTGACAGTAATATCGGCTCCGATTGATTTGAAGAAGACCCAGATGATGATGGAAGTTGACTTGCAAAATTCGGAAGCTGGGTTTGGTATAATTGGCAAATCGTTTAATTTGTATAATTTTATGCTGCATTTTCCACAAATTCTCTGTCTGGATAAATCGCGGTTTAAATACGCTTTGGCTTTTTCAGCTAATGGTTCGCTAACGGCTCTAGATTGTTGTTTTATATTTTTATGATTTTCCAATTCAAATGAATTACAACACTGTGGATTTACCATCTTTTACTTAACGAGAAATATCTCACTTAAAAATTTAATTTACTAGAGCACTACTACGTCGTTTACTGTTAAGCATTAACTAAGTAAAGTAAACATTTATTCATCTATTTATAATGAGAACTGTAAAAGTTTTAAATGTGACATCTTTCATTGCCGTCAGACCAACTTTTAGTTGACAATAGCAAACATTGGAAGAGGCGTATCGAACCATATGCTTCGATACAAAAAATCTATATTCGAGTAGAAACCTTAAATCACGAAAACTACCTAAACTACATTATACTAGAGATATATAAAACAATGAGATACGTACCTTAGAGAGTAAAATAGAGTGACTCACATAATATAACAAACATAATAAACAATAAACTTAACTCATAGGGCTAATAAATTACGTCATGCTAGTGCAATTTTGATGATAAGGGCGTTGAGTTTTAGGTTGCCTTAGCCATGGCTCATCCGGTACAATAAACTTTCTAACAAACAAAGTTGGCTTTCCTAGATATAACAGCTCACTCGCTGTTATAATTAGACCAAAGTTATTTTACTATAAAACGCCGATAAAATTCTCTTTTTATCAAGCACCCTCTCCAAATCTCATTTAAAATATTGGATTTTCAGGTTTAAAACTTAAAACCTATTAAAATTGCATTTAAGTTACATATTTGTTTTACTAAAAGAGAAAATTAAATGCGAATTTTAAATTTGAAATCCTCTGGTGCTCAAATTATGTAACATAAAGTTTTGTTTTTAGACTCATTTGAAGCTTTGCTTGTGTTTGCAACCGGGTCGTTCCGTCCTACGAGAAAAAATACCTTTCCTATCCTTCTTTCTTGTTATATGTAAAGAAGCTGTAGGAATAGGACCAGCGTTTTCCGGCACATCCTGTCTAGTACTTGGTTCTACAATCCAATCAATCAATCAGTTATTTCACGTGTTTATTGTACATAGATTCGCATCCTTTGGCAATAAAGAACCTTCCATTTTACACTGCCTGCTACCCGAATAAAGAAAATCGAATAATATGTCTAAGAACCGTTATACTTTCCATTTCTTTCTAACTAGTTCTCTGACCTCAACAAGATAATTGTGTGCCCTTAATGTGTTGGTATGAGGAATAGGTCACTTTTCCCATGCTGATTGTTGGATAGTATTATTGAATGCTTTTAGCCCATCTTCCAGCTGCATCGTTGTTCTAATTGGTACTCAGAGGTTTTAATTGTAAATTTTAATTATAAAGAAGTTTTCTTTCTTTATTATCATTGTATACTCAAAGTCATGATCACAGGTGAGTGGTCAGATGAAAGTTCATCACTATTTTCGATGCGCGGGTAGTACTCAAAACTTCTTTTTGTTACAAGAAAGTTAAGAAGATCTGGTATTTCATGTATATCCGTAAGCCAATACGTTGGTTTATCGCTAGAGTGAAATTCACAGTTTTTCTGAAGTGTTGCATTAAATATCACTTTGTAAATCTAGATCCACAATAGGCTTTCTTTCCATTAAAATCACAGCATATGAAAAAATTTGGTCCTAGTGATTTAAAAATTCGACTGTGCCTTCTTTTTTTAACTGATAACGTGGGAGCTGAAAATAGGGAAGATAGTAATGAAATCGTTATATCAATATAGGGGTATTCGTAATGTTTGATATTATTCTTTTCCCGTTCCAAATGACTATTCAAAGTGCTCTGTTTAGCTGGTTTGTATGCCATTGATGTTATCTCATGAAGTTACGAATCTCGCCTGTTGTTATTCTAGTCGCCTATATATATATATGGGCTTCTAGATCACGTTCTATCTTTGCTATACATTTATGGTTTCTTTGTAGTAGTCAATTGCGAGTTATTTGCGAGAAGCATCTCCTTTCTTTTCCTGTGTAGTTAAAATATGGCATTTCTCGCATTGAGGTATCAATCTCGTATTATTTTTCAGTGGTTCTGTTTTAACCCTCATGTTGAGTAGTGCTTTGATATTAAAAGATTTTCAATTGTTGCGCTTTTGTTGAAGTGAGCATGAATAGCGGGAGCCCGTTTTTAATGATATTGGTTCTTTGATCTTTTTTTTTACTTCCCCGCGTTTAAGGATGTTTATTGCATCCGCGCGTTTAAGGATGTTTATTTGTAGTTCTTTCATGTTGAGGTTTTCTATTATAGCCTCCTTCTTTGCAGGTGGAATAAAGAGCTTTGGCGATAATCTTAATTTCTTGTTTTTTATCTATGTAGATATACCACTCTTTACCTTCTTCAATGAACTTTGTGACTAATCTCTAGATGCATCGGGATCTTGGTTTGCTAAACAAGCGACGCGAGTAAAAATCAGTCTAGGGCAGGCACGAAAAGCAAACAACCCATACTAGCCTTGATGATGAAAGAAAAAATGGCAGTATTTCACATTTCCTTTTTATTTTATTTTCGAGAATATGCACCCTAAGAACAAACATTTTGTGCACGCTATCAATAACAACTAATATAACCACCGGGTCCTCCAACTGTTAAAAACTCGTTGAGGAAAATCGCGAACATCGTTCAGAAAATCTTAATCGTTATGAAATATTGAAATCAAATTGACTATGATTTTACTAGTCATGAAGCCAAAAGTAATGGAAGAGCAACATGAAATCAATTAAGAAACAGCGCGTTTGTTGAACATTATACTAAAAACATATCTTTAAATGTTAGTATTTTATTTTAACCAATAGACCTAGGAAATCTAGAATTATATCCCTAAAAAATATCATTATTTCTTTTAATCGTAGTATTTTTTATCGTCAATTTTGAAATTTCAAATATTTTCGGTTTCGAAAATTGTTCAAATGCCAATTTTTGTGCATTCTAAATCTTAATACTAAGATAAAATTGAAAGAAGTATTATTCTTTCCATCGGTTTAATAAACTCAGAAACGTTTCTTACTCTTTAGGAATTTTAAATTGCTTAAATAGTCGAAACATTTAATCTAAATACATAATAGCAATTTAGTTTAAACTAAATAAACAATTTTTTTTGCAGATTTCTATTAGTTGTAAAGTTATACGTGGAGAAGTTAAGAAATTTTTTATTGAATGTACAATTTTTGAAAGTGCTAAAACGAGTGCCAAAAATTGGGTGCAAATCTGATTTTTGTAAAAACATTCTGGAAGTGTTAAATCTAACACCGCAAGTGAGCTAACTTGGCAACACTGTGAACCGGCCTCTTTGGAGGGCGGATTAGTCAACTAAGCATTTAGGATGCTACCCGGGGTAAAATTCGTTTCTGTTGCCTAAAATACCATTCTAATCAGTGAAACTGGTAGAGGGTCAGTGAAGAGCACACCATTTGCTAGGTCCTTGGAGTTTGGTTATCCCGCCGTTTCTCGATTGCTAGACTCTCGTTGGTTGATTAAAGGGAACACCACGTGCAGATGAGGTTGACATTTGGGCTGGTATATAAACCTTCTAGACCGACGCCTCTCTCTCTCGTTATCATCACATGAAAAGATGACATCTATATTCTTATATATGTTTCGTAAATGATTTTTCAATTTTATGAGAAATATTGTAATGCGCTTCAATTTCAGAAATAAGAACATGTAAACATATAATTTTATTTTAATTTTTATTATTTCTAAAAATATAGGTTTTAATTTCATGAATTTAAAACGAAATCTTATAAATGTTTTTCATTTATGGCAGGTTTTCACTTCATATTTCACAAGAAAACTACTCTTTCACAACTACTAACAATATACATCCATATATTCAGGAATTTGAATAATTAACAAATTACCATTACAAATATATTATTGGATTGTTTTATATACAGGGTGGCTGAGACCAAATGTTACTGACTTCACTCTGCTGTCATTTGTGTAGTTGTCATTTTCGCGCGTCAATTTTTTGACAGATTGAAGTTTGGTTGGTTGTTTACATGTGGTCAACAAATAATAGTTCTACATTAATATCTTCATAAAAAAATCGTAATGGAATTCAAACGTAATAGTGTAATTGCACTGTATTTGGGTGGAAATTCACAAACAGCAATAGTTCGTCAGCTCCAGCATTTGAATGTGAATAAAATGTTTGTGTATCGAACCATAACTCGATACAACGAAACTGGTAGCATCGCTAAACGCAACATAGGCGGTCCTAAAAAGACAGCAACATCAAAAGAAATGATACGAAATGTGAAGAAACGAATCCAACGAAATCCTCGTCAAAGTGCCAATCAATTAGCCGCACGTCTACATGTTTCACGATACAGCATTCAAACCATATTGAAAAATGAACTACACTTGAAGCCCTACAAGATACAAAAAGTTCAAGATCTTACGGAGGCACAAAAAAAAGTTAGGCTTGAAAGAACACGAGCATTGAAGGCCTTGGCCGAACGTGATGAGATTCCATAAATTGTCTTTTCTGATCAGAAAATGTTCACCATTCAACAGTATGTGAATAAACAAAATGATCGTGTTTGGTTAGAGCACAAGTCCAACGATAATTTGGACACAAGAGCTGCCATGCGCAAGTAATCACCAGCGTATGTTATGGTTTGGGCTGCAGTGACTGCAGATGGACGCACTCCTCTGGTTTTCATCGAACATGGAGTCAAGGTAAACCAAGAGGTGACTAAATGAGGCTTTGCTACCTTGGGCACGTAAACATTTTTAGGAACAGGCACCGTCACACAAAGCTCGAGCGACACAGAAATTTTTACAAAATTGCGTTCCGCGGCTGATTTCGTCGAAAGAATGGCCACCATATTCACCAGACTTGAATCCCATGGATTTCTCCATATGGTTCATTTTGGAGAGTAAGGTGTCCACTAAAAAATACGAAAGTGTTGATGCATTGAAGTCAGCTCTTGTTCGAGAATGGAATAAAATTCCGCAAGCTCACGTTCGGTCAGCATGCAAGGCTTTCTATGGAAGACTGAATCAAATAATCAGAGCCAAAGGAGGTCATATCGAGCAGTAACATGTTTTTCATAAAATGTAATATGTTTTCAACATATTCCACGAAATTTCAATAAAAATAATCAAAGTTAAAAAAAATACAGCGTTTTCATTTGGTAACACTTGGTCTCAGCCACCCTGTATAATAAAATTAATAAAATTAATTATTAGTTAAATTAATCAATCATTTAATTACTCGTACTTTAATTAGTGACAAAAACAACACAATTTTTCATTTTGTAAAATGCCTGCTTATTAGATTGCTTATGTTTCAATCAACCATTATATCGTTTAAGCCTTCTTTAAAACACTTAAAATAGTACGTAATTGCTACTAAAATTTTAATTTTCAGGCACTACATGATTTCGATATCGCTCGCAGCTTTAGAATCTACTACGCTTTGGCATATTGCAATAAGATTCGTATCCGAGCAATGAATGTGTGAAGAATTCCACAAACATGTCTACGTCACTAATCAAGGGTAAAAGTGTTACGCATTGGCATGGGGGAAGGGTTTATTAATGAAGCAGAACTTACCATCTTAAAAAATAATACAGTATCTAAGAAACCTCAAATTATTTGCATATCAAATAAAATGCAACTAAGTATTTTTATTAAATAAAATTTATTTTTTCTAATTGTTCAAATTAGTTCTGTATTTAAAATTTGGTTTAACTTTACATAAAAAGTCGATAATCTTATTTAACTTTTAATATGTATATTTTATTATTGTATATTACCATGTTTATGTATAAAATCTTATTGAAAAAATAAGACAAAAATTGTTGACGAATCTGACTTAAAAATAATACATGTTTGTTATAATCTAATTATGTATGTGTATAATAATAAAGGTTTTATTTTGAATGTAGAAAATATACCTACTTATAATTATTATAATAATATAGAATAATATTTGGAGTTAAAGAATTAAATTAGAATTCAAATTTAGTTTTATAATAAATTGTACATGTTTTATTTTATTACTTAGTTTATTTTCGAGTTTAAGTTATTTAAAAAAATATTAATTAGTACAAAAATTAATTAAACTAAAACAGTAATATCAAATAACATTATTGTTTTACAATATATAAAAACATCGTATACATTTTATTTTTTGGCCGTTATGTACGTTTTATAGGTACATACTTATTTTACATGCAAATAAAAGCCAACATTGTTTTACAGATTGCATAGCGCTTGAATGATATTGAAATATTTAATAATATTATCAATTAATTAGTAAAGGAAGTCTATTTTATGTGCACACCAGTAAATATTAATATGTAACCTTATATACTTAACAGAAATTTCAAAAATTAAAACACATAATGCCCGGTTGCACATAGAAATCACTACACACAAAGGCGTGCAACAGATTGATTGTAAACGCGAACTGTGAATGAACCTAATTTTACTTATATGCGCAAAAATAATGTTTTGAATACTGTCAAAACTAAATTAGTAAATAAATATTAAAAACTAATGTAGAAAACATCGTCATTTTAATCCAACAATTTTAAATTAAACATTATTAATGTAATATAATTATTTTCACAGAAGTGTTCAAATGATTTTTTCCGTAAATAATAAAACAATGGTTTATTCGTAGTTCGCAGCCGCGCTTTATATTTTTAAAGAGAGTAGCGAAACAGAGGAAAATTCCATAACAAAAAATAGTGGGTCATGCCAATGCACCTTCATGTACTACTAGAATAAATATACATGCTACTAGAATACTATAGATCTCACTGCTTTAAAAGATATGCTACATGACGTCATTTTATGTCGGCGGTTTAAGTCTTTGACTATAGATATCAGTTTAGTTAATTAAGGGAAATACTTTTTATTGCATTTTTTTAATTTTTGTTTTCGTGAAACGCCATTCGTGGTAAAGAAAGCTGTAATTTTTGAATAAATAACAATTAAAAATTATAATTCGAAACTTTGTTAATAAATTATTTATTACATTATTGCAAAAATATTCAATTAATATTTCATTAAACAACTATGTACGTGGAAAATGCAACATTTGTTTGTTGAACAAAAAAAGTGCATCCATTCTCTTTCACCTTTCGAACCATACTATTTTTGTTTTTAATATTTTTTTTCTGTCATTTCGTTTATTGAACTCTTTTTATGAACATGTCTGCCGTCTACAGTTCAAAAAATGAACTGTGGGCATAAATTTGATGCCATAGCAAGCAGTACTATCTTGTATTCTAGATGCACTGACCATGCAAATGTTAAAGTATTTTATAATACTTACACAACCATATTTAATTTAATTTGTATTGCATTATATCACAGTCTTAACTATGTATAAAAACCATACAAATGGCACTATGGCAGTAAATAAAAGGTCATTTTGCTTTTTGTTTTTTGTGTAAAACAGATATACGTTGTTGACACATCACGCGTGATTAGCGACATCTGTCAAACGTAATTGTTCTCAGTTAGTATTGCCATTTCATAATGGAAAGATTTACACCCGAACAACGCTTACAAATTATTGAATTTTATTTTCAAGAATTCAGATTCTCTGAACACGATAGTGATGATATTTATCATCATTATCGTCGTGTTCAGTGAAAAATGTGTTTCTCACACTTCGTCCATTTTATGGTTGTCATAATCGACCTACTGAGCAAGCAATTCTGGGCCATTGTGACAAAATTTCGCACCAATTTCACGTTATTGGAAATCAATTCACCAAATCGTATGCGTAGAGTGATTATAGAGGAATATATATTTGTTTAAACGTATACAGCCCTATATACTTAACTTAAGCCCCTCAGCCTAGGGTACTCAGAGGGCTTCGGCTGTCTCTGTGTACACCTAGGTAACACCAAGGTAGCCGCGTCCTCGTCGCGGGGGGCGGGTGCTGCTTCGACAGTAGCAAAGTGCTACCGGGGACCAAATGCCAGTGGTATAAATTGGCTAAAACAAACAATGAATACAACAAATACGGAATGTAATACCCCAGGTGGTACAGCAGCAGATATGCTGCCAAATCCACACTCTTCGGAGGCAGGCCCAACAGATTCTGGGGTGGGCCAATCATTGTTTAACCCATTTGGACGAAGTTCCAAATTATCAAGATCACCAAGATCTTCAACTGGAAATATATTTCAGTACGAGAAGGAAAATGCCGAACTCCGTGAACAACTAAGAGAAATAAAAGAATTTACCGCTAAATTGAAAGAAGAATTTACAATTTTAAAGAAAGAAAATGAAGAACTCAAAAAAGCAGTTGAAACACGTGCAGAACTTGGGACGACACCTAGCCCAACAGTCGATGATGGCATTAATTCATTCCATACGGATGAAGAAGAATTAGAAAGAGAAACAAATTGGATGTTGAACCGGAATAAAAGACCAAGTAAGAAAAGGAAAGCGCAACACTCACCAGAAATGGCGGAGACTTTACTATCAACTTCAAAAGAGGTTGCCAGAAATCAGTTAATCATCAAGAAACAACTAGCTCTAGAACAACAACCAGCTAACCCGAAAGAAAAATCACCTCCACCAATAAATGTCGTCGGGATATCAAATTTCTCCACTATACAATCGATTATGAAATCGATTACGATAGCCGAGTACAAACTCGTATCTCTAAACAACGGCGTCTGGAAAATTAATGTTGTAGACTCTGAAACTTATAGAGCTTTGGCTACAAAGCTAAATTCCGAGGGGCATCAGTGGTTTACCTATGAGGATAAGAATGATCACCCAATTAAAGTTATGGCTAGAGGTCTTCACCCAACCTGTGCAGAAGAGGAAATTATTGAGGATCTCAAGCAAAAGGGTTATCAAATAGAAAATGCCGTAAACATAATTAAGAAAGAAAAAATCGAAACTGAACAAGGAGTTCAAGTTAACAAAAGAGGGCTTCCACTATTTATGCTCACTTTTAATAACAAACAAAAAGTGGAAGATGTGTATAATATCAAGGCAATACTTAGCATGAGAGTTAAAATAGAGCCATTGAAAAAGAATAACGGATTAATACCGCAGTGCAAAAAATGTCAAGGTTTTAATCATACGCAGAAATATTGCCAAAGAGAAATTAGATGCGTGAAATGTGCCGGAAAGCGTCATGCCCAGGTATGCCCGGTTAGTAAAAATATTGCTGCAAAATGTGTCAATTGCAATAAGTCACATCCTGCAAACTACCGGGGATGTGAAATAGCTAAGGAGCTACAACGAATAAGAAATAAAACGCGAAAACAAAGTCCAGGAGTATCGGTAAAAAATTATCAAACTTCCACCAAAGAGGAACCTAAACCTCATGCTAGTAAAACGGGAGAACCAAAACCAAAACTGTACTCGCAAGTAGTCATGACAAAACCAATTATTTCGGAGCACACTACTGAAGGTACAGCAGTGCTCCAAAAGATACTAAGAAGCATGGAAGCTCTTAACATTCGTCTAGCTAAACAAGAGAAATGCCTTCAAGCTCTAAGCAACAGGTTAGATAAGCAAGACTCTCTAAATGAAATGAAATCCATGCTCTATTAAAATGATGCAAACAACAACAAATAAAACATTAAGAATAGTAACCTGGAATGCAAATGGGCTAATGCAACATATTCCAGAATTAGAAATTTTCCTAAATACTGAAAAAATAGATATATGCCTAGTATCGGAAACCCATTTTACTTCAACTTCATATCTTAAAATATATGGATACAATTGCTACCACGCCATTCATCCAGCAGGAAGGGCAAGGGGAGGATCGTTGGTGGTTATAAAAGAAAACATCAAACACTTTATAGATCTTAAAATTGAAGAGGAATTTATGCAAGTAGTCACCTTAAAAGTATTTATAAATAACAACAAAGAATATAGTGTATCGTCAATATATTGCCCCCCAAGATATAATTTAATTAAACAAGACTATTGCACGTTATTTAAATCACTTGGATCAAGTTTCATAATCGGAGGTGATTTTAATGCAAAAAACACCTACTGGGGATCAAGAGTAACCTCTAAAAAAGGAAGAGAGCTGTTTGCAGCAGGAAGACTATGCAATTGCAATTTTCATTCTGGAGATCAACCAACTTATTGGCCTACGGATAGAAACAAAATACCCGATATCATTGACTTCTTTATCACCAAAGGTATAGACGAAAACTACATATACCTAGAAAGCAGCGAGGGGATTATGTCGGATCATACGCCTGTTATTATGACAATCAGTGCAATGATTATTAAAAAAAACTAGTCCACCTTCGCTAATGAACAAAAAAACCTGCTGGGAGAAATTCCAGAAACTTATTGAGGATAATATTGATCTTCAGGTGTCAATTAAAAACCCGATAGAGCTAGAAGAAGAACTAGAACAACTCAACAACAGTATACAAGAAGCGGCGTGGAGTAGTACCCCCTCAAGTTCAAAGGAAATGCGCCGAAATGCTACTTATCCTCTAGAAGTTAGGGAACTGGTTGCAGCAAAACGACAAGCAAGAAAGGCCTGGCAAAGAAGTCGAGCGCCAGAATATAAAACAACTCTTAATTTTTTATCCAATAAACTAAAGTTGCTAATTAAAGAAATCAAAAACGAATCCATTAATAAATACTTGAGTGGCCTTACTGGGGAAAAAGATACCGAGTACTCCCTTTGGAAAGCGACAAAAAGTTTAAAACGACCTAAACTACAAATTCCACCAGTAAAAAATGAAGATGGTACATGGGCTATAAGTGCAAAGCAAAAAGCTTCGTTGTTTGCAACCCACCTCGAGAACACGTTTCAGCCACTACCTAGACAAACTGCAGAGGAAAACATACCACCAGTATATAAAATGGATAACTGCAATATATCTCCTGTCACACTACAAGAATTAAAAGAGGAAATCAATCTCAACCTAAACACAAAGAAATCTCCAGGACATGACTTAATTACAGGACAAATAGTAAAAGCTCTTCCTGAAAAAGGTCTGCGTAAACTACTCCAAATAATTAATGCAGTGTTCAGACTGAAACACGTTCCAAGTCAATGGAAAGTAGCAGAAGTAATTATGATACCTAAACCAAACAAACCACTTAATGACAAAAATTCGTATAGGCCGATTTCCTTACTCCCAATAATTTCAAAATTATTCGAGAAACTACTCCTAAAGAGACTAAAACCAATAATAGCAGAAAGAAATCTTGTTCCTCCACATCAATTTGGCTTCAGAGAAAATCATTCAACAATAGAACAAGTACACCGAATTACAAACATAATTGAAGACGTACTTGAAAAAAAGAAAGTATGTTCAAGCGTCTTCTTGGATGTAGCACAGGCCTTTGACAGAGTATGGCATAAAGGTTTGGAATATAAATTACAAAGAGACTTACCAAAGCAGTTTTATGAAATTCTAAAATCTTACATATCTAACCGACACTTTCGAGTTAAATTAGATGGCGAATACTCAGAAATAAAGAAAATATCAGCAGGGGTACCACAAGGTAGCGTTCTGGGACCAACTTTATATGTTCTATACACCTCGGACCTGCCAACGATAGAGGATACTAACATAGCGACGTTTGCGGATGATACGGCCATCTTAGCAGTTGCTAATTGCATAGAAGAATCTACAAGCAAATTGCAAAGAGCTACTAATATTGTCAGTACCTGGACCAAGAGATGGCGAATAAAACTTAATGAAACAAAATCTGTTCACGTAAACTTTACCAACAAGAAGGTCAACTGGATACCAGTAGAACTGAACTCCCAGCAAATTCCCTATGCAAATACGGCAAAATATCTAGGCATGACTCTAGACGCGAAACTAAAATGGAAAGAGCATGTGAAAAAGAAAAAAGAAGAGTTAAACATCAAATACAGAAAGATGGATTGGCTCTTAGGAAGAAATTCTGAGCTAACTCTACATAATAAATTGCTACTATACCGGCAAATCCTAAAACCTGTGTGGACTTACGGTATTCAGCTCTGGGGCTGTACAAAGAAAACCAATGTCAATATCATCCAGTCATTCCAAAGCAAAGTCCTTCGTGGAATAGTTAATGCACCGTGGTACATAAGAAATGACAACCTCCATAGAGATCTGAAGATGGATTTCGTTAGTGAAGAAATAAGCAAACACGCGAGAAAACACATGCAACGTATTAGTCTACACCAAAATGCTGAGATACGTCGTATGTTGGATGATTCAAACCTAGTAAGACGGCTGCGAAGGAAGAAACCGCATGATCTACTAGATCCAATCAGGATCGACTAAAAATATAATAAAATTGTAAAGGGGACTAGCCAAAGGGCTACAACCCTCCAAACAAGAATATAAATTATGAAAGATAAATTACTAGATGATTTATAAATTAGTTGTAATAAATAAATATATAAAAAAAAAAAAAAAAAAAATATACTTAATTTGGTTTGCGCTCAATAAATCTATTGCACCATTGATTAACTTCATCGTTTTCTGTTGGCATAGATTTTTATTTTTTATAATAGCTTAGGTCAAAAATTTGGGGAAAATTTATGGATTACAATTTTCACTATAATTTTTTGGGTTTCTACGGCCATATAAATATTCTCAGTTTTTGGTCAATATCTCAAAATCTACCACAAGTAACCGAAAATGAAAATAACTTATGTGGCCGCAGAAAATCAAAAAATTATAGTGAACATTCTAATCAATAAATTTTCTTCAAATTTTCCTCGAAGTCTTAGTATGACCTAAGCTATTAAAAAAACAACCGAAAGTATTAGTTACTAGTGGAAGTTTTTGAGATATTGGCCAAAAACTGAAAATAACTTAACTGGCCAAAGAAAATCAAAAAATTATAGTGAAAATTCTAATCCATCAATTTTCTCCAAATATTCCATTACTTTCTCTTACTCCACCGCATTTTATATATTTAAAAGTTCCAACTTGTAATACATATTCCGAAATGCACATGTAGTAAACTAAAAGCGTTATATGTATATGTTTTTGTTTTATATAAATTTATATTCGAGCAAAAACAAAACAAAATTTTCGAAAAAATGAAAAAATCTTAATTGTGTAATTTTTTCATTAGTACACAAGAACCAATTTCATTATTTGTTGTTTTTGTTTAGTTTTTGTTGTGCCACAGTTTTCGTTTTACATACAATATATACAGAAACAAAATAACCAAAACAAATCGAGATCACGTGATCTCGAACAAAACTAGTTTCTACATTTAAACTAGATAGCGTATTTATTTTATCATAAAAGTCATGATTAAACTTCCCTTGTAATCTCAGTATGACCTAAACTATTAGAAAAACAACCGAAAGTATTGATTACTAGTGGAAGTTTTTGAGATATTGGCCAAGAAAATAAATTAATAAACATTTTTAAATTTTCAAAAGTATTGGTTATGGAATGGCCAAGTTTAGTCCAGAAAAAACAGATCCTAGAATTTTGTCCAAAACTTATTTTAAAATCCCTGATCAATACCAAATTTCATCGTCATTCTGTTAGAATAGCGGAAAGACGAAATATTGTTAAATTTCAAGATTTCATTTTCCGAGTTCCATTACTTCGGAGATCAATCAATTTGTCATTCTAAGGATCACTTTTAATATTTTATTCCGCTGGGATGTTTTACTTAGTGAAAAAAGAGATACAAAATGAATAAAAAATTTCCGCTGGTAATTGTATAACAAAATAAATTGTATTTTGTGATGGTGCTGCCACTTGCGGCGAGTAGCAAAATCTCTTATTTTCCGCTGACAAATTTCCGCTATCTTATACAGCATCCCAAACTGCAATTGCCTACAAGGCAATTTCTTAATCAACTTGTGAAGCGAGTTCGTGAAACTGGATTGTTATTGGATAAACCAACACGTGCACGTGCATATACGTGCATTACGTACAGCCGAGGACATTGCAGCTGCAACATCAACTCGCCATCGTGCTCAAGAATTGAACATTTCACGCAGTTCTGTGATAATGACCTCGGTATGAAGGCGTACAAAGTTCAACTATGACAATCCGCGATGGGCTGTGGAACGCTTGGAAGAAAATAAGCATTTTTACCGAAAATTGATCTTTTTCGACGAAGCTCATTTTCGAAGGTTACATCAACAAACAAAATTGTCACATTTGGGGCTCGGAAAATCTACCCGTAACCACGTAGAAGCCGAAGCATCCACAAATAGTGACTGTTTGGTGTGAATTTTGGACCAGCGGCATCATTGGTTCATTTTTTCGAAAATGGGCAAGGAGCCGGCCTAACAGTCAATGGGGAGCGAGCCATGATAAACGAGTTTTTGTTGCCCAGCATTCAAGAGAAGGACACACACGACGTTTGATTTCAACAGAACGGCGCAACTTGCCACACAGCAACAACGCAACAATCGGTCTTTTGCACACTGTCTTTTGGATCGAATAATCAGCCGTAACGGAGATGTCAATTGGCCACCACGCAGCTGCGATTTGACTTCGTTGGACTTTTTTCGTAGGGAGTCGTTAAGGATAAGTGTTACGCTAACCATCCAGATACTATCCAGGACTTGAAAGATCAAATTTGCCATTGACGAAATAGGAGCCCATACACACGACAATGTTCTGAAAAATTGGGTTACCAGATACGTTTGAATGAAATTTTCTTCCAAACTTAATGGCAATGTATATTCTTTTTAATAAAATAAACCGCTTTGAAAAATACTCATTCGTCTTTGAATTAGAACCAAATTAAATTGCAAACGTTAGATGGGCCACCCGTTATTAGTTACATTTTAAATAAAAATTGACAGTTTAAAAATTTAAATGCTGGTTAAATTATAAGTTAATCAAGGCTGAAACAACAAATTATCCTATAAAAAATTTAACTGCCGAACGACCAAGTAGCTGTTAGTATCTTTATATGCGACAGGGTATTAATCTATTTAATCGTATTTTTCAGTTAAATGGTAGCTGTTCTGATCTCTCGTTTCTCGTTATGTACCTTCTGTCAAAGTAGCTTATTTACGTTACTCGTTTAATTATGTTATAAAGGCAGTTAGAGATGTTACAAACAATCGTTAATACTTATTAATAATCTGCTGTGGAATGAATGAATAAGTTTCCTTTTTCAAATTATTTCTGATGCTTGTTCTTGAGCCAATGGAGTTTTATAAAAATGTCATAGAAACAAATTTTCTTAAAAAGATACTGTTTCATTACTCAGGCCCGGTACTTTTCAAACAGTTCAAATTAATTACGCCACACTTGATTAAGCAATGATTTACTTCTATTCAATTTAAAAAACTCGCAGTATTGTTTAATCAAATTGGATATTGTCTTAGTACCAGCTGAGTTCTCTATACTATTATCTTGAGAAGGGACTTCGTTCCATCTAACTTACTTAACTACAAACAGAGTTTTATCCAAATCGGTTAAGCAATGGCTTATGTTAATTTAAATTGACATTGTTTAAGAGAAATGCCCAAAATTTATATTAGATTCGTATGTAGATTCATGTAGTCTGAGTTTTCCACCCTTCGATTAAGCGAGGACTTCGATTGTGCTGCAAGATGCAACATAACAGCTAAACCATCGAATAACATTCAAAACTGATTTTTCTGAAATTGTGAGTCATCTCAATCCATTTATGCCATTATAAAACTCGTATCAGCAATTTAAGAAAAGGATCCGAGCCTCATTGGAGGACATTCTCAGCAAGATGCAACATCAAGCAACATGGTGCAGCATCGCGCAACATGATCCAATATGATGCATCCATAATGCAACACCCCCTAACATAGTGCAACATTCCGCAATACTGTGCAAAAACTAGGTGCAATATGATCAAATATTCCGATGGTGCAACATGATGGACCCTCCGAAGGACTGTTAAATTAATAATTCGGAAATTGGAACTCCTTGTAATCGAAAACCCTGCCTCGCTAAATTTTATCAAACTCGTTCGAGTAAAATCACATGTTAAAAGAAGATCTCAATCCTCACCAAGAACCTCCATAAATATTCCATCGGAATCGATTCCTGGCACTCAAAAACCCACTCTCACCAATTTTGATCTAAATGGTGCGAGCTAGAACATTTTTAAAAAAGTGACATCCAAGCCCCACCTAAAATTTTTTTTCGAAATTAGAATTTGTATACGTTTACTTCATGAGAATTTGTATACGTTTACAGTTTATAATATACACTTTTAATATTGTGTGCTGCTATTTTCTATCATTGTGTTTGTGCCATTTCTAATTAATTGCTCCAAACACTTTGCGAATTCATAAACTTCCTAACATAATTGCTAAACGTTCATTATCGGCCACTATCGGCTGAGAAAAAACATTTTGAGAATTTTTCCCAAACTCGCGACGTCGGGTATATTTGACAGATAATAAGTAATAGATGCGATTTGCATGTTTTTGTGAATTTTTAGTAATGTTTTTTAAGAACGCCACTACTAGAACTAAGACGTTTTGTTAAATTCTCATGAGAATTGTAAAAAGTGTACAAAATACATGTCCTGGCATTAGTAAACGAGCCGAAAAAATTTAAAAAGCAAACCGGGCCCCACCGAAGAAACCCTAAATGTATTTTCGCGAAACCAGAGCCCATCACAATCGTTGTTTGGTACTCAAAAACACCCCCGCAATTATTATAAAATCGTGAACGAATTTTGCCAAAACCAGGACTAATCTTAATCAATTCTTGGCATTTGAAGACCCTTATCACTAACCGTTAACCTTATTTTAAAGTTCTTAATAAAAGAAATTCTTAATATAGTATTTTATATTATTTTTATTTTTTTCATCGTAATGTACGAAACGAAATACAACAAAAAAAATTGTAACCTTCAATTTGGACTCTAAAAAGATAAGATAAGAACTCTCTGATTTTCTTTTATGTTTATCGTCGTTCATAAAATGCAAACAGTGGATTAATCCTAGATTAACCGTTTATCCGCGGTCATAAAATCGGGCCTTAATTGGTTTTTAGAAGTATAACACATTTTCCCTATTTATATACTTGCATAGCGACAAACGCATTGGTCTTTCAAAATGGCTTCAAAGCTTCTTTAGGAAAAATATACTTAATTTTCCAATATGTTCCAAAATTATTAAAATAATTTCTGTGGCTGTTAACGCTCTGTAAATTTTGAAGAATTTGGCTGTATTAATGAGACACAAATATACGGCATTCCATTGCAGCGTATCCTCACTTTTCCTGAAAAGAATGTCTTCAATTTACCTTTGATATCTATATATAATAATCACATTACTATGTATATAATATAATAGAAGTTCGAATTTCAGAAGAACATAAAAAAATTACAAATGTTGTTGATTTCAAAGTCCTAAATGATTGTCGATACGGTTAGTCCGGATAATGCAAATGCCCAATATCTTACACTGGAGTGTAAATTAATTTTCAAATTTGGTAGATAACCGAAGAGATTGCTCCAAAATAGATTTCTGTCTTATCCAGCAACACTTAAGCTCAGATCACTATTTTACAATACAACAAGTTTTGAAACTGAAATTCATTCAAATTTTTCTATTTCACTTTTCTTATCTACAATCAATTTTTTACATCTTTGTCACAATCGCTACCACGCTTGAGTCTAAAAAACGAATTTATAAAAGCGCTTTGTATGCACGCTCTACGTATAGCGGGCAATTTATATAAATTATAAAAAATGTTTGGCACTTATGGGCCAAGATGTATCCATGTGTTAAAATAGGTGCCGAAAAGAAAACTTTCTTTTGTTGGACGTCCCGATATAATTTTCCAGGAATCATCTAATTCTAATTGTAACTATTATATACTCGTACGCTGAATATTTTGGGATTTAATTGAAAAGCCAAGTAGTTAGGAGTATAGAAATGAAGAAAAGAGTAGTTAGGAGTATAGAAAAGTTTACGAGTATAGAAATGAAAGTGCAATACGAAACTATCCGATAGGTTCCACTATCAGGCATATAATTTACAGAAACAAAATAACCAAAACAAATCGAGATCACGTGATCTCGAACAAAACTAGTTTCTACATTTAAACTAGATAGCGTATTTATTTTATCATAAAAGTCATGATTAAACTTCCCTTGTAATCTCAGTATGACCTAAACTATTAGAAAAACAACCGAAAGTATTGATTACTAGTGGAAGTTTTTGAGATATTGGCCAAGAAAATAAATTAATAAACATTTTTAAATTTTCAAAAGTATTGGTTATGGAATGGCCAAGTTTAGTCCAGAAAAAACAGATCCTAGAATTTTGTCCAAAACTTATTTTAAAATCCCTGATCAATACCAAATTTCATCGTCATTCTGTTAGAATAGCGGAAAGACGAAATATTGTTAAATTTCAAGATTTCATTTTCCGAGTTCCATTACTTCGGAGATCAATCAATTTGTCATTCTAAGGATCACTTTTAATATTTTATTCCGCTGGGATGTTTTACTTAGTGAAAAAAGAGATACAAAATGAATAAAAAATTTCCGCTGGTAATTGTATAACAAAATAAATTGTATTTTGTGATGGTGCTGCCACTTGCGGCGAGTAGCAAAATCTCTTATTTTCCGCTGACAAATTTCCGCTATCTTATACAGCATCCCAAACTGCAATTGCCTACAAGGCAATTTCTTAATCAACTTGTGAAGCGAGTTCGTGAAACTGGATTGTTATTGGATAAACCAACACGTGCACGTGCATATACGTGCATTACGTACAGCCGAGGACATTGCAGCTGCAACATCAACTCGCCATCGTGCTCAAGAATTGAACATTTCACGCAGTTCTGTGATAATGACCTCGGTATGAAGGCGTACAAAGTTCAACTATGACAATCCGCGATGGGCTGTGGAACGCTTGGAAGAAAATAAGCATTTTTACCGAAAATTGATCTTTTTCGACGAAGCTCATTTTCGAAGGTTACATCAACAAACAAAATTGTCACATTTGGGGCTCGGAAAATCTACCCGTAACCACGTAGAAGCCGAAGCATCCACAAATAGTGACTGTTTGGTGTGAATTTTGGACCAGCGGCATCATTGGTTCATTTTTTCGAAAATGGGCAAGGAGCCGGCCTAACAGTCAATGGGGAGCGAGCCATGATAAACGAGTTTTTGTTGCCCAGCATTCAAGAGAAGGACACACACGACGTTTGATTTCAACAGAACGGCGCAACTTGCCACACAGCAACAACGCAACAATCGGTCTTTTGCACACTGTCTTTTGGATCGAATAATCAGCCGTAACGGAGATGTCAATTGGCCACCACGCAGCTGCGATTTGACTTCGTTGGACTTTTTTCGTAGGGAGTCGTTAAGGATAAGTGTTACGCTAACCATCCAGATACTATCCAGGACTTGAAAGATCAAATTTGCCATTGACGAAATAGGAGCCCATACACACGACAATGTTCTGAAAAATTGGGTTACCAGATACGTTTGAATGAAATTTTCTTCCAAACTTAATGGCAATGTATATTCTTTTTAATAAAATAAACCGCTTTGAAAAATACTCATTCGTCTTTGAATTAGAACCAAATTAAATTGCAAACGTTAGATGGGCCACCCGTTATTAGTTACATTTTAAATAAAAATTGACAGTTTAAAAATTTAAATGCTGGTTAAATTATAAGTTAATCAAGGCTGAAACAACAAATTATCCTATAAAAAATTTAACTGCCGAACGACCAAGTAGCTGTTAGTATCTTTATATGCGACAGGGTATTAATCTATTTAATCGTATTTTTCAGTTAAATGGTAGCTGTTCTGATCTCTCGTTTCTCGTTATGTACCTTCTGTCAAAGTAGCTTATTTACGTTACTCGTTTAATTATGTTATAAAGGCAGTTAGAGATGTTACAAACAATCGTTAATACTTATTAATAATCTGCTGTGGAATGAATGAATAAGTTTCCTTTTTCAAATTATTTCTGATGCTTGTTCTTGAGCCAATGGAGTTTTATAAAAATGTCATAGAAACAAATTTTCTTAAAAAGATACTGTTTCATTACTCAGGCCCGGTACTTTTCAAACAGTTCAAATTAATTACGCCACACTTGATTAAGCAATGATTTACTTCTATTCAATTTAAAAAACTCGCAGTATTGTTTAATCAAATTGGATATTGTCTTAGTACCAGCTGAGTTCTCTATACTATTATCTTGAGAAGGGACTTCGTTCCATCTAACTTACTTAACTACAAACAGAGTTTTATCCAAATCGGTTAAGCAATGGCTTATGTTAATTTAAATTGACATTGTTTAAGAGAAATGCCCAAAATTTATATTAGATTCGTATGTAGATTCATGTAGTCTGAGTTTTCCACCCTTCGATTAAGCGAGGACTTCGATTGTGCTGCAAGATGCAACATAACAGCTAAACCATCGAATAACATTCAAAACTGATTTTTCTGAAATTGTGAGTCATCTCAATCCATTTATGCCATTATAAAACTCGTATCAGCAATTTAAGAAAAGGATCCGAGCCTCATTGGAGGACATTCTCAGCAAGATGCAACATCAAGCAACATGGTGCAGCATCGCGCAACATGATCCAATATGATGCATCCATAATGCAACACCCCCTAACATAGTGCAACATTCCGCAATACTGTGCAAAAACTAGGTGCAATATGATCAAATATTCCGATGGTGCAACATGATGGACCCTCCGAAGGACTGTTAAATTAATAATTCGGAAATTGGAACTCCTTGTAATCGAAAACCCTGCCTCGCTAAATTTTATCAAACTCGTTCGAGTAAAATCACATGTTAAAAGAAGATCTCAATCCTCACCAAGAACCTCCATAAATATTCCATCGGAATCGATTCCTGGCACTCAAAAACCCACTCTCACCAATTTTGATCTAAATGGTGCGAGCTAGAACATTTTTAAAAAAGTGACATCCAAGCCCCACCTAAAATTTTTTTTCGAAATTAGAATTTGTATACGTTTACTTCATGAGAATTTGTATACGTTTACAGTTTATAATATACACTTTTAATATTGTGTGCTGCTATTTTCTATCATTGTGTTTGTGCCATTTCTAATTAATTGCTCCAAACACTTTGCGAATTCATAAACTTCCTAACATAATTGCTAAACGTTCATTATCGGCCACTATCGGCTGAGAAAAAACATTTTGAGAATTTTTCCCAAACTCGCGACGTCGGGTATATTTGACAGATAATAAGTAATAGATGCGATTTGCATGTTTTTGTGAATTTTTAGTAATGTTTTTTAAGAACGCCACTACTAGAACTAAGACGTTTTGTTAAATTCTCATGAGAATTGTAAAAAGTGTACAAAATACATGTCCTGGCATTAGTAAACGAGCCGAAAAAATTTAAAAAGCAAACCGGGCCCCACCGAAGAAACCCTAAATGTATTTTCGCGAAACCAGAGCCCATCACAATCGTTGTTTGGTACTCAAAAACACCCCCGCAATTATTATAAAATCGTGAACGAATTTTGCCAAAACCAGGACTAATCTTAATCAATTCTTGGCATTTGAAGACCCTTATCACTAACCGTTAACCTTATTTTAAAGTTCTTAATAAAAGAAATTCTTAATATAGTATTTTATATTATTTTTATTTTTTTCATCGTAATGTACGAAACGAAATACAACAAAAAAAATTGTAACCTTCAATTTGGACTCTAAAAAGATAAGATAAGAACTCTCTGATTTTCTTTTATGTTTATCGTCGTTCATAAAATGCAAACAGTGGATTAATCCTAGATTAACCGTTTATCCGCGGTCATAAAATCGGGCCTTAATTGGTTTTTAGAAGTATAACACATTTTCCCTATTTATATACTTGCATAGCGACAAACGCATTGGTCTTTCAAAATGGCTTCAAAGCTTCTTTAGGAAAAATATACTTAATTTTCCAATATGTTCCAAAATTATTAAAATAATTTCTGTGGCTGTTAACGCTCTGTAAATTTTGAAGAATTTGGCTGTATTAATGAGACACAAATATACGGCATTCCATTGCAGCGTATCCTCACTTTTCCTGAAAAGAATGTCTTCAATTTACCTTTGATATCTATATATAATAATCACATTACTATGTATATAATATAATAGAAGTTCGAATTTCAGAAGAACATAAAAAAATTACAAATGTTGTTGATTTCAAAGTCCTAAATGATTGTCGATACGGTTAGTCCGGATAATGCAAATGCCCAATATCTTACACTGGAGTGTAAATTAATTTTCAAATTTGGTAGATAACCGAAGAGATTGCTCCAAAATAGATTTCTGTCTTATCCAGCAACACTTAAGCTCAGATCACTATTTTACAATACAACAAGTTTTGAAACTGAAATTCATTCAAATTTTTCTATTTCACTTTTCTTATCTACAATCAATTTTTTACATCTTTGTCACAATCGCTACCACGCTTGAGTCTAAAAAACGAATTTATAAAAGCGCTTTGTATGCACGCTCTACGTATAGCGGGCAATTTATATAAATTATAAAAAATGTTTGGCACTTATGGGCCAAGATGTATCCATGTGTTAAAATAGGTGCCGAAAAGAAAACTTTCTTTTGTTGGACGTCCCGATATAATTTTCCAGGAATCATCTAATTCTAATTGTAACTATTATATACTCGTACGCTGAATATTTTGGGATTTAATTGAAAAGCCAAGTAGTTAGGAGTATAGAAATGAAGAAAAGAGTAGTTAGGAGTATAGAAAAGTTTACGAGTATAGAAATGAAAGTGCAATACGAAACTATCCGATAGGTTCCACTATCAGGCATATAATTTAAAAAACAGTAAAACAATGGTTTGTGTTTGGAAAAATATTCTGTCATTTTGCTAGAGGTTCAATCTTGATTGAGGTTCCGGTTATCTCCCACTAAAAATAAAGTCACCTGTTCAATTAGTTAATGACTTGACCTAACAAAAATGTAGAGTTCAGTTGAATGAATTCTAACAAAATACAATTAAAAAACGACTTTTTAATTAATATCCATGCGAAAAGGCTTATTTCTAGGTCTGTAAGTTGCCATATCCGATTTAATTCAAGTTAATCGTAAGTTAACTAAACGATGATTCGTTGAACACTAACAAATAATTTCAACAAAATGTACGCCACGCCATATTAACACCAAGCCATATTCTCTTGTAAAATATTAGACAAGAAAGCCAAAATCTTCTTAAATAATGGGTCTCAATAGGAACGCTCGAAATTTGTTAGGTTATAGCAGCCATGTTGTTCAAGCAACAAGTGCCAAATTTGTTGTGAATTGTTCAGCACTGTATGGCAAATCACCATGTGAGGTTATTATGTTGAACAATGTGTGCGAATCATTAAATTTTATTTTAAAAATCAGTGTTTGGTGGCCAAATTCGGGTCAACCGGTTCGATAAATAATCAGCCAACACCGGAAAAATCCAACTGATCGAGAAACTTAAGGTAAATGACTATAGACAACGCCGTGTGTTCGTTGATTGGGCTCTGATGCAGTTGATTGTTAACCAAATTTAGCCAAAAAAAATCATCTTTAGCGACGAGGCTCATTTTTGGATAAATGGATGAATGTATATGTGAGCAAGTAAAACGGATGTGGTACGACACCAATCCACGCGAGATACACCAGCACTAAGTGCATCCTGAGAAAGTCACTGTTTGGTGTAGATTTTGGTCTGGGGGAATCATCCGTCCGTACTTCTTCTAAAATTAAACTGGCATTGCCAAAACCGTCAACGGCAAGCGCTACAGATCGATGATAAACATTTTCTTGTGGCTTAAACTGGATGATATGAAAACCGACAACATGTGGTTCCAACAGGACGACGCTACGTGCCACACAGCGATTGTCATAATGGACATTCTGCTCGAGTGAATTGAGAGCATGATTATATCGCACGGCGGCGCGAGTCTGATTGAGCCAGATTTATGCGACAAAATCATCAAATATTGAACCTCCCGAACACGTGCCACAAAGCAAAGCCGCGGCGGACATTTGAACGTCGTTATGTACCATACTTAATGCTATAAAATAGTCTTTTAAATAAAAAAAATGATTGGATCTCCCACACACAACTTGTTTTATTTACATTTAAAATCAATTGTCCTTACTGAAAGACCACTTAGGGGAGCGGTACGACTACCAAAATTTTAGGGTCAGTTGTATATTTGTGATGAGAACCCTATACAATTTTTGTGATTGTTTCACTAACCGAAATAGAACAAACAGCGTGCAACTTAAGCTCTTAAGTGTTCGCGGTGGCATAAAACGAAAATTTAATTTACGTTGCATTGTTAATGTAGCCAATGCATTCTAAACTACTGGCCTCTTACATCAAATGATGACGACACGCTAAGTCGATGCTTCAACATATATTGTCCAGGTGGCAGATACATTTTAAAATAGAAAACTGTTGGTTTTTTATTTTCGTGTTCCAGTTTTTTCTAGTTTTTGTCTCTCCGCCTCATTCTTTTAAATTCAAAATAAATTTCGCCATAGAAAATTATAAAACAATAAAAATATTATTTCTTTCTCCAGTTGTTTTGTAATTTTGTTAGTGTCGTACAAACTGTTGAAGCCAAAGGATATGCGTTTTTAATTTTTTTAGTAATGCATGTAAATTTTTATTTTAGATTTTGGCATTTCTTGTCATTTTTATTTAACATAAGTTCATAGATTCAATAAAAATAACAAAAAACACGTTTGATATAATGTAAAATACGGAAAAAATGCGTCCTACGGTTTCGATTAATTTTCAAAGAAGCAGCTTCATCTTCGTTTCTTTCTCCCTTCACCTATAAAACCGGTTTTTATTGCGACTCATTTTAAATTTTTTCAGTGAAGCCGAACTAACACATTTTTGACGTGTAGATTTTCGTTTAAATTTCATTTTCGAGAGAGCAGTAATAAAACAATACACAAAAATTTCGGTCCAAAATCTACTTAAATATTAGTCGGGCCCTAACTCTCATTGCCAGATACCTATATAAAAATAACTACCGAAGAATGTGTTGATTACTCTAACAATCCAATGGAATTTTTTTTTTTTTCATTTTTTGTTTGTTTCTGCCAAACACTATCCACCAACACATTTATACTTAGTTATTTAAAAAAAAATTACTATAGAAAAAAATTATACTACTCTAGACTATACTATACTATAGAAAAAAGTAGATTCTGGTCTAAATATAAAATAAGGTTGTAAAGTAGTAATACAAAAATGTCCAGTATATTTTTGGCATGTATATATTTTTTAATTTAATTTGTTTAATTGTTATTTATTTTTCGAGTGTGGAGTAATACAAAATGAAACACATTTTTGTGTGATATATGTATGTATCAAAAAATACAAATTCTCGAGTACATTTTTGGCTTGTATGTTTTAGTTATAATTAATTATTTTTATTTATAACATGTGTAAATTAGTCCATTTATCAACATATTTTTGTGTAAATTATTTTCGAAAAATTATATGGTATACGATGCTAACTATGCGAGGACCAAGCCATTTAAAAAATGATTGAAATGATTTGACAATTATTTTTACACATACAGAGACATTTATCGATGTCAACTAAAGGTCGTTTTATTTTATCCGTTCCGTTCAGTTCCTACACGTATCGTGTCAGACAAAAAAAACATTGTTACATATATTTTCTATAGGAGTATTTATATTATCCGTTCCGTTCAGTTCCTACAGGTTATCTCGTGTCAGACAAATATTGTTGAAGATAATGTTTCGAGAAACTACGAAAGAATAACAAAGAAAGTAGAATTCATATATTTTTCAAAACAACAAAAACAAATTGCTAGCTACTGATCGACTGACCGTCGTAGAGGAAAGACGTGTTTTTGTCTCTCCTTTAAATAAATTAATATTTTAATTCAATTCAGTTTAAATTAACTAATAAATTAATAAAATACATATATGTGTTGATAAATAAATAATAATGTCAATAATAATTTGTGTGAGTTTAGTTAATGAAGTGAAAAGTTATGCATATTGTATGGTTGTGTAATTTGTGTATGGTGCGCTTGCAATAGTGTAGATAATGTACATAACAATTTTTGTTTATATGTATGTATTTTGATACCGTTGCTTGAATGCATCATATGCATTGCATGCAAACCTTCATAGTGTAGAACTTTTTTGATTCCAGAGGATGCATAAGATAAGTGTATTTTTCATTTTTTCATTGTTTTGATACTTATTTTGATACATATTAACACATATTTGTTCCAATTTGAAGTATATACACATATTTTATAGTGGATCATATAGTGGGTTAGTCGAGTATTGTATATACGCGAGAAAAGGTTTCTTATGCCTGTTGATCTGTTTACACGGCGTCTACACTATGCAAATTTGCTGATATTTTCTCATGAAATTTTATGTATGTGTGTGTTTTTTTCAATGTATTGATAAATATTTGTTAAAAAATTATCATAACTGGGCATTTTACTCTCATGATAATTTTCTTCAATTGTCGAATAAAATTCGGTGACTGTCAAAAAATTTATAAAAAATATATAAACTTTCATTACTAATTTTTTGGAACGCATCAATTTTCAAATCCATTCTTTTATATTGTTTACAGCTTATTTTCCATAAGCATTCGTAATTTCTGTACATATTAATTAATTTTACGGTATTTTCAGTATTAAATGCCATTAAATTTTTTTTTGTATTATTCAACTATAAACCTACGTCTCAACAGTAGGAAAAAAAATGAAAGACATAACCTTAAAAGTGCATTTTAATTTGACATTTCGTACAAATTTCATGATAATTTTTTCGTGAAATAGCCTCCTGATAATTTGCTGCGAATTGCAAAATCTGTATAATATACTTACACATACATTGATAAATTTAATTTCATGAGAGAAAATATCAGCAAATTTGCATAGTGTAGACCCGTGTTACACGGCGTCTACACTATGCAAATTTGCTGATATTTTCTCTCATGAAATTTTATGTATGTGTGTGTTTTTTTCAATGTATTGATAAATATTTGTTAAAAAATTATCATAACTGGGCATTTTACTCTCATGATAATTTTCTTCAATTGTCAAATAAAATTCGGTGACTGTCAAAAAATTTATAAAAAATATAAACTTTCATTACTAATTTTTTGGAACGCATCAATTTTCAAATCCATTCTTTTATATTGTTTACAGCTTATTTTCCATAAGCATTCGTAATTTCTGTACATATTAATTAATTTTACGGTATTTTCAGTATTAAATGCCATTAAATTTTTTTTTGTTTTATTCAACTATAAATTTACGCCTCAACAGTAGGAAAAAAATGAAAGACATAACCTTAAAAGTGCATTTTAATTTGACATTTCGTACAAATTTTATGATAATTTTTTCGTGAAATAGCCTCCTGATAATTTGCTGCGAATTGCAAAATCTGTATAATATACTTACACATACATTGATAAATTTAATTTCATGAGAGAAAATATCAGCAAATTTGCATAGTGTAGACGCCGTGTTAGTTACACTCGCTAACAATTTTTGTTGTTGTTTTGTTATGGAGAGTGTGCATGTTTGGTGATCGACGATTATTTTTCGTTTTTTTCTGATTATCGTAATTTTGCAATCTATCTTTTGTTTTATATATTTACATAAATATTTACTCGAACATAATTTCTATTTAAAAAATTTAATTTTTATTTTATCTAAAAAATTTACTTAAATATTTTAGTAGTTTTTGTGAGCGCACAATAATGAATATGTATATAATAATCAATGAACCTGTGCCTATATATGTGTTTTTGGACGTCTCGCAGTGTATGGACTTTGTATATACATATGTACATAAAGCATAGACACGGGGAAGAGCTTTCACTGTGCGTGTATACTCGTGGAAATTGGTGCGGCGCTGAATGAATATATACCTGTGGGAGCGAGTGTGATATATTGGTGTCGTGTTGGTTTCCGCAGCTATAAACGCACGGAGCGTAAACTTTAGTTATCTTTGGTTTTGGGTAATTGTTTTTTCATTTTAGGGTAGTTTTCGTTTAGAGATTTACCATTTTCAGTGGTGATGCCTTTGATTTGGTGATATCGTATAAAGTGTGTATAGTGTGGTTGTCGTATGCATGAAGAGTTGTGTTTCGTTCGTTTTTCTTCTCGACTTTATCCATTCTAAATGCATATACACATTTTGTTCTGTATATTGTACGATGATCATCGGATTAGGGACTTCATAATGGGGAATGGTGAAGTTCTGAATGAGGATTGAATCAAGAAGATGAAAGCAGTTTGTCAGGATTGAGGGTGGATGGGCAGAGTTTATACTCGGGTAACTGGGGGTTTGTTTCTCCTCCGCATGTGCGAGGAAAGGGTGTGGATGGGTAGGGTCGTGGAGCTATGGTATTTATTTGGGGGTGTTTTTTCGTGTCTACGTTGTTTGGGCCTGCATGCTTACAAACCGTATGTTTTATTTTCCTTCTACTTGCCGCATTTTTATTTCAGAGATTAACTAATTTTAGTATTATTCCTCTATCCGGTTATTCAGCTTCTGAGTAATAAATTATTATTGTTAAATTAAATTAATTATAAATTGGGCTAATAAGAGCTAGATTTAATTTTGCATGATATGAGTAATTGGATCATAATTATAGTAATATTGTTTTCTCGAGTTGGGTGGAGGAAATGGTTAATCACTCATAATAATTAGGTTTTAGGAAATTTACAAATTAACAATTTTTTTACGATCTTGATTGCTGATTGTTTGTATCCAGAGGGCGGAGTTATGTGCCGTCTTGTGCTTTACTAACTGTTGACTGCTTAGGTGTCTATAACCGGGTCGAGTCTGTCATGTCTGGTGACCTTTTCTGTCCCTCCATCTTGTTATGTGAAGGGGGGCTGTACGGTGGGCCCGGCGTATCCGGGATCTCAGCTTGGTTTTGGCCGTACATTCTGATCAATCAATCAAACAAATAATTGATTGTTTTTATTTATAGTTATTTTAATATTTTAATATTTTTTCGTTCCTTACTTTAAACACTCGTTAAAAATGTAAATACAATTATGTTATATTAGTTAAGATGATCAACCTTTGAAATTGAAATTTGAAAAAATAAGAGGTTTGTATGCAGTATAGAAGTAGGTATTCAATATATGTATATACTCAGGTGTGTGTGTGTGTGTGTGTGTGTGTGTGAATAATACATTTAATTTATATCGGTTTCCTTCCATTATGCTTTTCCTCTTTAATAAAAATTAATTAAAATATATATGTGTATGTGTATGTATGTGTATATGTATGCATATATGTATATGGAGACGTATATGTATATATATTTCTGTATATATATGTATATATGCATGTAATAAATAAAAAAATGTTTTATTTATTACTATTATTACAGCTAAATTGAGAATATAGATGACTGAAAATATAGATGAAAGCGAGACCAAAAAATTGCCCCTCCTTATCTCAAAGGTGATTGGAATGAGGAAAGCTTATAATGCCTTTCTCATTTTTATGGTGAGAACAACAACAAACAAGAAAGTCACTTATCCTTACTAACAAACTAACTGTTATTCTCATAGATCACGGATGGTCATAATATTAACGGGTATTAGAAATCTGGTAATTGGTAACTATAGAAGAAGAAAAAACCGAACTGGGGTACGTTATAAAACGGCAGTTTGCTCTTGTAGTTCTTCTATTATTAGAACGTTTAACATATCCTTAACCTGTAGAATTAGAGAACCTCGTAGGATCAGGATACCTAGTCAGTTTGGTCACCGAATCGTGTCTAAGGGTGATACAATTCTTGGATGATTAAGTGATATTCGAATGCAGTAGTAGTAGTGCATGTGCTCAAGTCATTCAGTTGATGCGTCATCAAGAAAATGTATCAACTATGGACATGGACATACTAAATTGCATGTAGTATGTTATAGGATACCAGTTTAACAGCTGCCCTACGTTGTAAATCTCATATCAACAACAAAAACAAATTGCTACTAAAACATTTTTGGATTGCTTTAAGTACTCTTTTAGTCTAAATCAAAAGATACGAATTTATGCAGCATGTGAGAAATTAATTAATAATATTTTTTTATATTCTCTTCTTGCCAACTAATTTTTTTTATTTTTAAATTAGTTTTAATTTAAGTTATCTTTTACTTTATACATAACCAAAAGATACGAATATTTACGATAATAATATGAAGAAAATGTCTGGAAGGATAGTATAAATTGATCACGTCTGACACGATACGTGTAGAAACTGAATGGAACGGATAATATAAATCGGCCTTAAGGCGGAATTCCATTACTGCGATTTTTTATGCAGAAAACCAGAAAGAGATACAATCAAAAATCCCTATGTGTGTGAGCGGCGAAACAGTAAAATTTTTATACATAAATTTTTTGTTGTTGTTGCAGTTTGGTTGCCATAAATATAAATAAAAAATACAAAACGAAGCATTTTTTATGGCAACCAAAATGAAAAATACTCCCCACTCTCAGCAAATTCTAGTTTAGTAATATTTTTATGGTGAGCATTTGGCTCATACATTTTATATGTTTGGTGGAGTGTGATATAAATCGCGTTTTCATGATAAACTTATATTAAGTTCGAATTAAAATATTTTACAAATTTAATTTTTATTATTTACTCTGATAATTTTAATGCATGTGATTATTTAGGTTATGTTACAAATTTGAATGCATGTGATATTTAGGTTATGTTACAAACGCGGTCAAATATTCCCCTAACTTTTTTTATAGGAAAGCGTTTTTATAGTTTTTAATTATTGAAAGAAAATAATTAAAAAACATAATAAAATGATGCCTACAAATAATATTTAGAATTTTTAATAATTTATAGATAGAAATAAAATTGATTTAACAATAATTTTCATTTGTTAACTAATTTATTGGTTATAAATTAGTAGTTGTGAAATATTTCCCTTAAAATTTCGCTATAAAATAAAAATAATCTGTCTTTGTCGGATTTTTCATTTTATCCCTTTTCGTTTTTCTGCAAAAAAAGCCGCAGTAATGGAATTCCACCTTTATTTTGAAGGCAGAAGCCAGCTTCAAAATGAAGCCCGTGTGAAACGGCCAATAAAAACTTTATTTTTTGATTTGCTTATCCATGACGTGTTATATATTAACAAAAATAGATACATGTTGATGTCGTTTTGCGTGTTATGAGATGGACCAAACAGTTTTGGAATTGCTGTTCGAAATGGCATAAAACTTTAAATTACTTTATATATTATTAATAAATATTATTATACATTGCTTTACTGGAAATTAAAATTTGAATTAATTATTTTGTAGATGATTAAAAAATTTTTAAAATTCTGAAATAAATATTGAACTTGAAAAAAATAAATTTACTTTTAATTTTATATTTTAATTGAATCTTTTAAGCTTACTTACTTAACCATTTCCTAATTTCAAGAATTGATATTTACATTTTACATTTTAAAGTTTGAGTAGTAAAATTTAGATGTATTATTTTTACTTAGTTATGCTGCCCTCTAGTTGTCGACTTAGATTGGCATCGTCAGCAAAAAATGAATGTTGTCACTGGCCAGTACTCTAGAAGGTACTGGCGTAACCAACACAATCTTTGGTAGTTTTTTATATGCGATAGAAATGTGTCAGTAAGAGTTTGCGCAGGACTCATAAAAAGAAGTTTTTTAGAAAGCTGATAACTTTTATGGCTGGCAAAATAGTAAATTAGAAGGTACGAACATGCAACATAGGACACGTATAAACCCCAGATTTTTGGGTTTATTCTGAAAGATCTTTAGAGCTTTACTCGCATTTTTATATGATGTATTTATAGAAAATAAATATTTAATAAAATAAAATTATTTAATTACTTATTTCCAGTTATAATTTAAAATAAGTGTTTGTCATTCAATTTAATTTTCAATGCCTTTGATGTGGTAATGTTAAGGTGTTTTGAGGTAACCTTGGTAATCTAACGGATACCAAAGGAATATTTGTTGAATTCGCCGTTGATTTAAAAGCACTTACGGAGATTTTTGATGCAGCTAATCGAGTCTCAACATCATCGTTGTTTCGATCGTTAAGAGAATTCGAACGAGTTTTATGTAAGTTTATGTGTGGTAAGTGCGAATGATGATGATTTGTAAGATGATGGCTGTTATTATTGTTACCACGATTATGTGAATTCAGGTGCAGCGGTGATGATGATCTAAGTGGCGACGACGTTTCAGACTTTTTTATATCCATTAGACTTGATTTATTAGTATTTATTGTTAATTCAAGTGCGGTGCCGCGTAATTCTAATTTAACGTCTTTGTGTTTTGACGCATTTATATTATTATGCTGTGTTCGTATGTTGCTCGTTTGAATGGACACTTGTTTCATTTTATTAATATGTTTAGCACTAGTTTTTGCGTTTAAATCAGGTGAGATTACGCTTGGTTTATTAGAATTGCTTGGAACACTGTTATTATGATTTTGAGTTTTTGTTGACCCTGTGGTACCACCAATTGTAGCTGTTGATCCCAAGTTTGAACCAAGTTCGATACGTCCTTTAGTTTCATCGGCATTTTTTGAAGATTTATGTTCGGCAGCTTCGGAATTTGAAATATTGTCTTGTTTCTTCCATTTTGTGCGACGGTTTTGAAACCATATTTTAACCTAAAATGAGAAAAAAACTGATGTTAGATAAAATATGAATTGTGTGTAGTGTTATCAGATTTGTTGCGATGATATTGCGCGTTATAATCAATGTTTACAATCAAATCAAATCTAAAAAACTTTGGGTATCTAATGTACTTTCTATGTAATTTCTTTCTTTGAGCTATTTTCATTATTTTTTATCCAAATTTACTAATGAACTGAGGTTGCGCTACAGTACAATGCACTTTCATGGCAGTTTCTTGTTTGTAACAACTACCACTACTACCTAATGTTCCCGTGAGCCAGTTAAACGGTGTAACTTATAGAAAACAAGCACTAATAGTTATGGTATGGTATGTACGAGTATATGGGGTTTTTCACATTAACGTCCCCATCATTTGAAATCATTTGAAATTATTATTTAACTAACTTAATTCTTATTTTTAAAAATTGGGTTATTTTTTTAAATTATCCAATCTTAGTAGACTGTAGACAAAATAACAATGATGATAATTACATGTGTTTTTTTTATAATTAAAATGGAAGCAAATCGTGAACTTGTTTTCAAATTGCACCAGCAAGGTTTTATAAAAAGTGATATTTTTAAAAGGATGAGCCCATTGTTATAAACCGCAAATTCATATGCCGAACATTAACAAGATTAAGGGATACTGGAACGATAACAATAAAAGAAAAACCCGATTGTTCAAGAAGCGTCCGCACAAAAAAAAAATATTATGAAAACTGTACAAGAACGAATTCCAAGAATTTCTGTGGTTCATATTAAACAGCAGCAGTCTGAACGCGAGGCTTTTCATCAATATATCACGTACTCATCAAGGACCTGTACTTAGAAGCTTTTCAGATGAAAATATGTTCTTACTATCTGAATAACAAACATCTATTTATTTATTTAAAGAAATCTATTCTGTGATTTACATGTATGATTTCAGAATTTAATTTAAAATAAAAATATTAAAAAAAAAGAAAAAAGAAAGAAAATTAAAACACAGAAATATATAAATCAAATCTTGATTTAACAATTAAAAATTTAAAAAATAATTCTTAAGTATATTTTTGAACTTGTCCTTTGATAAATTAAAGTCAAATAGGTCGTCGACGATGTTGAACGATTTAGACGACCTATTAATGGGGTTATTTTCTCCATAGTTTGTAGAATGGTGTTCAAGTGCTAAAAATTCATGGTTTCGAAATGTTCTGCAAGGCACATGAATTGATATGTTTTCCAAAATGTATGCTGAATCAATGTGACCAAGCAAAACGTTACCAATGAAAGCCGCACCTAAGAGAAGTGGTCTATTTTCAAGCGTGCATATTTTGTAATCCGTGCATCGTGTTGAGTATGGAGGTAACCGAACCACATTTTCATGGAATGGTAAATTGTGGTCGTAATTTCAGTCACTTTTTTAACAAGAAAATCAGAAACTTCTTTTGAATGCTTTAAATTCTTTTAATGTGTACAGCATAGTATGGATTCCAGACCGGAACAGCGTATTCCAGTTGAGATCGAACGTAAGCGAAATAGAGTGAACATAAGGTTTGAATATCTTTAAATTCACCTGTCCACCTTTTAACAAATTCAAACATGGCATTAGCTCTCGCAATACAATTTTCAATATGCTTATTGAAACTAGCATTCTCTACAAATGTAACACCTAGATCTATGATCTCATTAACTCTTTGCAATACTTCGTTGTTGACTTTGTTGGAAGTAATTAGCGGATTTCTCTTACGATGGAAAGACATGATCTTGCATTTCTTAATATTTAAATAAAGCGAGTTTCGATCACACCACTCACTTAATATATCGATGTTCTCTTGAAGTTTTTTCGTATCTAGCATTCCATTAACAGTTCAAAAAATTTTCACGTCATCAGCAAATATGAGCACGTTTGAGTTTTGGATTATCTCGTTTAGTTGATCTATAAAAATAATAAATATCCACGGCCCGATGTGCGATCCTTGGGGAACACCAGACGTAACTTTAATAACGTTTGATTTCTCATTTCCCATTATTACAAATTGTCGCCGGTTTGATAGATAAGACTTGAACCAATTTATGTAATCGAGTGAAAACCCAAATGCGAATAAACTGCGGAGAGCTTTTTGATGGCAGATGGAATCAAATGCTTTACTGAAATCCGTGTACGCTACATCAACTTGATGATGGTTTTCTATCTCATTAATTATTTTACTCGTGAATTCAACCAGATTAGTTGATGTGGATCGGCCAGCCATAAACCCATGCTGGTTTGTTGATATATGACGAGCAATTGTGGATTTAAAGTTGTTGCATAAAACTAATTCAAACAATTTTGAAATTGATGATGTAGTTGATATTCCTCCGTAGCATGTAACGTCATCTCGTTTGCCCGATTTAAAAATTGGTGTAATTTTTGAAATTTTCTATTTTTCGGGAAATACCCCGGTGCTCAAGGAGTGGTTGAATAGGTAACATAATGGAATTGCTAAAATGTCAGCGTACTCCTTCAGAATAGAAGAGGGAATATTGTCAAGGCCACAACCGTCTCCAAATCGCTTTAGAGCCGATAATATGTTATCCTCATATATAACAGGAGGAGTTATTGTTCTATATAAACAGAATAATCTGTATGGTCAGTGTTATTGATAAGCATCCAACCAAATAAATTAGTAGTGCAAGGGTTTTAAAATGTTTCAACTGTGATGATTTTAAATGGTTTCACTGATATATTTAAAATATTCTCAAAATTCAGTAGCTTGCTTCCAAAAGTTAATGATCTTTCATATAAAGCAAAACTCACTCAAGAGTAGCGCTGTATTGCAATTTACCTGATTTTATATTATCGGTAGAATGGCTTGCTGCATTAGCGTACCTATACGTATACGAGGATGTATGCTTGATAAAATTGATGGTACAAAAAATTTGAATTTGCGTTAATTAAAAATGTAGTAATTTAGTTTTGTCTAGTCTATTATCCATGTAAAATATTGGATGAAACACCTCAAAATGCCATGCTTACCGCGTGTAAAGTTTTTTTTGCTAAGCTATCAAGTGTAGTGGAGAAAGATTTTAATTAATGAATTAAATTTAAAAATTAATTATATTATTGGAATATTTATGAGTTATTTTTGTTTTATTAAATTTTTACGATGGGACAGTTAATCTGATAATCCTTTATAGTGAAGCTTTTTATAGTTTCACCATAGATTAAAATAATTTTAAAGAGTGGTCTCAATACGAATAAGAAATATTATTCACATTTGACAAGTGCCAATAGCTTCGCGTGTGACTGTGGCTAGCTTATTGACAAATAATACTAGGCTGTTTTGTTATTCTGATTATGTACTAATTCTGAGCAAGACTAAAGTTCTTCAAGTTGTATGCGACTCGTGGCTAGTGAAAACACTCTCTGTAATATTATTTTATCTAAAAAATTAGTGTCGAAATTGTGGTAAAAATAATACTTTAAAACCATTTTGTTTTAAGTGTTATCTTTCGTCAACACTATCACTGAAAAAGTATTGAAAATATTATGTGAATTTAGACTATAGGTAAGTAAAATTATTGTCGAAATCCATAAAAAAATAAGAGAATAAATAATTTGTATAAACTGATTGCAAAATTGTAACAAATCTGTTTTATGAAAATTTAAATAAGATTATTTTATCACTATAAAAGTGTTAAAATACTAGAATTTGTATGTTTTTATTTCTATTGAGGCGTCTCTGTAATATTATTTTAGTTCTTAGTTCTAAGTATGATTTTTTGAATAATAAAATATTAATGTCGTAAATGTCGTCTAAACATATATCATAAAATTATCACCCTTGTTTTGGAATGCATAGAAAGCATATTTCTGAAAGTTAACAGAATTTTGGCAGTTGCTTAGAATTACTGTTAGATAAAATATCGAAATATTTTTACTGGCCCTTTAGATTGTTGAAATTTATTTGTAATTGTAAATTACCGGAAAATATTTGGAAATAGTTTTAAGTTCCTATAAGAAAATTAAGTAGATGTCCATGGTTAGACATTCTAGCATGGACCTAAACAAGACAGTTTTGCATTTTTTTTAACATGATGGAGATCAATGCAATGTGCAGATGGTTCTACGTAAATCGGACCTATAGCCTTACGTCCTCGATATGGCAGGCAACTGCGTAAGGTAGGACGTGAAAAGCAAACCACGAAAGAGTTGTAACGGAATCGACCGTTATCAGAATATTTGTGTAGAGGTTCCTGGGCGGTGATAAGTAGCGCGGCTAAAGCTCAGGGTGTTGGTCGTGGGGGATTCCAGGAACGTACAGCAAATCGAGAATACACCGCTTTTGGAAGGAGTACAACGAATCATTTCTTATAATCGACGGACTTACCTTATACACTCATCATCATACAGTCGTGAATCTCGATTAAGCCAAAATTAAAGGTGTATTACGTTCAATCAAATTCATATAATATATTTGATAATTTAAATTTTTTTTTTTTTTTTTTTTTTTTTATTGGTAACTATGCGATCTGTTTTGGGGCTCAAGGCTCACCCTGCTCTTCCGCGGTTATGCTTTTAACGTCCTTACTTTACGCCTTGCGGCCAACTCGAGGACGTACGGCTATAGGACCGATTTTAAGACCATCTGCACATTGCAAGCTCCATGCCAGCCTATACCAGCATGGAAGATGGGTCGGCCCATGAGTTTTGCACACCGACAGGGGGTCATATATGTGTTACATTACACCACAGATCGAAATCTGTTGATGAAATTTCACTTTGCATCCTGCCCCTATCGGGATTCGAACCCGGTACCTCCCGATCCAAACGCCAAAGCTTTAACCACTGTGCCATTTGGTCGGCATTGCACTGTGCATTGTACATTGTCGGCAATAATTTAAATTAAATTTAAAATTTGAAGAAAAAACATAAAAGAAGAAAAAAATAGAAAATAATTGTTTATGAGTTAATTGACAACATTTAGCAATAAAAAGAAATTTCTATAGATTGGTATTAAATGTTATCATACGCGTATATAAAAAAAAAATCAAAATGAAATTTACAGTAAACTTAAATCTAATTACCATCACCGAAATTAACAAGAGTATATTACGTTAATTAGCAATAGAGAAAGGAAAAAAAATTGTAACTAATTATGAAATTTTAAAATAAATTGAAACTTATATGTAAATACAAAAAAATATATTATTATACCTAGTTTACTATGTACATAGTCGATGACCGAATCGATGCGGCTATAGTATTGTCCTAAGTTGTTGTTGTTGTTTTATTGTAGAGATCAATAATCCGAATCGATGTTTAACCTTTCATAAGGTAATCAGAGAGATGTTTATTTTGATGTGGTTTTGTAGTTGATACTGTTACTGATGTACACAGTAGGTTTTTATGTTTTTAATTTTGGAGTTTTATTTTTATTTGGAATTATAATAATTTTATTATGATGATATTAGAGTAATGTTATGTATTTTATTAGAATAGTTTTATTATAATTTACTAACTTAGATTAGTATTATTTTTGATGGTTTAAGGCAAAAAAAAATATTTTATCAGGTGTACGAGGTTGCTATGAAACCCGACACAGTTGTGATAGCGTAGTTGGTTATGTGGCCTTTAACTTAGAGCCAGGTGATTCGTGATAACATAATGTAGGTGATACTAATATAGCGGTTATTATTATTATTAAGATGTCCTATTAACGGCCGTACTTTTTTTTTTCAGTTTGTACCACAATAATTTATTTGCCGTCTACTTAAACAATATGCTTAATTACCCAAACAGTCAAACATTATTCTTAACTAAAGAACTAAATTCGATCTTGATTTTTTTTTCTTTTTCTAGTGAAATCACGTTTCTACTCACTAATTGTTTCACAGAATAATTTATTCACAACTTAATTAAACGGCACTATCAACCACGCCCGAACACAATTACTTTTTAAAAAAAAAAAAGATTTTATGTTTTTTTTTTATTAAATTAATTTTTGGATGTTTATTGTTTTAAACTTATTATTCACTTCGCTTTTGTATTTTACATCCAAAATTCTACACCGGACTGACCATCATGCAATTCTTCTCCCAAAATTTCTTAACTATCCGAAAATACAGTGCAACGACGAGAAAACTATGAGGTCTGTCGTTGCAGAGTTGGGAGTACTTCGGCCTCAGAACAGATTGCTAAGGTTAAATCATAACCGAAAGATGGAGATCAACTAATTACAAGTTACATACTCATCAGAATAACTTCTACAGCTGCAGAAAAACTTTTGTAGGTTTCTCGTGCTGTATTTCTATGTTCTTTGTAATTATTAAAAATTCTTTGTATTGTAGAATGCGTTCTGTAGCAACTATCGCTCCAATTTCCCTGAAGGATTTACCTTATTTAAATAATTTTAATACTACACCTCGTAAACTAATGTCTTTTATTTTATTGGAGTCATTTTGTTGCAACACACTTAAAATTTATAACATCGTTGTCTCTCGTTGTCTGCTAATTGCGGCCTAGGTGTTTTATTTGTTTTTAATAACGATAATTGTAACTAATATTACAAATAACTTCAATTTCACAGTGTGTACGTCAATTTTTGTAACACTGAGTATTAGAAAACTGTAAATGTTTGATTAAAACAAATAATTTTGTTAAACAAACACGATTTTATAAAGTAAAAGCTGATCCCGTAGATTGCGTATATCAATTTTTAATTTTAATTGTAATTTGTACCCGAATTGTTGTGACTGACTGTATATATTTGTACATGTAAAAAGTATTAGTTAAGACTTAAGACTTTAAATTGTAGATAATTAGTAAAAAACGTTAAATTTTTAAGGTTTTATAATATTTCGGCTTTATGTAAATTTTAGTGATTTTAGCAAACAAAGCAATATCAAAAACCCATTTCCACGATAATGTCAAATACTTCTTTAAAAACACAAACGATATGATACCATTCACTATTGATTATGATCCAGATTAGGTTTATCCCAGTTGTTGATCATACTCAACAATGTATGTTCTATTTTTAATAATAATTATTTATAATTATTATTCAAAATAGAACATACTAAAAATTGGATATGGTAATTTCGAAATTTTTTTGTTATGGTCCTAAATATGTTCTTGTTTACTCGAATATGAAAATTTAATTTTGTAAACGGAAATTTAATATATTTGTTCTAATCTATCATAAATTCCATCGATGAGTATTGTAAAAAAATATAATACATACTCGTATTACAGAAAAACCTAAAAGTCTCCTGCAACTAATCTACATTTTGTGCTAATTCCAAATTTTCGGCTGCTTTGAGCAAAAGAAAAAATGAGCTCAATAAAAGTCACACACGTAAACTACAAAATAAAGTACTTTTGATGAACTAGTCTAGATCATAATCTATAGTACGACCGCGGTATTAGACTAAATTTTACAATTGGAGAATTTTTCAAGACACTGTCTTAGAATTGTTAAATATAAAACAGGTATAAATAGAAGCAGCCTATATAATAGTGGAATACCAGAACCGAGCAACATGGAATACCACTTATAGCCTTGACTGACTGCTATTTATTAAACCCAATTGAGTGTATTTTTCATATGAATAAAAATACAAAGCAAACTAAAAAACATGAAACAACCTCTAAATCGGATATTTTAAATCGCAGTCTGTCACGGCTATAAGGCTCAAACGTAGTGATCATCTTCTTTGCTGCACGAGTTTGTAAACAAGCCTGACGATGCGAGTTTAATATTCTGAATCTACAAAATATTGTTATCATAAGAGTGAAAGTCTTAGGTACATACTTTTCCTTAATGTAATACAATACGAGTACATCTATAATTGTACAAAGGCATCTTTAAGAGAAGGTCTTAATTGTGGCTTAATCAGAAATATGAATTAAGTTGTTTTAAATTTTAACTGCAATATCTTACCCCAATTTATTTACGATTACGTTTATTTCAGTTTATTAAACCACTGTTATTATGTTTCAAAAATTATGATTTCACTGTACATATTTGCTTTTATGTTAGTAAACGACTCTTGATTAAATATAAAGAATAGGAATGTACTCCTATATAGCTAATAACTTGCACAAATATTGCATTTTCCTTTGAATGTGCTTGTCTATGGACCGGAAAAAATGTGTAAAGAAAAAAGATCGGTGTTTTGGGTGGGGACTTGGAATTTGATAAAAATAAATTATTTTCTATGAACTATCAAAATCTTAGTTTAAAAATTTACATCAAAATTATTAATACATGATACAATATACTCGTATTACTCATTTTATACAGTATAAATGGTTACTATAATATTAAAATAAAACATTAAATATACAAGTAATCATGATTTTATAACAATGATAAACTTTACTGATAAGTCCTCAATGTTCGGTCAGTTTGATTTTAAACATTTTCTGAGATTCAGTATATTTAATATTGGATGAAATTGCATTGAATTTATTAAGACCCCGATATAATATGTTACTATTGGATGCGTTTGATGTAAAATAATCAACTACAAAATTTGACATTCTTCTTGTTTCATAGCTATGACGATCATGTATTTTGGTCAATTGAAAACTGTGATTTATCTGATTATTTACCATTTTGTATATTAAGATTATTAGCTCTCGATCGATGAGAAAATGAAGAGATTGAAATTCTTCGAACAGCATTTATCTGGGATAACGTATGGGCACACATATGACGCTTTTCAGAGCTCGTTTCTGCAATAATTCTAACTCATTTACCATGTGATTTGCACAGTCACTCCCCAAGCGGGTTTAGATAAACCAAACGCGATTGAATGAATGCAAAGTACAGGAGTAACAAGGTTTGTTAGGAAGAATGTGATTTGTTCTGATTATGGCAAATATATATGGTAGAATATGTCGCTTGAGGTCGTACAGATATCCTGTGAGACACGTTCAGATGCGCGGATAGCGGTCATTGGTCTGGGAGGATCCAATTTTTCACTTGATATCAGCAACCACGTTACAATAATTCTATCAACTCTACGCGTGCTTTCCATTTAAAATTTGTTAAAGTTCTTTAGCATCGTCTGCAAGGACAATCACCCCATTTACACGAACATGTTTAAAATAAAAACGAAGAATTTTTATTATGCACTATTAATCCATCATTTACTAAGGAATACCCAAAACAACAAAAACAAATTCATTCACAAAAGAAAATATGTTACCAATACTACAACTACTACCAAGAGTTTCAAAATTAATTCAGTTTCTGAAATTAATTCAGAAGTGTCAGAGTACTCGTGTAATAAATATTTAGAAATATATGTACATACTCGTATATAAATTAGGACAAACAAAATCATAAATATATAAACTGAAAAGAAATGTGTTACATCACCAAATGATGGGGGAACTGATGGTGTCCAAAAACGTCAGAGCGTCATCTACTAGTATGGTTAGCCTTGGTTATCCGTATTAACGCTTGCAATCTTTCCCGTAATATATATGGTAAAGATATCGATTCGATGAAAATTCCCAATTATAAACTTTTCGTATAAATCCGTTGAGTATTAGGTATTTTTTTCGTACTTGGTTACATACAGTAAGGGCAAACCTTTCGAATAGTATGGAGGTCCATATACACAATCGGTACAAAACACCGTAGATCTCATTAGACGTCTGGTACGTGACGCAAATTTAAAAAAAATATATTTTTCGTAGATGCAGCTTTACACTACTCGTAGGTATCCAATTTGTATTTGCGTAGCTTTAGCTGAGGGTATATAAAATTGTATGATGTCCGTTTACGCGACAACTTTGCACAAACACTGCCGCTTATGAACTGCACTTGTAATCACGGTTTTGTTTTTATTTTAGGTGTAGCGGAAAACACTAACAACACTCTCCGGCATGACTTAATTGGTTTTATAAATCTTCTTTTATTTATTTTTTTCTTAATTTATAACTAAGAATTTATACATATTGTTCAAAACAATCGATACAATTTTAGAGTCGTTCAATATAAATGAATTAAAGTAACGATATTACTGTTTGTGCACTCTCACACACAAACAACAATCAATAATTTGTATAGTTTTATGATTTTTAGATTTCTACGAAACTCCAATATCACCAAATTTATTATTTATTCTCGTTTTTTTAAATCTTTTAATTGATTAATTTATAGCTTCAAAAAAAATGTATGTCTAAACACATGCACATTTAAATTAACCGTTAATACTAGTTGTCCAATCGCGAGAGTTTGTTTTCTCGTTCTCAAATAATAGCGATTCGAGTATTTTTTATATGCGTTACTGAGATTATGTTTAACTTCCTCGTGTACCATCCTTATTCTATCTGGTAATTCCATCCAATCGATATCCCCTTCAGTGACAGCCAAACAAGAGAAAGTGCGGAGAATAATTGGTTGATTTGTGAATCGAAATGCAAAATGAACTGGCAATCTGAGGTAAGTATTTGTCCCAGTTGCTGTGTTTGTTTGTAATATAAGATCTTGGGGGGAGTAATAAACGGTTCGAATATGCGTTATCTCGCACAGTTCCACCATATCTGCGAATTCTTTTGAAACGAATTGAACGCCATTGTCGGAATGAATAAATTCCGGTACATTATAAAGACTAAATAATTCGTTTTGTAAACAATCGATGATATTTCGGGCCGTTGATGTTGATAATATCTTAAAGTACATGAATTTTGTTAAATTATCGAGAATGATCAAAATCGATGTTTTTTCATGAAACCATTCGTGATTTCGTTGATTCGATCACAATAGACCCGCGATAATGTATCAACTACAATAATGTCTCTTCCTTTTAAATGCATCATCACAAAATCGAAAGCCTAGAGCTCAAAAAACATTGAAATTGGTTGGACTTCCGTTATTAGAGAAATACTTTTCTCATGGCAAACTATATGTAGGAACTGTATGCTAAATATTCATAACATTAATTTAAAAACCACCATATATAAAAATAATAGTTTGATGGGTAGGAAGTGTATCTTACCTGTTAGTTTATAATAAACTGACTTTTCTTTCAATTTGATATTTGTTGACAAAGGACTATCTACAGAGTTCGGGTATACTATTCTCAGTTTTGATCAGACAATATTTATGATTATATCATATCGATAAAATCTTAAACCCATTGATAAAAATAACAAGTTAGCTGAGCTGAAAGAGTTTATTTCGAGATTAACCTTGATAGTCTTTAAATTAAACTATTTATATTACGATTAAATTAAGGATGTTCCATTACAAAATGTTATTCCTTAGTAATATTTTAATTATTTCATACCTTGCATGTTTGAAACGATCGTCGAACCTTTTTATAATTCGGCTACGTTTTCAATGAATAAATGGTCACATCATATAATACATTTGATTAAGCTTACAGGACCTCTTGTAGATATGAAAAGGAAGAATTAGCAACAAGAAATGGGTTGAAAGACAGCTTGGTTAAATAACTCTCAATAACACTGAGACCGCTTTTGTGGTTACATTTGTTAAATTCGTTCTTTCGGTTTGATTTAACCGACGTGTTTCCTAAAAAAAATATGTATGTGGTTTTCAAAGGAAATTGGATAAAAAGTCGTTTATTTTGTGTTTTCTTTTATAAATTCGCCAAGTAAATAGTCTTTGTTTTAATAACTATTAGGTGTGCAATAAAAGCTCTCCGTTTTTGGTCAAATTCAACTTTATTGAAAATATAATTATTACAATCTATGGTTTTTTGCGATTTATCAGTTCGCTGATGAATGTCATCGCGATAGAAACTTGGTGGTTTCGAAGCAAAATATTCATAGCCATTTTTGGACATCTTCAACTTTCGTGAACCTCTGATTTTTCAAATATGATGACATGGTTTTCTGCGCTTAGGATTATCATACAAAGCCAACTCTTCGGTTTTTGTTTTCTTCGGTCATTTTATGAGGATCCCTTCTGTATTTTTCCCATTACATGTAATCGAAGTGATATTGCTTGTTGAGTAACTCCTAACTGTTCTGTAAGTTTTTTTTGAGTTTGGCATGGATGTTCATCCAGTAAAACTTTAAGTCTTCAAATTGTTTTCCTGCACCTGTACGTGGATCGTCCTCAAGACGAAAATTGTCATAACAAAATCTTGCAACCTACTTTTTTTACTGTTCAATGATTCACAGAATGTTCACTCAAGTTGAATTAATCAATTCCATAGCCTGAGCATAATTTTTTTTCTTTTAAAAACAGAATAGAATGCAATGACGTAAATGTTGCTTACCGACATTGTGTCTTAAAAACAGCAATGACTAAGCTACATTTATCCAAAATGGCGGTCGATGTGTAAGGCAAGCCTAAAGAAATGGCCATAAAAATTTAAAAAAGCTTGTTAAATATAAAAAGATACTATGGCTTGATTTTAACAAATAAAATATTGAATTACAGAACAGGCGTCCAAAGGATTTTTGAAGACATTTAATAACTTGTCCATGTATCTTGTAAGTAAAGCGTCGCCAGGGCCAGAAACAGGAATATAATATTTCAAACAATTGAATTGGTTTTGGTTGTAAAATTGACTGCAGATTAAGAAACACTCTGTATTTACATATAGTCATACCTACAAATTTGTTATATTGTGAAATGTGGGTATAATAATATAAATTAATTTAATTTAAAATATAACATTTATCAAATAACATATGTGGAAATAAAACAGCTTTTGAAATGAGGTGATATGATTGGAAGGAGTATAATTTAAATACCGATGATATCTAGTTATGCATAACAACGTGTAAGTGAGATACTCCACAAAAAGGTTAAATGAGTTCAAAATTATTAGTTAGTCTGTGAAAGTACAGAAGAGTTGTACCAATGAAGGAGAGTGATTTTGTATTTAAAACATTTTACTCGAGCAATAATGAACATTTATTCCCAAATTATTATAGTAACAGTATTTCAGGAAGTTTGTAGTAAATACATTTTCTTACAAAATATTCCGAAGACAAATTTTTAGATTAGCTATCGAATTTCCTTTGAGAATTCGCTTTTCAAAAAACAAGTTTGTACGAAAATTATTCAATTTTATAAATGTTTAACTTTATTTTTATTTATAATGAAATTGGCGATGATATTACTAATCATGAAGCCAGCAGTCGGCAGAGCTGAAAACACCGAATAATTTTGAAAATTTACGACTATTTTACTATTTATAGGGTCTGCACGAAGACTTTAATAGACTTCTGCAGTATGGCAGATATTGAATAATTATTATCTCAAAAACTAGTTTGAGTATAACAAAGCACATAGACTTCTGCATTATGGCAGATATTGAATAATTATTATCTCAAAAACTAGTTTGAGTGTAACAAAGCAATACCGACGACAAATTTTTATATTAGCTATCGAATTTCCTTTGAGAATTCGCTTTTCAAAAAACAAGTTTGTACGAAAATTATTCAATTTTATAAATGTTTAACTTTATTTTTATTTATAATGAAATTGGCGATGATATTACTAATCATGAAGCCAGCAGTCGGCAGAGCTGAAAGCGCCGAATAATTTTGAAAATTTACGACTATTTTACTATTTATAGGGTATGCACGAAGAATTTAATAGACTTCTGCAGTATGGCAGATATTGAATAATTATTATCTCAAAAACTAGTTTGAGTGTAACAAAGCAATACCGACGACAAATTTTTATATTAGCTATCGAATTTCCTTTGAGAATTCGCTTTTCAAAAAACAAGTTTGTACGAAAATTATTCAATTTTATAAATGTTTAACTTTATTTTTATTTATAATGAAATTGGCGATGATATTACTAATCATGAAGCCAGCAGTCGGCAGAGCTGAAAACGCCGAATAATTTTGAAAATTTACGACTATTTTACTATTTATAGGGTCTGCACGAAGACTTTAATAGACTTCTGCAGTATGGCAGATATTGAATAATTATTATCTCAAAAACTAGTTTGAGTGTAACAAAGCACATAGACTTCTGCAGTATGGCAGATATTGAATAATTATTATCTCAAAAACTAGTTTGAGTGTAACAAAGCACTGACCACCACTTTGTTCCAAACGAATTGTCGTTAAACCCTGAGGTAGTTGAATTGACAAAAACAAAATTTGAAAAAAAAGAGTGAGTTAGTGATGTGCATTGTAATCGGTCGTTTAAATTGAAAAGTCTCTGTTCCAAAGTTTATATAAATAACAAAAAACTAAATTAACTTAATTAACTTAATTCCGTATGTGAATATAATATTCAGTAGTTTTTTTAAGTTCAATTTTGTATGGTATGGTTCAATTGTATGGTACACTACAGTTTTGTATCGCATTGGTTATCAAAAGACTTTACAAAACGCTAATCGAAGAAGATACATGTTTTGTTTCTCGATCGATCGATAGCGTGATTTTTGAATTTTATTCGTACATCGTAAATTACGGAACTCTGTACTACAACAGTCCGGTGCGCGATCTATTGCTTTTGCAAAATTTTAAAAGGCGTAAATAGTGTATCTATAGTGTAATTTGAAGATCTAGCGTTAAGTGGTAATTTTGGAAAATTCGCTTAAAAAATTAACTTGGTTAAACAAAAATATAAATGTGTAAATTAATACATCTACTACTAAGGTGATATGTGAATCGAGTTTAATTAATATACAATGTCAAAAGTGTAATTATAATATGCGAAAACTCTCGAATACAGTGTAATTAGGCTATATTGCTGCTAAACATTAACACCGTGGTTTACATGCTGTATAAGATAGCGGAAATTTCTCAGCGGAAAATAAGAGATTTCGCTACTCGCCGCAAGTGGCAGCACGATCACAAAAGAGAATTTAATTTGTTATATAACTACCAGCGGAAATTTATTATTCATTTTTATCTCTTTTTTCGCTAAATAAAACATCCCAGCGGAATAAAATATTAAAAGTGATCCTTAAAATGACAAATTGATTGATCTCCGAAGTAAAGGAACTCGGTAAATGAAATCTTGAAATTTAACAATATTCCGTCTTTCCGCCATACTAAAAGAATGACGATGAAATTTCTATAAAAGTATTGATCAGGGGTCCAAAACTTAGGAAAAAATTCTAGGATCTGTTCATGCTGGACTAAACTAGGCCATTTCATAACCAATCCTTTTGAAAATTTAAATTTTTTTATCAATTTATTATCAGTTTATGGCCAATATCTCAAAAACTTCCACTAGTAACCAATACTCTCGATTGTTTTTCTACTAGCTTAGGTCATACTGAGACTACGAGGAAAATTGATGGATTAGAATTTTCACTATAATTTTTTGATTTTCTGCGGCCATATAAGTTATTTTCAGTTTTTGGCCATTATCTCAAAAACTTCCACTAGTAACCAATACTTTCGATTGTTTTTCTAATAGCTTAGGTCATACTGAGACTACGAGGAAAATTTGGGGAAAATTGATGAATTAGAATTTGCACTATAATTTTTTGATTTTCTGCGGCCATATAAGTTATTTTCAGTTTTTGGCCAATATCTCAAAAACTTCCACTAGTAACCAATACTTTCGATTGTTTTTCTAATAGCTTAGGTCATACTGAGACTACGAGGAAAATTTGGGGAAAATTGATGGATTAGAATTTTCACTATAATTTTTTGATATTTTGCGGCCATATATGTTATTTTCAGTTTTTGGCCAATATCTCAAAAACTTCCACTACTAGTGGAAGTTACTAGTGGAAGTTTTTTAGATATTGGCCAAAAACTGATAATAAATTGATAAAGACATTTAAGTTTTCAAAAGAATTGGTTATGAAATGGCCTAGTTTAGTCCAGCATGAACAGATCCTAGAATTTTTTCCTAAGTTTTGGACCCCTGATCAATACTTTTATCCAAATTTCATCGTCATTCTTTTAGTATGGCGGAAAGACGGAATATTGTTAAATTTCAAGATTTCATTTACCGTGTTCCTTTACTTCGTAGATCAATCAATTTGTCATTTTAAGGATCACTTTTCATATTTTATTAAGCTGGGATGTTTTATTTAGTGAAAAAAGAGATACAAAATGAATAATAAATTTCCGCTGGTAATTATATAACAAATTAAATTCTCTTTTGTGATCGTGATGCCACTTGCGGCGAGTAGCAAAATCTCTTATTTTCCGCTGAGAAATTTCCGCTATCTTATACAGCATGTGGTTGACGTGATTTCGGTAAAGTGCTAAAACTAAACGGGGTGTTTACTACGAACGGCACTAAGGACATATATAAAAGTTGTGTCTGTTTAATAATAATATAGTATAAATAAATAATAATAATTCTGTGCATTAAAATAATAAGTTTAATGACGAGTTTAATTTTTTTTACTTGTAATTAGATACTTGTAAGTTTTTTCAATTTGCAATGAAATTGTAGTTTAGCCTGTTTGGTAGGCCACGCTTTTGTGCACGAGTTTAATGAATAAATTTAAACGCACTTTCGAGTATGAATGGATCTTAAATACACTAATTTTAATTATGATAACTCGATTAAACTAGCTACTTGGAATTTTATTAAACATAATTTAAAATTATCTGAATCATATTTACTGTAATATAAAAATCTAGAAATCATAACTATAATTAATAAACAATATAATATTTATAATTCTAATAATACGTGAAGTGCTGAACTTAATCCGATTTTAAAATGTTATGGATTGTATTTGCCGTAATACTTTCAATAAAATGAACTTCGTTCAATAGTAACAATCAACTCCATCATTCAACATTGGTTATACATCGGATCATCGTCAACAACATACACTTCGGTAAATTTTTTTGCTCTATTTTCTTTATAAAGGGTGGGGAAATTTTAAGGGCCGATGTTGATTTTGAATAAAACACAAATTTTTTAGGAAATTATTGTCAATTCTTTTTATTATGATAATATGGTATGGTACAATTATGTATGGAACAAAATATCGGCCAAATGGCCGCCGCGACCTCGGCGGCACACCTCCACCCGATGGTCCAAATGTTCGATGACGCTTAGGCATAATTGAGGTTCTATGCCGTTAATGTGCCGAATTATCTCATCCTTTAGCTCTTGAATTGTTGCTGGCTTATCGACGTACACCTTTTCTTTCAAATAACCCCAAAGAAAGAAGTCCAACGGTGTTGTAACGTCGAACGTTCCAAGACTGGTTGGTTTAACTACCCTGACCTAACGTTTAGTCAAACAAATACTTGTATGTGTATTTAAAAATCATTTTCGCGGGAAAATCTTGTTTTGGATTGCGAAACCACGCGTTGAAAAAAAACACACGGTTGGTCCATAACAAATTTTTTTTCTGTTATCAGAGGATAGATAAAAAGAAACAATTGCGGAATGTTTAGTTAGTTGACGGATAGCATCGCGTTGTTAAACACTTTTTCTTTTGCACATCAAATCAAGTAAAATAAAATATTAAAATACTGTAAAAAAACAGAATTTTCTGGTACGGTTGGATGTACAAACATTAGTGTGAAAAATAAATGTTTTGGCAGTTCATAGCCAACCCAAATAAAGAAATAGTTTGTTACAGGCTGGCTACTGCCAACCTGCAGATATCACTAAGCACCTGCAGAGGCCTCCACGGTGATTTTTGCCGGCTACGTTCTCAGGGAGAAGTGCTAAGGGTCGTGGGGTTTGAGGCATACAGGGCTCCTGGCTTACACCGTGATGTTACAGAAATTTAGGGGGAACGCAAACAATAAAAAGATGTACCCGGGTTCCGCCGAAACTCGTCGGCCGGAACCTGAGGAACGAACACAACAAAATTATAAACCGAGAGCAGTGCCTTGGTGCGCGCATCCATCCGAATTCAAACGGGGACAAGCCCTGGTTACGGAATCGGATGCGGGCATCAAGGGACCGCAAACACTACGCCGACACAGGATGGGAACTCCCCCCTCATCACACCACACCGAAAAAAATTTAATATTCATTTTATTTTTTAGAGAAAGAAAAAAACACAAGAAAGGGAGAACGAGAGGGAGAAACGAGAAAGAGAGAGAGCAACAATGCACATCGAGCGCGCGACCGTTACTCGGCGCTCGATCACAAAATTTTTATATAATTTAGAATAAAAAAAATATGCAAAAAAAAAGAAATGAAATAAAATAAATCATAAAAAAAAATTGTACCTTAATATATAAAAATTTATTGTTGCGGTCTTGGTGCCGTCCTGTCTCGTTGCGGGGCCTCTCCCCGATAACCAAAAAAAACAATAGCCGGTTGGCTACCGTTAGTTGCGGCAGGCGTTGCGGGGCCTCTCCCCGTTACCCAGATGCAAAAACGTGACCTCGACTGGCCGCCGTAAATAAATTGGTGGAACGGTATTTCCGCCTTCGTTAAACTTTTACCCGGTTGGGCATTAAAATTGTTGAGGTGATTAGGTGGCCACAACTGGCCAACGTCAATTAACTGGTTGTCTCGCCTTATAACTCGGTACCTGAAGGACCTTGACCGACCGCGAAAATAGGTTGGGCGTTGTCTCGCCAACCGTAAATAAGTGGCCTCAACTGGCCACCGTAAATATATTTTTTTTTTTACCACTGCGTTGAACGTCCCTCGCCGTTAACAAGGCTGTACTCCGTCGAAAACGGAAAACGAACGAGCCTCCGTCAGCCGCCCGTAAAAAAAACACAATCAGAAAGGAAAACGTGGCACTTTCGTAACACCAAACCACTTTTTAGTACATCCGCAAACAAATCAAATCAAATCACACCGGATGAACTGTGACCCAAGAAGCTCTTGATAACCTCACTCCGTATCATCAGCAAACGGATTAATCGCCACACCAGCTTCTCTCTTTTTTTTTTGTGTTCTCAAACTCTAATTACTTTTTATGTATTTTCACCGATGTAAAATAAATAACACTCTATTCCTCTTTTCTGACATATAATTTTAGTATTAATAGTTTTTTTATTTGCCCATTTTACAATAATCAATATAAGATATTATTTTATAAATAAATCGCACTTAATTTATTAATTGTCTCGTATTTTTCCACACAAAAAATATATCCGACACAATTTTTCGAAAAAAAACTAACTGGGCACTTTTTTTTTTGCATCCAATCAAACTTGTTTTTTACAAAATCAAAACTCGGATGCCTCAATAGAAAAAAATTCTTACGCCGAAATAACGCGCAAAACATTCCAGAAAAATTGTCTTTCTTCTCTGTTTCTCGTTTACATCAATTCGCATTGATGTAAACGAGAGGCATATAAGAAAAACATTCTTATGGAATGT
>OY829913.1:166295986-166459058 GCA_963691935.1 Nephrotoma guestfalica | reverse complement strand
TGTGGTGTGTGTGAGTCGTGTGAGTGTTAGAGTGTGTGTGAGTGTGTGTGTGTGTGTGTGTGTGTGTGTGTGTGTGTGTGTGAGTGTGTGTGTGTGAGTGTGAGTGTGTGTGAGTGTGTGGTGTCGGTTTGTGGGTGATATCTAGGTGTGGTTTATGGGGCATTTTTGTGGTTAGGGGGCCAGTGTGGGGTTGCGTTGTTGTTGCGTTGTAGTTGGTGTTTGCAACTTTGTTTGCTTTGTTGTCGAAGGTGCGTGGTAGGGGTAAGCTTAGGCTGCGGGGAAGGTGTATTACTTTTTAAATTGGAGCATCCTGTGATAACGGCCGCAACCATGCATTAATTAAGGTCATATTTTTTTTAATAATACGTAATATTAAGTTTAAACTCTATATAAATTTCGGGTTTAAAATTTTTTTTCTTTGATTATTAAAATTATATTTTTTGGTGTTGGGAGTATATACCTAATAGTAATTAAGGTAGTTAGGGTAGCTCGAATATTTAGTTCAAATTTTATATTTAAGGTTAGATATGACGTCACAATAGGTTTTAGGTTTAGTATAAACATTGTAAAATTAAATTTTGATTTTTTTTCTGAATTCACAAGGTAGGGTAGCTCGAATATCTAGTTCAAATTTTATATTTAAGGTTAGATATGACGTCACAATAGGTTTTAGGTTTAGTATAAACATTGTAAAATTAAATTTTGATTTTTTTTCTGAATTCACAAACAACTTTTCACATGGCTTGATTTTTGGTTTTTTTAAATAAATTGTAATGTTGGTTAATTCCATAATCAAAAATCTTTTCTTTAAACGTTTGGGTATCTATTTTTTTTTTCGCTAATGTTGTTCGATTGTTATTTTCGCTTGGTGGTAAATTTTATTATGACACGTTAAACAGTTAAGTTAGGATGTAGAGGTAAGTACTTGAATACAGAATGGTAGGTACGTTGTTCCATACCCTGGATCCTGTTCCTAGCATCCGGTACACTTTTAAATACCTTTCCTGTTTCTCTCCTTTTGGTGGTCTAGCAAGGCGGTACTGATCTTTGGCAAACCCCACGCCTCCCCTGAAGCTAAGCCGGCATATTACGACCACGCCGAAGCTCTCAGTACCCGCAATTTACAATTTCAGTAACGAGTGGCATTCAATTCTAGGAAGCGTGTTTTTTTTTCGCGACCCACTCATGGCCAACACACTCGTTACAGTGTCAAATCACATGATCTTGGCGGCCAATTGACATCGCCACCACGTGAGATAACACGGCCATTGAATTTGTCGCGCAAAAGAGCCATTGTTTCGTTAGCTGTGTGGCAAGTGGCACCGTCCTGTTGAAACCACATATCGTCCACATCCATATCTTCCAATTCGGGCCATAAAAAGTTCGTTATCATCTCACGATAGCGAACACCATTCACAGTAACTGCCTGACCGGTCTCATTTTGGAAAAAATACGGCCCGATGATGCCGCCAGCCCATAAACCGCACCAAACAGTCACTCTTTGTGGGTGCATTGGTTTTTCGACAATCACTCTTGGATTATGATTCGCCCAAATGCGATAATTCTGCTTATTGACGAATCCAGTGAGGTGAAAATGTGCCTCATCACTGAAGATGATTTCCTTCGAAAATTGATCAGCCATTTCTTGCCGCCATTCTGACCATTGACGACGTTTGGAATTCAAATTGAATTAGTCTGAAATTGAGAAATGTCAAATTAAATGCAGAAAATAATTTGTCGTTTAGGTGTGGTTCACATTCAACGTCGGCCCTTAAAATTTAACCACCCTTTATTATATTTTCTTTATTATAACAATATTTTTTTCAAAATGAAGTTATTGCCCAAACATATTTTTTTTTATTGTTATTGCTAAGTAGTAGTATCTTTATTAGATTATATTGTTTGTTAGAATAAGAGTAGGCTAATTTTAGGACAGGTATAGCTAGTATATACTATGTAGCTACTTTGCAAAACAAACCCATAACGTTTACAAATAAGACTTTCCAAAATAATGGAAAGATGCAAGTTGGGAAAGATGTTATAATTGGTACAGCTACAGAGGGCATTGGTTCTATTGGAGCCATTACACCGCGAAAATGGATCTTCGTGTCCCGTTTACAGCCAACCGTTACTGACATTGAATTTAAAAATTTCGTAAAAAATAATCTTCGTATTGTGGATGCAAATTGCACACGTTTTGAAAAGAACGCTGGATATGTTTCATATAAGGTTGGTGTTCCTGTTGAGTGCTTTGAAGCTATAATGAAGGCCGAGGCATGGCCCGAACATCTCCTCATTAAGGAATATAACTTCAATCAGAAGACAAATTTTCGCGGAGTTCGCCAGCAGCCTCGAATGCGTATATAACCTTATCTGATAGTAATGTCGGTGTTGATATTAACTCAAATTTCATCTATTTCCAAAACGTTCGTGGCTAATTCTGGGAGACTTTAATTTACCTAATGTCAAATGGGTATATGATGTGGATGTAAATTATATCATACCTTGTAACGTGACATCGACTGTTGAAACTTCATGTATTGACTCCATCTTATCTTATGGTTTTATCCAGATTAATGATGTTCCTAACTACATTGGTAGGTTTTTGGATTTATTCTTTACGAATTCGATTAATTTATATACGGTAATCGAATCACCCGTTCCATATATTGTTAATGATATTAACCATAAGTCGATGGAGGTCAATCTGAACCAATCAGAACTTTTATTGTCTAACTCAATTAAGAATAATTTTATATCTAAATTTTATGATTTTAAACGTGCAGATTTTGATAGCCTGATTTCATTTTTCTCATCAATTGACTGGAATGCGCGCTTCTCATTTAATGACTTAGATCATGATGTGCAACTATTTTATAATATTTTGTTTAGTGGTATCGACAGATTCGTTCCAATTTCTGTTTTTAAGAATAATCGAAATAATCCTCCGTGGTTTAATAAATGCTTGATTAATTTAGGTAATCGCAAGAAGAAATTATATCGGAAATGGAAAAGATCCAACAATGCTTCTGTTAAATTGGCCTTTTCTTCTGTATCTAATGAATTTGATTCCATGCATAAAATAGCTTATAGAAACTATATCAACAAGGTTCAAAATGATTTGATATTAAATCCGAAATCGTTTTGGAATTTCGTTCAGTCTAGAAGGAAAACATGCGGTTTTCCGTCGACAATGTCTTACAATAATGTTTCGGGCAATAACTCTATAGACGTAGCCAACTTATTTGGTTCTTTCTTCCAAAATACTTATAGACTAGATAATGTTAATAAGGGAACACTTGCGGATATAACACATAATAGTACAAACACCACCTTGTATATACCTCGTATCACCCCGGAGGATATTATCAAATCACTCACTCAGTTTAAAGATGGCTGTGGCCCAGATGGTGTTCCTTCAAGTTTCCTAACAAAACTTGGTCATGAGCTAGCATTTCCTCTATCAATATTATTCAATGGATCACTTTCGTCGGGAATTTTTCTAGTTGTTTGGAAATCCTCACATATTGTTCCAATCTTCAAATCCGGTAATAGGAATGATGTCTCTAATTATAGGGGCATTTCTATACTATCAGCGATCCCTAAATTGTTCGAATCAATTGTTTGTGACCACATGTATTTCGGTCTGAAGTCATTTATAGTTGACGAACAACATGGGTTTGTCCGTGGAAGATCTACCGTGTCGAATTTAATGGAATTTTCAAAACGTGCCTTGGAGGTGATTGAGGCTAAGGCGCAACTTGACGTCATTTATACTGACTTTAGTAAGGCGTTTGACTCAATCAACCATGTTATTGTATTGGAAAAATTAAAATCTTTTGGCATTTCTAATAATTTGTTAAAATGGATTGAATCATACCTTACTGAACGCATACAGTTTGTAAAAATAAATGACAGATTTTCTAATCCGATAAAAGTGCATTCGGGAGTTCCACAGGGTTCCCATCTTGGACCCCTTATCTTCATTTTATTCTTGAACGATATCACCAAATGTGTCAAATTCGCTCGTTGTCTAATTTATGCTGATGATCTAAAAATATTTTCCCCTATAAATAATACGCAAGACTCATTTAATCTGCAGAAGGACATTGATGCAATTAGCCATTGGTGTGAAAATAATTTATTATTTTTGAATACCAAGAAATGTAAAATTATGTCATTTACCCGCTCATCGTCATATGTAATACATGATTACTGTATTAATAATGATAAGTTATCAAGAATAACTGAAGTAAGAGATCTTGGGGTTATGTTTACACAAACCTTATCAGTGAATCGGCATATTGATTTGATAATTGCAAAGGCTTGTTCTATGTTAGGATTTCTTAAACGAATTATGAAAGAGTTTAATAACCCGAAAGCTTTGATCTCGCTATATCAATCTCTTGTCCGTTCACAACTTGAATATGCGTCATGTGTTTGGTGTCCAAGTTACAGTAATCACGTCAAGAGAATTGAGGCGGTTCAGAAATCATTCTTAATTTTCTATGCCTGGAAAACTATTGGGTTTGATAATCGTAGAATGTGCTGGGAGAATGTTTTAGGCCTCCCTCCATATACCGAGCGATGTAAATCTCTAAAACTCGAGCCAATTGATATTCGTCGGCAGCATGCTGGGGCTATTTTCATTTCCAATTTACTAAATGGCGAAATTGTAAGTCCGTATTTATTATTTAACCTTAACTTGTATGCCCCTGTGAGGAATCTACGTACTCGAACCCTTCTGAAATTAGATTTTCATAAAACTAATTATGGATGTGACGAACCTTTGAATTTAATGTCGAAGTTTTATAATCAATTAAGTATGTTTTGTGATTTTAATATGACGAAATCTGGAATCAGACTATCTTTAAAGGAAAACTATTTTAAATAATTTATTATAATAACCAGAATTATGTATTTCATTTGATATATTTTTTATTGCTAAAATTGTACTGTAATTTATATTACGAATTAATTCACTAAAATAAAAATAAAAATAAAAATAAAATAAAAAAAAATAAAAAAAAATAAAAGTAGCGTCTATCGTCTTTGAATTTTTGCATAATTTCTTTTATTTCTTTTCGTAACTTACAATTGATAATCTTAACTAATTAATTTTTTTATCGTAAACTTATGGTTATTACGATCAAATGTTAATATTTATTTTCAAATAAATTATCAATTTTTAAATTACGAAATTTCTAATGCGTTCACCTATTATTATTATTATTGTGAATTACCAAGAAATAATTCGTGTACCAATTATTTGAGGGTTAGGTAAGTGGAAACAATGGCAGGTATAGTATTCTCCATCTCACTGCAGTCGAGTGTATTGTCAATTATTTACGCAATTGTCTTATTTTTTTAAAATGAACTAATCCACTCTAGTTGGTAATGAGATATTTTTCCTTATAATTCAGTACATAACATTAGCGTCCAAGTCAGAACTACAATCTAACTTTAACCATTTAATATGTTAAATAATTTTTTTTTTTTTAGATTTTATTGTTATTTATTAAATTTATCTACCGATTCTGCACTCTAGTAAAATCTTTCAATGTCTCATTCAGTATACTAGTCTCTATTCAATTTAAAATATCCCTTTAATTTTACTTCTTTTTAATTATTTTTGATTTTCTTTTCTACAAAAGCTGTCTCACAAGACTAATGTAGCCCCTTGACAAAGCCCATCCCTTTACTCCTGAGCGTAGCGGCGCTTAAAACGATCGCTCAAGGGCCTTGAATTAGTAAGTTTAATATTTCTGATGGCGAAATGATGTTTTACGTGTCCATCATCAATTAGATTGTTGGAAAACACTTTACGTCCCTTATAATTTCGATACACTCTCTTTAATTCCGTTATATAAAATTTTACAATTATATTCGGCGCTTAAATTGTATTTCTCTTTACAAAGTTATACTCCAACGGTGACCCAAAGCACAAGAAGTTACCAACCGAAGCACTAACATCGCCATAAAATCAAATTATGCTCAACATCTAATTGACAAGAACACATTCAGCAATATTGATGTAAATCTCCGAATTATACACAAATTAACGAAAGGTAGTCGTATGGACAGATACGAAGAATTTGGAATTTACAAAAATCGGGCTAATACCAACCTTATAAATGACAAAATTAACACGAATTATATGATTTAATATTATGAATTTTTAAACAAATTCCAACAAATTATATGATTTAATATTATGAATTTTTGCTCATTCATTCAGTAGTTTTAAAAAATTGATAAAGGACGAACGTCCGAAATCGGTCTTTTATATACTCGTAGTTATATAAAAAAATATATCGCATTAAGAAATAAAACTTGTTTGTGTTTTAAAAAAAACTGACTTTTAATGTTTTTTGTATTTTTATCAATTTTTTATTAAAATAATAATATAATACTGCTCATAATCCCTATGTAGAAAGAGTGTTTAGTTTAATGAAATCTCAATAGTCAGACGAACGGAATATACTTTAACTGAATCAGTTGAAAGTATTCTAATGGTGCAATTTAACTTAATTTTTTTATATGTAATATATATGGTGATATATCAAAGGTGTCTCAAAATTTACGCAAGATTTGAATTAAATAAAAAACACAGTGGTGATATATCAAAGGTGTCTCAAAATTTACGCAAGATTTGAATTAAATAAAAAACACAGTTTTTTTTCAATTCTATTTTTTTTATTAAAACATAAAGTACGGGTATTGGTTATGTATGGAATAGCACATCGGGCAACCTCCACGGCTTTGCTGTCACATACGCACCCTTTTGTCGCATATTTCATGACCATTTTGCATAAATGTGGGAATTTCGTTGATGCAGCGTTAAATCTCCTCCTTCAATGCACGGGTGAATGTGGGCTTGTTGACATAGATCTTTGACTTCAAATCACTCCATAGAAAGAAATCCAATGGTGTTAAATCACTTGATCTAAGGGGCCAATTTTGATCACCGATATGAGAGAGTGCACGAACAGGAAATGTCACATGCAGTAATAGAATTGTTACACGGGCTGTATGGCATTTCGCATCGTCTTGTTGTAACCGCATATCGTCTACATCAGTATAATCCAAATTAGATAGAAAAACTCGGGATCATCATGTCGCGATATCGAGCATCAGTAATAGTAACAGCTTGGCCAGCCTCATTTTCAAAAAAGGTTCAAAGACGCCTCCACCCCAAACGTTGACACGTTGTGGATGCATTTGTTTTTCGACAATTATATGGGGGTTCTCTGAACCCCAAATGCGGCAATTTTGACGAATAACGAAGCCATCAAGGTGAAAAACTGTAAACTGTCGGCTGTCAAACTGTTTTCTTTTTTAATTAATTTTCTATCTAATTCAAACCTTACGTAAATTTTTGACACCCTTTATATATATATATATATATATATCTATATATATATATATATATATATATATATATATATATATATATATATATATATATATATATATATATATATATATATATATATATATATATATATATATATATGTAGGAACACCCTATGCGTTAATCATACGAACCGGCATTACCGTAAGTTGCATTGAGATCGTTAGTATTGGTGTAGAAAATGGAATAGAGAGGATAAATGAAGAAGACCGGTAGTCGGTTTTTGGCGATGGTACGGATCATATCTAATAAATAAATAAAGTCGAAAAGTATTTAGTTTGGTTTTTTTATTCTTAAAATCGTTTAAGTGTTTACCACAAATAATTTGGGGGCTCAACCGGGATCGCAACTACACTGCGTATACAAAATAATTGGATAAAGTTTTGTTTATTAAAGTTTTGTGGTGTTTTGTTCTAATAACAATTATAGCACGGTAAACTTTATAATAACGGCACCATTGAAGTGATGAACCGATTTTTTTTTTAACCGGAATGTGCTGGAAGTTGTTATATAAAATTTTGATTAAAAACACGTGAATCGAGAGTTCTACAAAAAAAAAACCGAGGATTAAGTCGTGTTTAAAGAAGTGCGGTTATCGGAATGAGAATATCGAGTGTATAGAAAAAAGAACAATCATAAAATTGACTATCAAATAGACAAAACAAAATTTTTGCGTGTGTTGTGAATTGAAGTGTAGAACTAGCCGATAATTAAGAGTTTAAATTAAAAAATAAGAAGACTATTAAATATTTCGGTGCTTTGCAAGTGCTAGACTACAGCTACACATTATAATACAATACAGTTAACTTGGTGATCTAGCGTAGCAATGCCTAAAAAAAGTAGAGGTAACTTTAACAGCACTATGAATTCACATGACGATAGCGGTCCATCAGTTAATTCGAAGATCGATGAATTAATCGGAATGATGCAAAACAGTATTTTGGGAAATCAAGGATCAAGTGAAAACCAAATAGCCGAAATGTCGAAACAGCTACAGGAAGCTAAAGATCGTGAGTTAGCTTATAAAATGAATGAAATCGAAAAACTTCAAAATGAAAACCAACAACTAAAACAATTAATCAATGAAGGAGATAAGAATCGACGTACCGATGACCGTAATGATGGAACGATTAATGATGATGATAATCAGAGATTCAGCCGAATAAATCTAAAAGATATATTAGATTCCATGCAGACGTTTAGTGGTTCTAATTCTGATGTTTACCCTGTTGAAAATTGGCTTAACAAATTCGAGAGTACGGCGATAATTATGAAATGGAATGCGTTAGAAAAATTCGTTTGCTGTAAAAAATTATTAGTCGGTCCTGCAAAGTTATCAATTCGCACGTCAAAAGCAATAAATTCGTATGAAAATCTAGTCCAGTTTTTGCGAGAAGAATTTGGGAAGACATTTACCAGTGCTGAAATTCATTCTAAGATGATAGGACGAGAGAAGAATTCGAAGGAGTCGTTACATGAATATTTCCTGACAATGCGAGAACTTGGTGCATTAACAAATATGCTTGACGTCGACATCATCCAATACACTATTGATGGGATCGTGGATAAACAAATTAATAAAGCAATATTATACGGGGCAACATCAGTAAAGGAGTTTAAAAATAAACTTGAAGTATACGAAAAATTTAAATCAAAACAAACTTCTGAATCTAGTAAACCGCATCACAGCGGTGAAACATCAACAAATCATTCACCGAAAAGGAACATGATGAGGTGTTATAATTGCGGTATTGCAGGACATAGCGGACGACAATGTAGAAAAGGTAAAAAATGCTTCAAATGCAATGAGTTTGGACACATTTCACCAAATTGTGGTAAAACAAACCAAAATGCCACCAAGTCTGAAAATATACCAGCATCTACTACACGAACCTCTGCGGCAATATCGAATTCTGAAAAGGTTATTTTCAACGATAGGAACTTTAAATCTGTAAAGATAAATAATCACGACGTTAAAGCATTGATTGATACCGGCAGTGATATCACATGTATGGCCAGTAGTACGTATGATGAATTGGGATGCCCAAAGCTAAATGGACGTGGTACCACTATTAAGGGAGTAGGCAATGTAGCGGTTATTACTACTGGTAAGTTTGATGGTATTTTAGAAGTTGATGGGGAATTATTTGATGTTCGAGTTCATGTGTTACCGGATGAAAATATGCCAATCTGTAGCGTAATTATAGGTAATGATGTACTTCATGGTACTAAAATTGAACTAAGGGAAAATGAAATCAAAATCAGCAAGATTTTCGATAACTATTCGTCTTGTTATTGCGCCTTCCGAGAAGATACTTTAGACATCGGGAATACCAAATACCACAACGAAATCAATAGTTTGGTGACTGGTTACGTACCAACAAAAATCAAAGAAAGTCCTATCCAAATGCGAATAATTTTAAGTGATGATATTCCTATTTACCAAACACCCAGAAGATTGGCGCCTGCTGAAAGAACAATTGTCGAAAATCAAGTGTTGGAATGGCTACGAGATGGTATCATTCGTCCCAGTCACTCAGACTTTGCTAGTCCAGTCGTACTTGCGAATAAAAAGGACGGTACAAAACGGTTATGTGTGGACTATCGACGATTAAATAAAAAGATTGTGATGGATCGATATCCTTTGCCTATTATTGAAGATCAAATCGATCAATTATACGACGCACGTGTGTTTACTACATTAGATCTAAAGAATGGGTTCTTTCATGTACCTGTCGATAAAGGAAGTATAAAATATACTTCATTCGTCACTCCGTCTGGTCAATTTGAATTCCTTTTTATGCCATTTGGATTGTGTACGGCACAGGCAGTGTTCAGCCGATTTATTCATGTGATTTTCAAGCAATCAGTTGAGAAGAGATTAATTAACGTTTACATGGATGACATAATCATTCCGACTCGTGATTTCGGATCAAATATTGATATTTTAAAAGAAGTTCTCCAGACGGCAAGTGAATATGGGCTTCTGATCAAGTGGAAGAAATGTTCCTTTTTGTCAACTCGTATCGAGTACTTAGGCTACGAAATCACAGATGGTACAATAAAACCTTCTGCTGCCAAAACCAAAGCGATTATGAAATTTCCTAAACCGCAAAATATCAAAGGTGTCCAAAGTTTTCTGGGGCTATGCAGTTATTTTCGCAAATTTATCGGAGCTTTCTCAGAAATCGCTCGCCCACTGTACCAACTTTTGAAGAAAGATGAAAAGTTTGACTTTGGCCATAAACAAGAAACAGCGTTTAAAGAACTGCAATATCGTTTGTCCAATCCACCAGTACTACACATCTTCAGCCCTAATAGGGCAACCGAATTACATACAGATGCTTCAAAATTTGGGTTTGGTGCTATATTATTCCAATTAAAAAATGAGGATCAGGCATACCATCCAGTTTATTACTTCAGCAAGCGGACAACCAAAGCTCAAGAAAATTACAATAGCTATGAGTTAGAGGTATTAGCCATAGTAGGCGCATTGAAGAAGTTTAGGGTGTATCTACTGGGTATACCATTTAAAATTGTAACGGATTGTGCAGCATTTAAGGCTACCATGGAGAAAAAAGAGCTATTACCACGAATTGCTGGTTGGGCGATGCTTCTGCAGGACTATGATTATACCATCGAACACAGGAGTGGCACCAAAATGAGGCATGCAGATGCGTTGAGCCGGTATCCAATAGTTGCTGTCATAGCTGATGATTTTATAGAGAGAGTAAAAATCGCTCAACAGACCGATGAACACCTAAATATATTGAGAAAGTGCCTAGAGAAAGGACCAGTCGAAAATTATTGTCTATACGGAGGAGTGATACATCGCACTAGAGATGATGGTTTTAACATGTTGTGTATCCCTAAGGGAATGCAGTACGAGATAATCAAAGATGCACACGAAAGAGGTCACTTTGGGTATAAGAAGACGATGGAGCTGCTAAAAAGAGAATACTATATTCCTGGATTATTAGTCAAAATTCAGAATGTTATTCGGAATTGTGTACCCTGCATCCTTTCCGAACGAAAAGCGGGCAAACAAGAAGGATTTCTCAATCCTCTACCAAAAGAAGATTTACCGTTGTCAACATATCATGTTGATCATTTGGGGCCAATGACGGCAACCAAGAAACAATACACCTATATATTGGTCGTAGTTGATGGATTCACAAAATTTGTATGGATGTATCCCGTAAAATCATTATCTACAAGCGAAGTAATTCAAAAGCTTGATCTTCAAAAGACAAATTTTGGTAGTCCAGCCAGAATAATTAGCGATAGAGGTACTGCATTTACTTCTAACGATTTCCAAAAGTATTGTTCGGATGAAAATATTTTTCATATATTGATCACAACTGGTGTGCCAAGAGGAAACGGTCAGCTGGAAAGAATCCATCGCATAATAATTCCAGCATTAACAAAGATGTCATTGCAGAATCCAGAAGGTTGGTACAAATACGTTAATGAGCTTCAAATTTTTATTAATTCTAGTTGGCAACGTGCGATACAAATGAGTCCTTTCCAATTACTATTTGGTGTATCAATGCGAGTTAAAGAGGATCTTCGGCTTAACGAATCCATTGAAGATGCAATAGCACACAGTTTTGACGAGGAACGAAACGGACTACAGGTTAAATGATGTCATAGCGATCAAGAAGACACAATTTGGAACAAGTCAGAAAATTCTGCCTAAATATCTGGGGCCTTACAAAGTGACTAGAGTAAAGCCTAATGACCGATACGACGTCGAAAAAATTGGCGATTCGTCTGGTCCGCAGAAAACTACAACAAGTGCCGATAATATAAAAATGTGGAAAACTACCCTGAGAGAAACCGAAATAGACACAGACGATGATGCTAGTGATGAAGTGCTGCTTGATGAGACCAAAATCGAAGACGACAATTAAGAATGATGTTAAGAAAAGAAAATCAATAATGCCACATATACCATTTTAGTTTACATTTATTAGCCATATAAGACGTTGTGTACTTATCAAGACGCCACACAAATTAAAGATGTATCTCCAAAACTAAGATGATTATTTAAAAAAAAAGAGGTTTAATTTAAAGATGTTATTCAAAGATGTTCAAAGACGGAATAGAGAATGAAAGACGTATAAGACGTATAAAAGACGAAAATGAAGCAAATCATCGAGTCGATGTTTACCAAGATGGCCGAATTGTAGGAACACCCTATGCGTTAATCATACGAACCGGCATTACCGTAAGTTGCATTGAGATCGTTAGTATTGGTGTAGAAAATGGAATAGAGAGGATAAATGAAGAAGACCGGTAGTCGGTTTTTGGCGATGGTACGGATCATATCTAATAAATAAATAAAGTCGAAAAGTATTTAGTTTGGTTTTTTTATTCTTAAAATCGTTTAAGTGTTTACCACATATATATATATATATATATATATATATATATATATATATATATATATATATATATATATATATATATATATATATATATATATATATATATATATATATATATATATATATATATATATATATTGGAGTCTTTTTTTGCTAAAATTACAAAACTTTTGAAAGCAATTGGAGTTTTTTTTCATTTTAAATACATGTATGACGTAATTTTTTGAAAAAAAATAATTTACCTGAAATTTAGGGGAAAAACCCCGAAAAATGCCAAAATATTCAAAATACGTTGATTGGAGTTAAAGTAATAGAATAATTTAAGCACCTATTTTTGGTTTTGTTTTTTATTGATTTATAGAAGTTCTATCTTTAATATTACTATTTTGTTGGACCGCTTTTTGTTTTTATTACACCGGTACAACCCCGCAACTGATGTGCAAAAAAATTGGTCAAGCAATTATTTTATTTTACGCCTACCGTTCTTGGCCGACATTAGGGTGCAGATGTTTTATTGCCTGTAATTATTTTTTTGAGTATTAATAGTGCATATTTTGCTTTCAAAAGTGTTTTGCAAAAACGTGATTAAAGGAAAGTTCGAAATTATACATATAACATTTTTGAACTGTTAGTCGCATCGAAATCTGGCTTAAATTTAAAAGTAGTTTGTTAGTATAACTATTTCATATTATAACGGGTGTTTTTTTAGGAGGTTTGTTTTTCCGATAGATGTCGTTTTATTTTATGACAGTTGTTTTGACAGCTCAAAGTGGCATTTCTACTCAGTATTGTTTGGCAAATCATTATGAATAGGTTAACTCCAGAACAACGTTTTCAAATCGTGGAAATTTATTTTCAAAATCAGTGTTCAATTAAAAATGTTTATAGAGCACTTCGTGAATTTTATGGTGCACATAATCGTCCGTCAGAGACCACCATAAAGAACGTAATTACCAAATTTCGGTCTACATTCACTCTTTTGGATGCCAAGCCACCGACAAGAATGAGAAGAGTTCGTACAGAAGAAAATATTGCTGTCGTTGAGGCCAGTGTCGAAGAAAACGACAATTTATCGATTCGTCGTCGTGCTCAGCAAATTGGACTTTGTCCATCGACTTTATGGAAAATTTTACGTAAAGATTTGGGTTTGGTGCCATACAAAATTCAATTGGTGCAAGAATTAAAGCCACACGACCATCGTTTGCGCCGTGAATTCAGTGATTGGTCGTTAAATCAATTGAACGAAGATCCATTTTTTTACCGTAAAATTCTCTTCAGTGATGAGGCGCATTTTTGGTTAAATGGATACGTCAACAAACAAAATTGTCGCATTTGGAGCAAAGATAATCCACACGCCGTTCAAGAATTACCAATGCATCCTGATAAATATACTGTTTGGTGCGGTCTATGGGCTGGTGGGATCATCGGTCCATATTTCTTTAAAAATGAGGAAGGACGACGCGTTACCGTGAATGGAAATCGATACAGAACCATGTTAAATGAGTTTTTGTTGTCAAATCTTGAAGATATGGATATGGATGAAATGTGGTTTCAACAAGATGGTGCCACTTGCCATACAGCACGTGAAACAATCGACTTATTGAAAGAAACTTTCAACGACAACATTATTTCGAGAAATGGTCCGGTGAATTGGCCTCCGCGTTCGTGCGATTTGACGCCACTCGATTACTTTTTGTGGGGATACGTGAAGTCATTGGTTTATGTGGATAAACCTCAATCGATTGACGCTTTGGAAACCAATATTCAACGTGTCATTGCTGACATACGCCCTCAAATGCTTGAAAAAGTGCTGGAAAATTGGACCTCCAGAATGACATTTGTGAAAAATAGTCGTGGTAGCCATATGCCAGAAATTGTGTTTAAATGTTAAATGCCAAAAAATTATCTACCAAATAAAAAAAAATTTTGGTCATTTCATAATTTTATATGTGTTTTATTCAAAAAAAAAATCGGCAACCTCTTAAAAAAACACCCTTTACATCCAAAATTAAGCTACAAATAATGAGAAATTTTTTGATTTGATACTAAAATAATAATATTACATAATTTTTAAGTTTCTGGTTTTCGGAATAAAATCAAAGTTTTCCTGTTCTTTTGAAAAGGAACGATTAGTGAAACCTAACAGAATGGCGTATTTATATAAAATTACATAGACAGAGAATAATCTCGATTACTGAAAAATACCTTTAAATAATAAGATAGCAATAAGGCAGCAGATTAGTAATGGAGGCATAAGAGGATCGCATCATCACATTATAGAAGGATTACTATTGTACTTAAGGTTCACATTCAGGAGTTTAATGGGTATCGTTGAACCTCAAATCCGGTCAATTCGTATTCTTCTTTATCGATTGGCGTTAACTTACATCTGAGAATGTAAAATTTATAAACAATTGATAAAATAACATACAAAATGTTTTATTGAAAAATAAATTAATAGGATTAATAAGCAGAAAATTAAAATAGTAGTATTAATATATCGTAAGTAGTTTAAATTTACAAATTCTACAAACATATTTTAATGTTTCAGTAATGCGACGTTGCTCCAATGAAACTCCTTCTATGAATACGTTTTAGTTGGTAGTAACATTCCTATAACGTATTTACCTATGCCCTAAAATTTGGTGATAACTTATCCTTCCAACTCGAAAAGTTTACTGTACACTCGTAAACATGTTGAAAATATTGGGTTTTTAAAAGTATGGTTTTTAAAAGTAAAAGTATTATTTATTTAATCCTTCATCACAATGATATTAATAATTATTAATACTTTATTTGGATTTATGTTTTATTATAGGGAATGACATTTTTATATTTTTAAATAATTATTTGCGATATACATACATACTCGTAATACTCAATAAATCAATCAAAAGTTTTGTATTGTGTTGTATACCGACATATATGAAATTGAATAAAATATTAATAAATGAACTCCATTTTGTTGTTGTCGCTTTATACTTTAAAATAAGTACATATAAATTTAATTATTTATTAACACTCTCGTAAATAATATTAATAAAATTCAACACAACAAACAAATCGAGATAACAACACGCGACTTTCTTGTAGTATTTAATTCTCATGATGTCAAAATTCTATTCATCATTATCGAACACCGGTGTGAAGTTTTTGGACACTTTTATAATAAAACTAATTTTTTAGACAAAATATGTATTTTAGACAGATATTTGGACAAGTGTGCATTTCTAAAAAGTGTAAATAAAATTTTTTTTTGTAAAATATATTCAATTTTTATATTTCATATTATAATTTTCAGAAATTATTTTAATCATCAGGAATACTCGTATAGTACGCATATAAAAGAATGTCATTATAGCTTACGGTAAATCACAAAAATCTCAGAAATTGGCTCGCTTAGTGGCTATATAGGTTTGAAAGGGCATACATTGTGGAACTAAAATGACCTAACGCCATTTCGAAATGAGCCGTAGGACTTCCGTATATAATTTTTGAACATTTACGCTTTTCGCGATTTTTATATGGAAGGATGTCGTTGTAGCTTATGGTAAATCACAAAAATCTTAGAGATTGGCTCGCGTAGTGGTTATATAGGTTTGAAAGGGCATACATTGGGGCATTAAATCACCTAATGTCATTTCGAAATAAGCCGTAGGGCTCTCGTATATAATTTTTGAATATTTACGCTTTTCGTGATTTTTATATGGAAGGATGTCGTTGTAGCTTATGGTAAATCACAAAAATCTCAGAGATTGGATCGCATAGTGGCTATATACAGGGCGGGCCATCTAACTTTTTTTTAAAGTCGCGGTTATTTTGAGTATGGTAAGGGTTATGTCACTTCTGATTTGACAGAAGGTTAGTTTAATCCTTAAGCTGAACGAAAATGGTTGTGTATTCGCTTGAACAACGCTGGGAAATATTGAAACATTACTTCGAAAATCATCAAGGAGCTCCATATGTGCGTTATTTTGTGAATAAAGTTAAAGAAACAGGCTTGCTAATTAATAAACCAACACGAACCAAGCAGCCAACCAAGCGTACACCCGAAAATGTTGATACTGTGGCCGAGAATATGCGTGAGTCGCCGGGAACGTCAACTCGTCATTGGTATGACACCGTATAAAGTTCAATTGGTTCAGGAATTGAAGCAAAGAGACCACCCATTGCGTTTTCGGTTCGCTGAGTGGGTTTGCAATCGACTTGAAGAAGATGCCGATCTTGGCAAAAAAATCATCTTTTCGGATGAGGCGCATTTCCATCTTGGCGGCTATGTAAAAAGCAGAATTGTCGCATTTGGGGCACGAAGAATCCGCACGTAATCGTAGAGAAGCCGATGCATCCTCAACGAGTGACTGTTTGGTGCGGATTTTGGTCCGGTGAACAGTAACAATATTCGCATTGCCATTGAAGACATAAAGCCGCATACCATCGAGAAAGGGCTCAAAAATTGGACCGAATGAATGAAATAGTATTCCATAATTAATCGGAAGGATTATTTTTTACAATGAAAAAATAAATTTGAAAAAATATTGAGAGCATTTGAAAAAAGAATTATTTGGCCCATTATTTTAGGTTTGAAAGGGCATACATTGCGGAACTAAAATCACCTAATGTCATTTCGAAATGAGCCGTAGGGCTCTCATATATAATTTTTGAACATTTCGGAAAGTTAGGACTTTATAAATACAATTCACTTTTTAAATACATTCAGAATAACGTAAATGTTAATCTAAACCCAGAGTAATCAAGCACTCAAGAGCTTCTGAACTGTTATAAACTATTTAAAAAACAGATATCAGTTTTGTTACAAAACTGTTTGAACTTTTTTAATTAGGATTATGTTTTTATTAAATTTAGGGAAATATTAGTTCACTCTATACAAAAGATTGCCGAAATTTTTGTTGATTATAATATTCTCCAAAATTCTGTAAACCGTGCACAACTTAAGTTGTTATAAATTATCACTTGTATCATTTTAAATATTGGATCGAAATATCTGATTAAAAATCTATGGTTTGAATACAAATCACGAATAATCTCTTATATTCCGAGTTTAAAGCAAGATGAGTTCACGCAAAACTCGTGGGTTGGTTAAAGGCGCGAGTAATTCTTTTAAAAGCCTTAAGCGCCCGAAAAGCGAGCTTTTAAATTAAATGTGTTTCGAAGCACAATCGGCCGGTGTTTGAAAGTTGGTGAGCATCTGAAATACAGGAAAATGATGTCACCACCAAAGCTATTGCCACGTCACAAGCCGCTCATCTTTGATTTGTTAGGGCAAACATGAGTCGCGAATATTCAAAGGTAATTAAAAAATTAAGTGTTGTGTTTTTATGATAACTATCCGATTTTATCACACCTATAACCATTGTTTAATTACGGATGATTTTTACCGATGAAAAAAATTTAAACTTGATGGACCAGATGGCATTCAATACTTTTGGAGAAATAAGAGCCCAAGTACAGGGTGGGCCATACATCACTGAACATTGTATTTTTGATATAATTTTTTATTTTGTATTTTTTCTCTTTTTTTCAGTATTAGAAACAACGTTTGGGAGATTCAGTAGCCATGTATACGATTGAGGAACGAGCAAAACTTGTTGAATTTTATTTTGCTAGTTAAAATTCAATAATTCAAACCCAAAGAAAATTTTTAAATTTTTTTAACACAGAAATGCACCATCACGAAATCAAGTACGCAATCTAGTCGCTCGTTTTCAGTCATTGGGATCTGTTAGTAACTTAGCTCGGAGTGGAAGACCGCTTGAAGCACGAAGCCAAAATAATATCGAACGAGTTCGGGAGAGCTTCAATGAGAAACCTGAAATATCGACTCGTAAACGTGCTACTCAGCTTCAACTGTCCAGAACTTCACTGAATAGAATAGAATAATGAAAAAACATTTATTGGTGTTTCCGTACAAGATACAAATGGTACATGAAATTTTGCCGCAAAACGGCAAAGAAAACTGACGGTCAAGAAAATTGACCGAATTATTAACGAATGTTCCTGATTTTATGGAAAAAATTATAATGTCCGATGAAGCACATTTCCATTCAAGTGGGTATGTTAATAAGCAAACTTTTAGAATCTGGGAGTGATTCAACCGGGTCCGTTACATCTACTTAGAGTCACAGTTTGGTGCGGAATATCAGCAGACAAGATCTACGGCCCGTACTTCTTCCAAGACGAAGATAGCAATGCATTGACTGTTAATCGTGAGCGTTACAGGGCTATGTTAGAAAATTTCTGGTTTCCTGAACTTGATAATACTCAAGAAATGTGGTTTCAACAAGACGGAACACGTCCCATACTGCAAGGGAAACAATGAATTTGCTGCGAACGGTTTTTGGTAACCTTATCGTTTCACGATTTGGAGATGTTAATTGGCCATCAAGATCACCCGACTTAACACCACCAGATTTCTTTTTGTAGGGAAGATCTTTAAAAGATCGTGTATACGCAAAAAAACCTCAAGAACTGCAACAACTATAAGACAACATAATAAATGAAATTATTGCGATTGATCAACCAGTTTTGGTTTCAGTTATGGATCAGGTACAGCAAAGAGCAGCAGCTTGCGAAGAGGCTGTTGGCAGGCATCTAACAGATATTATTTTTAAAATTTATTTTTTTTAAAACTCTTCATGAGTAAAACTATCTTTTGTAATCAAAATTATTCATTTTCAATAAAAAATAAAAAAATTATATCAAAAATAGAATTTTCAGTGACTTATGGCCCACCCTGTACTTTTTTAAACGGAATTTTGTTGGTTGTAGTTTAATGGTATGGGGCGCTTTTGGTACAGCGGTAACCCTTACTTTAGCGTTTCCACCCACTAAAATGAACAGTGTGGCATACATTCGCGTCTTAGAAATCGACCTGTTACCGTTTTTATACATACATCAAGAAAACAGCTGGATTTTCCAGGACATACGAGCTGGAGTACCACATCATGGTTTGCAGAACACTACAAACAAGTATTAGATTGGCCCGCTTGTTCACTAGACCAAAACCCAATCGAAAATCTTTGGTAGTATTGGTTCGAACAGTTTACAAAGGTAACCGCTAATATGAATGAACTAAAAATAGCCATCCAACATGCCTGGGAGGAAATATTACCTGAAATTATCAATTCTTTGGTTAGAAGAATGCCGAACAGAATTTTGGCTATAGCAGAAAATAAAAGTGAAGCAACAGCATATTAATCTTTGTGTTTTAATTTAATTTATTGATTTTTTATTGAATTAAAAAAGTGGTTATATAGTTATGCAACAAGGCAATTTTAAACAATTAGCATTTTTTTGTTTAAACAATTGAATTTTGTAACGGTGTTTTAAATTTTGCTGTATTACTTCCTTATTCAACTTTTTGCATTAAAAGTATGGAAATATTTTAATCCGTCATTTAAAAAAAACGAGTAGTTATTTAATTATGCAACACACTGTATTTCATTCACACACCGAACTTCAAGTGTAAGATTTTTTATATAAAGGGTGTCTCAGCAAGAGCGCCGAAATTAAATTTTCCGCCATTTTGTTAATACGAGTAGTACCGAGGTTTATTTTGACAGTTGTCACGTACAGACCACGCGATTTAAGAATATGGAGAAGTATTCAAACAAACAACGTTTAATGGTGAACGTTTTTCGCATAAATGTGGCTGTATTTCACCAATAACGCGCCGTACTTCCTCTTTAGGATGTTCAACTGTTTCAGATTTATTCGCATACACCTTTTCCTTCACATAGCTCCAAAGAAAAAAGTCCATCGGTATTAGATCGCACGATCTTGGTGGCCAATGTTGATCGCCAAATCGATAAATGCCACGGCTTGGAAACTTAGTGTGCAGTAGCACCATTGTTTCACGTGCTGTGTGACAAGTCGCACCGTCTTGTTGGAAAAACTTGTCTTCCACATCAATTACATCGAATTCGGGCCACAAAAATCCGTTAAAATTTCGCGATACCTCACTCCCAAGTTTCTGGATTCTCGGCCACAGATTCCCTTATTGTGGCTATATTTTCGAGTGGCCGACAAGGACGACGACGAGTAATTATCTTCTGATCCATCAGCGTAAATTTGGTCTCAAATTTTGAAATTAAACGCATCACTGTCGATTCATTTGGCGCACCGAAAACTTGACGTAATTCGCAAAACTTTCACCATTTTTGTAATGTGTTTCTACAATAATTAAACGTTGTTGGTTTGAATACTTCTCCATATTCTTAAATCGCGTCTGTACGTGACAACTGTAAAAAAAAATCACCGTACAACTTGTATTAACAAAATGGCGGCAAATTTAAATCCGGCGCTCTTGCTGAGACACCCTATACAAATATCTATATTTATTCACAGTGACCTTTTATTGTATATATGAACAATATTTCAATGTACGTAATAAACACAACATCAGTCGTCGCGACCTCTGGACATCGATTTTGTATGCTTTTTTCCATTCCACTGGGAATTTACCGGAACGTCATAGTAGTGGTGTACATAGTGGTGGATGTGGTTTGTTTTGTTTTGTGTTTTTGACGTCATTTATAACTATTTATTTAAAATTTAACAAAAAGCTATTGGTATGTATTAATTCATAATATTATTATAAAATTATGCTTTTTAAATTGTGTTAAATATGCAAATACGTACAAAATGTGTACACATTCCTTGTAATTTAAGGGAAGACCTAACCTTACTTATATCACTCTTTTCTTTTTTCTGTTTATTTTCGTTTATTCTTTTTATGAACATGACTGCCGTCTATAGTTCAAATAATAAACTGTAGATATAAATTTGATGACATAGAAAGCAGTGTGACCTGTAGTATTCTAGGTGCGCTGTTATTATACACCGTATACGTATACAAATCCTCATGAGAATATCGTACAAAGTCCCTGTCCAGCTGGTCGATTCTGGCTTTCCTAAAAATATCATTTTCTGGGCTACTGAGAAATCGTTGATCTAAATTTAAATAATTTAGGAAATATTTTTTTCTCCGATAGTAGGAAAAATATATCTTTCCGTTGTTTTTTCGAAACGAAAAGCTCATGATTCCAGTATGTTGTATTTGTTGCTAAGCAACAAGTAATAATAGTACGAGATATTTTTTCTGGCCTAGGCCGGGAATATATTCCCGTATGGATTTTTAATTGTTTAGAAGAAATAAAAGTACACTTATAAGGTCAAAAGCATTTATTTATTTTAATTTAACAGTTTAGATAAATCAGCGAAATACGCCAGAATGACGTTTTCCGAAAATGATTTGATGTGTTTAGATTGACGATAATCCATAAAACGTTTATAAGCATTTTCGTAATTTTTCCTTCGATTTTTGCGGGAGTAAATCACATGTAGCTGAATTAGCTGCTTCTACTATATCCGGCGGGGTACAAGATAAGGATAATTCGCTTTCACTGTCCATATCCCTTAAATTTCGTTCACACGTTTTTTATAAATCAAATAGGTATACAAACTTGACAACTTTTGAAAATACAAAAACAAAATGTATTTATGTCTTATGATGTCGTGGCTAACTAAACAATAATTTTATATTGTTTTCGATTTTTTACTTTGTTTTGATTTCTTAATATGATAATTAATGAATAATACTAAAAATTATTTTGGGTTTATATTCGTTTTAAAGTCCGATCGGAGAAAAAATAGTATGTACAATTCGGAGGAAAAGTACATTCCCGGACTCCCGTGGTTGCCACTATCGTCCGGGAATGCAGTACTTTTCTCCGAATTATACAATATACTATTTCCGTATCGAAATTGGATAGGAATAATATTCCCAATTTAATTTTGTTTTTGAAAAACTTTACACCAACTGTTTGTCATAGTATGCCAGAAAACAAATTTAATGACAAAAATACTACGAAAAATCTTTCCTAATTCCTTTTTGCGTCGAAAACGAGAATCGACCTACTGTTGAGAAGACCGATTTTGTCAAATCAATTCTTTCTCATTAGTTCGTAAAGGATTTTTGTTTTTTTTCCAGATTTTGCATCTATATTAAAAAAATTGCCTGTGGACATTTCTACCGATTTCAAGAAAAACAACCCTGACACGAATATTTAAAAATTTGCGTACAGTACTCGTTCGTTTGAAAAAATGTTTAAAAATTCAATGCCAATCATAAAATTCATTGTAAAAATTATTAAATTATTAATTATATGATTTAGTTATTAATTATCTGATACAGTTCTTTAATAAATAGTTAAAATATTTTACCACTGTTTAAGTAATTTGTATAGTACGACATGAACATCATTCAATCAAGTGGGCAATTGTTATGTTGTATCGAATTTGGATGTTTCTTTAGTTTTGCGATAATAATAACGAATATAAATAACAATTATTAGGACGTTAATATAATGTTATATTAACGTCCTAATAATTGTTAGTTTATAGTTACCATAAATGTGCACGTGAAGTAGTAGTTTTCCAATAACCAGTTCGATATAAGTCAATTAGTTTTCTTAGGAACTGTATCTTAAAATTTTACCGCCTGATGTATTTATTCTGGAACTATATTGCACATGAAATATACACATATAAATATGAATATGAAAAATTTACGAACTATTTTCAAAAATGTGTTCTTAATAATTTTAATTTTTCATTTTATTATATACCAAGAAAAAAAATTTATATTAAACAATAATAATAAAAGATTTTTTTCATTTGATAACAAATCTTACAATTAATCTAGTAATATAAAATTAATATATATATATATATATATATATATATATATATATATATATATATATATATATATATATATATATATATATATATATATATGTATAATACAAATGCAAAGGAGCCATAACTATAAAATATTATAAAGAGAATTGCAATCTGCCCCCAAACTACAATATAATCGTAAATATATGTATACTCGTATATATGTGATATTTAGTTTTATAAAATAAAACACGACCAATTTTTTATTTTAAATTGAGATTGATAATAAATAAATATTAGTAATTTAATATTTTGTATAAACAACTAATTTACACAACTGGAAAAATAAAAATATTTTAGTATTAAAATGAAAAGTTTTATTGACTGGGAGGTATATTTATATTTTATTATATTACAATAAACGTACTTGGATGTGCTGCTGCACACATTTATAATTATAAATATATTCAATTAATATTACTCGATTAAAAATGCTGATTTCATTCTTATTATTGTTATTATTACTAATTATATATTATTACTGAATATGAAAATATGTATGATGTTATACAAATTGAAAATTTATTTAGTTCAGTTTACAATGTTTCAATTACTCATAGTAGCGTTTCGATTTTATAAGTATGTATCATTTATTTGGGAGGTCGAAATTAATCGATTGGTATTTTTTATTATTGTCTTTGATAAAATAATGCTTTCATACGAGTTTGAAGTTTTCAAAATGTGTGATAATTGAGGATATATGTATATATATATATATATATATATATATATATATATATATATATATATATATATATATATATATATATATATATATATATATATATATATATATAATGAGTTTCTTAATTTGTGCTTCTTGACTCATTTCAAGTATTGTATTATTGTGTTTTAAAATCATAAAATTAGTGCAGGGCCGAGAAATTCTCTTTTCTTCTAACTTTAAACAAACTTGTAATGTATAATAAAACTGAACAAAAAATAACGATTTAATTTTTAAAATCCTCTAATAATTGTGATTAAAGTTATTCCTAGAAATAGCATATATGTCGCCCTTTTTCCCTAAATTTCATTCACAACGAAAAAAATGATAATTTTGTAATTTTTCAACTTTAAAATTATGTAGCAGCCAAACTAGATGCAGTGCAAATATTATTTATAGCTTGTTTAAAAGGCTGAGCCTCTACCTCTTAAACCTTGTATAATTAGTATTAAGATTTTGGTAGCTGCGCCCTCTAGCGGTAAAAAGTCGTGCGCTTTTTATTTATTTATTTGTTAACCATAATTATTCACCTTTCTAACGTAGTAAAAACTAAAACAATATCTATTATAGACCGGAAAATACAACATTTTATGTAGACGCAATATTAAAAGTGCGAAAGATGTCAAAACTGAAATATCGAATAACAGGAATTTCGATTGTCAAAATAAAAAACTAAAACTACTTTTGCATGCCAATATTACATAACGAACACGAAAAAAACAAAAAATTAAAATCTAAGAGACACATTTTGAAAATTGATTGATTGATTTTGAATGTACGACCAAGTTCTTAGGCTTGAGTTCCCGGATGACGCCGGGTCCACCGTACACCCTTTTTTACACATAACAAAACCGAAGGATTGGATAGGTTAGTTAAGTGGGACAGAATCGGCCCGGTTACAGACACCTAGGTATAGCCGATAGTTAGTAACACAAAGACAACACAATTCTAATCTACTAGATGAAGGATAAAGGCTTAATAGGTTAATGGATAACGATGGTATTGGTCTTCAACAATTGCTTCTTTAAAACGGCCACCTAAGAAAAATATTATTATTTCACATGCATCTGGAATTTTCCTGAAATTTAATTCTATTAATACTTTTCGGCTTCCTAACCAAAATTGGTTGACTCGACCCGTTACAGACACCTATGTAAAGTCGTTAGTAATAAAATGACAACACAATTCTAAACTACACAAGCATCTGTAAATTTCCTGAAATTTAATTCAAAATTCATATTTTCCGGCTTCCTAAATAATTGAAACATTTATTAATTTAATCATTCTGCAACTACGCAGAATCCATCCATTAAAATATCCTAAATAATTTAGAAATCGCAAAAATTTCGTATGTTTAGGAAAAAAAGGAAACAAATACTTTTATCACTACTTTTGCACTAGTTCTGGAACTTCTTCTACGTTTGCTGGGGATATATCACATACAATTAATCTCAGACATGACACATGCGACTCGTCTATGACTTGTCACCTCGTATTATACTTGTCATAAACGATTCATCTCAGACTGGTAACAAACGTAAATTAGTAATTAGTGTGTCGTCAATGGCTTTCCTGCTGGAAGGTAATATTTAAGTAAAGGCAACTAGATAAAATTTGAAAAAATTATTCTAAATCTAATTTCTAGCTTTTCAGTTACATAGATATAACGAAGTTGCCGATAAACAATTCTTTATGTTAAGATTGTTAAAATCCCAAATCCAATGCAAATAATATTTCTTTTTATAAAGCAAAAATATCACACAACTCTCCGCAAGTTGAGAAACACAACGTTCAACGAACAACCACCACAAACCGCAGACACCGAGCCATTACTCACCATGAACGAAACCCATTCAAATCACTCCAAATATCAAAAAAGATTCACTGCAATACAGCTGCAACACATCCTCGCCGCACATCCTGTGTACACCAATCACACACATACACCACTCGTCAAAATCTAATTCAGTTCTCGCACCACAGAGAAAAAGTATAACCCCCTCCCAATCGCCAAAAATATATACATTCCTTTATATGTACAATATTCATTTTGCGCGATCTCGACCTGCGACAACATCCACCCCTTGCCGATGACGCCAACCCAGGCCGACAAGGAGAGGTTAACGTCAGCCGCCTCTCCACAACGACGGCAAAAAATCTCACAAAGTTAACAAAAGTCTAAATTATTATACATATAACAAATCAACAAATTATGAACAATTAAAGTCTAATCGACTTTCCCAATTCACAAATTGAATCATCCACATTCAAGAACATTTAGTGCAAATCCAAAGAAATTCGCCCATTTAGACAACGTAATACGAAGTCTTAGTGTAATCCACTACAAAAATATAAATACAACCGTGAGAGAGCAGAGAATATTATACGATCATTTTGTTTATATTTTGCGCATCCCATATACCATATTTTCACTTATATGTATATCCTATATGTATATCCTTAAATAAAAAAATTCGAGGATTTCAGTACAACATGCAATAAAGACTTGATATCCAAATTTTAAATTAGCTTTTTGGTCGTGATTTGTTCAACTTTTCCAAGAAAATACCATCTACTCGTATAACGAAATTCAACAAAATCACTGTGTACATAAAAAACTATAAACAATACGTATGCGAGAGAAAAAACAAAATTATAAAAATTAGAGACCACGACAGTATTTTTCATAGGAACAGATTACATAGAATGAATGCTAGCAACTGTCGTCACAAACTGTTTCATACCACAACAACACAAATAACTCATCCATACGATTCATTGATTATTATGTAATAAAATATAATGTATAATGTAAAATAAAGTAATAAAAATAACACTTATCTTAAGCATCCTTTGTAATCAAAAAAAGTCCTACAAATTGAATATTAACATACAATGCGTACGATGCATTCAAACAACGGTGTCGAAAAACATATAAACGAAATTGTTATATACATATCCTACACCATTGCAAGCGCACCGCACACAAATTAATATATTAACACAATACGTATAACTTTTCACTTTACTTATTACTTCTTTACACACAAATTATTATTAATATTATTATTTATTTATTTCATAAGACATATATTAATAAATAATATTATGATTAATATTATAATTAACCAATTATTAACACATATTTAAACTATTTATTTATTTATTTAAAGGAGAGACAAAAATCACGTCTTTCCTTTACGACGTTCAATCGCCGACCACCCTAAGAGACACATTTTGAAAATGGCAAAAAATTCCCTGAAATATAATGGAACGACCCATATATATATATAAATATATATATATATATATATATATATATATATATATATATATATATATATATATATATATATATATATATATGTGTGTATTTATATATATATATATATATATCCAAATTTATTTTTTGGGAGCCGCGGCTGACCTTGGCGTACTCCATTCGGTCGGTCCAATTTCTGAGCACATTTTGGGTTGTGTGCGGATCTATTTCGGCAATGGTTGCTTCAATATTGGCTTTCAAATGTTCAATTGTTTGTGGATTGTCCGTATAACACTTGTCCTGCACGGCACCCCACAAATAAAAATCCAAAGGCGTCAAATCACAGCTCCTTGCCGGCCAATTCACGTTACCATTTCGACTGATAATGCGGCCATTGAATTTTTGACGCAATTTAGCGTATATATATATATATATATATATATATATATATATATATATATATATATATTTATATATATATATATATATATATATATATACATGTATATATATATATATTATAGTCACCCATTTTTCTTCATGTCTGATTTCCTAACCTATAATCAAAATCTTCCTAACATTATGGGTTATCGAATCGGCCTAGTCAGAGTGGTGTTCATCTGGCAAAATTTCGAAAGATGGACAATTTTTATCGTCAGAAGAAGGAATACATAAAAATTGCACCTCTATACCCCATCAGACTTACCCCTAACCTATGGTCATGGGCGATCGAATCGACCTAGTTAGATTGGCGTCCATGTTGCAAAATCTCGAATGATAAACGATTTTATCGTCAGAAGAATGGCAACATAAAAATTTCACCCCTATACTCCATCAGACTCATCCCTAACCTATGGTCATGGGCGATCGAATTGACCTAGTTAGAGTGTTGTCCATGTTTCAAAATCTCGAATGATAAACGATTTTATCGTCAGAAGAAGGGAAACATACAAATTTCACCCCTATACCCCATCAGACTCACCCCTAACCTATAATCAAAATCTACCTATGGTCATGGGCTATCGACTCGACCTAGACAGATTGCTGTCCATGTTGCAAAATCTCGAATGATGGACGATTTTATTGTCAGAAGAAGGAAAACATCAAAATTTCACCCCTATAACCTCATCAGACTCACCCCTACCCGGCAATGTGTAAGCGAGTGCTTAACAATTTTGATTTTCGTATAGAAGCACCCGTGGTGGACATTAACATGATGTCATTTTTTACATATACTCGTAATTGTTAAAAGCCATATTTTTACAAAAAATAGAAAACACCAGAAAAAGTCTAAGTATTTCCATGTTTTATTTAAAAAAAAACATATAGGCGCGACTTTTGAAAAACCCTTTATATTCTATAATAATAAAAATTACCTACCAGATCAAAACGGTGGATTTGAATGGTGCTAACTGAAGCGCTGATAACAAAATTATTACTTTTTCCAAGATATTTCAGACGATATACGACCATATTGGAGCAAAATGCAACTGCTGCCTGCGCGACAATTGTAGATTTGAGTACTATAATGCATAACCTATATTTGTGAATTTGTTAACTAAAGGCGCATTACGCAATTGTTGCTTTTCTAAGACCTTTCAAACGATATGCCACATTATATTATAAGAATTGTAACTGCTTTCAGCGCCACAACATTAGCTTTGAGTACTTAGGTACATTAGCACAATTTACGCCATTTTTAAAGAGTTTAACAACGTTATACAAGTAGTAGTATAAGTAAGTAAGTATACTACTTTCCATTTATCCTAATTAAAAATAAAAGAAGATTGGCGAAAAAAATTCGAATAGCATAAGCCGTTATGAAAGTTATCCATCCGAAAGTTAAACAATAGAAGACGTGACGAAACAGCACATTACCTAAAGTTCATTTTAGGGAAAAAGGTCGATTAAAACAGGACACCAAAAAGCGATACATAGTACACTAAAGACTGACTTGACATATAAATTACTTGTGAATGTACTTAAGTTATGTATGTACTGTTTTGTGATGTGTTGTTTTAATAGGTCCTGTATCTTATCATGTATTTTCGTGTTTAGTTTAGTTCAGAAGACCAATTATGTAAGCATTACGATTTTCAACTTACAACAAATGACGACAAAAGGCCTTTTTAAATGAATTTTGGGTTATCATAATTGCAACGTTTTGTTGCTGTTTTACTTTTACTCTTACACATTTAAAATTTCGAGAAATAATGCGTAATGTACAATTTTTTTATTGGTTTCCATATAAAACTTGTAAAAATTAAATACTAAGATTTATTCCTAAAATAATCGTCACTGAATACATAACTGGTTTGTACGAGTGCGCAGCAATGTATACATATAGCCGTCTGTGAACTGAAAAATACTAAATCTTGCGGTATTGATGGAATTTCAAATGTAGTGGTCAAAAATGTGATCTTTAGTATCGCACCTGTCTTAGCGTTTGCTTTTAATTTATGCCTTGCTAATGGAGTATTTCCTGATAAGTTAAAAGTAGGTATCGTGAAAATGATTGTGAAATACATACCAAAAATAATACCAAAAATGTACACTGTTAAATTTAAAAATATTCCAATTGGATTTATTTTGTAGTGAAATTGAAACATTTTTAGATAATCTTTAACATTTATACTAGAGAAGCCCTTGAATCCCTAATAGTGTCGCTGTAAAGAACAGATAATTTTCTAACAGTTTTAAATAAACACGAGAAAATTGTGATACATTTTACTAAAGTTTTTTTAATTCTAAAGAAGGTTATTTTAGACACTGTTTCTACTTTTATATCTCCGAATCTAGAGATGTTCACGGGGTCTCACCTATATGGGTGAATAGCTAAGTCAAAACCTCACGTGTGTGGTAAATAAGGTTGAGATATGATGATTTTTAACTTATGCAGCGTATTTTAAACAATAGTGGTTTTTGATATCAATCTATTTTCACATTTTTCTGTTACCGCTCCTTGAGATATTCATAATATTTAAAATGTATTTTAGGATAGCACAAACAAAGTTTTAACAATGAAATAAACAGGGTTAATTTATGAAAATATTTACTGTGCCACATACGACTTAGAAGTTTCATGAATTTGAATAAATTTTCAAATTGTATATCACCGATCCTAGAGATGTTCACGGGGTCTCACCTACATGGTCAGATAGATCAGTCAAACCCCTATGTGGGTAATGAACGGGATCTAATTATGATGATTTTTAACTAGTCCAGAGACATTTTTACGTTTATGGTTATATTGCCCAGACCAGAAATGTTCACGTGATCTCTTTCATATATTCGAATAGGTCAGAAAATTTTCTATCAATATTGTGTAAATGGGGCACGAATAATGATTTTCATCATGTTTTCCATAATTTACAACTTCTTCGTTTACAATTTTACTCTAGATTGGAAATTTTGGTGTTTTCTCCAATAGGATTTTTACCCATTGACATTCCCAAATAAGCTACGAACCCGATTTATTGTGAAAACAATCAAATAACAAAAATCCTATGGATGTTTACATGGTCACGTTTATACTTTTAGATAGTCCAAAGTTTCCACTTTCGATAGTTCCGAACAGGGTTCATTTGTGATGATATTTACTGGACCATATACGACTTAGAAGTTTCATGAATTTGAATAAATTTTTAAATTTTATTTCACCGATCCTAGAGATGTTCACGGGGTCTCACCTACATGGTCAGATAGACCAGTCAAACCCCTATGTGGGTAATGAACGGGATCTAATTATGATGATTTTTAACTAGTCCAGAGACCTTTTTACGTTTCCGGTTATATCGCCCATCCCAGAAATGTTCACGGGTTCTCTTTCATATATTCGAATAGGTCAGACAATTTTCTATCAATATTGTGAAAATGGGACACGACTGATGATTTTCATCTTGTTTTCCATAATTTACAACTTCTTCGTTTGCAATTTTACTCTCAATTGGAAATTTTGGTATTTTCTCCAATAGGATTTTTACCCAATTGACATTTAAACATAAGCTACGAACCCGATTTATTGTGAAAACAATCAAATAACAAAAATCCTATGGATGTTCACAAGGTCACGTTTATACTTTTAGATAGTTCAAAGTTTCGACTATCAATAGTTTCGAACAGGGTTCAATTGTGATGATATTTACTGGACCATATATGACTTAGAAGTTTCATGAATTTCAATAAATTTTCAAATTTTATTTCACCGAGTGAAACCTTTATGTGGGTAATGAACGGTATCTAATTATGATGATTTTTAACTAGTCCAGAGACATTTTTACGTGCCCACAAACTAAAAATAACTTATATGGCCGCAGAAAATGGAAAAATTATAGTGAAAATTCTAATCCATCAATTTTTTCCAGATTTTCCTGGTAGTCTCATTATGACCTGAGCTATTAGAAAACAATCGAAAGTATTGGGTACTAGTGGAAGTTTTTGAGATATTGGCCAAAAACTGAAAATAAACTAATAAAAAAATTTTAATTTTCAAAAGTATTGGTAATGAGATGGCCTAGTTTAGTCCAACATGAACAGATCCTAGAATTTTGTCCTAAGGTTTGGACCCCTGATCAATACTTTTATCCAAATTTCATCGTGAATGACGGAATATTGTTAAATTTCAAGATTTCATTTACCGAGTTCTTTTACTTCGGAGATCAATAAATTTGTCATTTTAAGGATCATTTTTAATATTTTATTACGCTGGGATGTTTTATTTAGAGAAAAAAGAGATACAAAAGGAATAAGAAATTTCTAATTGTATAACAAAATAAATTCTCTATTGTGATTGAGCTGCCACTTGCGGCGAGTAACGAAAACTCTTATTTTCCGCTGAGAAATGTCCGCTAAATTAAAAAGCATATGAAAATCATCATTCGTGTTCCATTTTCACAATATTGATAGAAAATTGTCTGACCTATTCGAATATATGAAAGAGATCCCGTGAACATTTCTGGGATGGGCGATATAACCGGAAACGTAAAAATGTTTCTGGACTAGTTAAAAATCATCATAATTAGATACCGTTCTTTACCCACATAGGGGTTTGACTGATCTATCTGACCATGCAGGTGAGACCCCGTGAACATCTCTAGGATCGGTGAAATAAAATTTGAAAATTTATTGAAATTCATGAAACTTCTAAGTCATATATGGTCCAGTAAATATCATCACAATTGAACCCTGTTCGGAACTATCGATAGTCGAAACTTTGAACTATCTAAAAGTATAAACGTGACCTTGTGAACATCCATAGGATTTTTGTTATTTGATTGTTTTCACAATAAATCGGGTTCGTAGCTTATTTGGGAATGTCAATTGGGTAAAAATCCTATTGGAGAAAATACTAAAATTTCCAATTGAGAGTAAAATTGCAAACGAAGAAGTTGTAAATTATGGAAAACAAGATGAAAATCATCATTCGTGTCCCATTTTCACAATATTGATAGAAAATTGTCTGACCTATTCGAATATATGAAAGAGATCCCGTGAACATTTCTGGGATGGGCGATATAACCGTAAACGTAAAAATGTCTCTGGACTAGTTAAAAATCATCATAATTAGATATCGTTCATTACCCACATAGAAGTTTCACTGATCTATCTGACCATTTAGGTGAGACCCCGTGAACATCTCTAGGATCGGTGAAATACAATTTTTATTCAAATTCATGAAACTTCTAAGTCATATATGGTCCAGTAAATATCATCACAATTGAACCCTGTTCGGAACTATCGATAGTCGAAACTTTGAACTATCTAAAAGTATAAACGTGATCTTGTGAACATCCATAGGATTTTTGTTATTTGATTGTTTTCACAATAAATCAGGTTCGTAGCTTATTTGGGAATGTGAATTGGGTAAAAATCCTATTGGAGAAAATACCAAAATTTCCAATTGAGAGTAAAATTGCAAACGAAGAAGTTGTAAATTATGGAAAACGTGATGAAAATCATCATTCGTGTCCCATTTTCACAATATTGATAGAAAATTGTCTGACCTATTCGAATATATGAAAGAGATCTCGTGAACATTTCTGGGATGGGCGATATAACCGGAAACGTAAAAATGTCTCTGGACTGGTTAAAAATCATCATAATTAGATACCGTTCATTGCCCACATAGGGGTTTCACTGATCTATTTGACCATGTAGGTGAGACCCCGTGAACATCTCTAGGATCGGTGAAATAAAATTTGAAAATTTATTCAAATTCATGAAACTTCTAAGTCGTATATGGCACAGTAAATATTTTCATAAAATAACCATGTTTATTGCAATGTTAGAATTTTATCTATGCTATCCCAAAATACATTAAAAAAATTATGAACATCTCAAGGAGCGGCAACAGAAAAATTTGAAAATAGATTGATATCAAAAACCACTATTGTTTAAAATACGCTGGACAATTTACAAATCATCATATCTCAACCTTATTCACCACAGACGTGAGGTTTTGACTTAGCTATTCAGCCATATAGGTGAGACCCCGTGAACATCTCTAGATTCGGAGATATAAAAGTAGAAATTGTCTAAAAAAACCTTCTTTAGAATTGAAAAAACTTTAGTGAATTATATCACAATTTTCTCGTGTTTATCTGAAATTGTTAGAAAATTATTTGATCTTTACAGCGACACTATTAGGGATTCAGGGACTTCTCTAGTATAAATGTTAAAGATTATCTAATTCAATTTCACTACAAAACAAATCCAATTGGAATATTTTTGAATTTAACAGTGTACATTTTTGGTATTATTTTTGGTATGTACTTCACAATCATATCGTGAAACCACTTTTTAAGAAGGGTTCACGTGCTGACCCAAACAATTATCGTCCAATCACCCTATTGAACACTTTTTCTAAGATTTTTGAAAAAATTATTAAATCTAGATTATTGAATTTTCTAGGTAAAATTAATTTTCTCGATAAACGGCAATTTGGTTTTATTAAAAATTTTTCAACCGAACTGACTCTTCTTTCATTTTTAATGCCTGTTCATAACAATTTGAATAATAACCTTAAGGTATCCGCTCTTTTTATAGACGTTACTAAAGCATTCGATAGCGTTAATCATGAAGTGTTACTGGAGAAGTAATCACATATTGGTATTAGGGGTGTGGCACTTTCGCTGTTTAAATCCTATTTATATAACCGCGTTCAGAGTGTATGTATTAATCATGTCCGAACCAATGGAAAAATGGTTAATGTTGGAATTCCTCAAGGATCTGTGTTGGGACCACTACTTTTTTTGATTTATTGTAATTTTATTTTTGATCTTGATTTGCGTGGTAATTTTGTCGCCTTTGCCGATAATGTTGCGTTGCAGTATTCAAATTTGAATATGGATTCGTTGAAATATGACGTTAAGTGTGACCTAAAATTACTAAAGAAATGGTTCTACGTTCATTTCATGGTTCTTAGCTGCAAGTCTAAAATTATGTACTTCAATCTTAGTAGCCCTGTAATTAATTATGACTCAGAGGCCTATCACTCATTGTCGTGTAATGACTCTAGTTGCTCTCTGCGTACCCATTGAAACCGTTAGTTCGTTCAAATACTTAGGTTTAAATCTTGATTCACAGCTTAACTTTAAAAATCACGTGATTAATTTAAAACAAAAATTCCGTCGTGCTTTAAGATCATTTTTCCATTTGCGTAATATCTGCAGCTCCGAATTTTTAAAATGTCTCTATTACGCTTTGATTGATTCTCATCTTCAGTATGGGTTAACATGTTGGGGTGGAATTTATTGGTCGAACATCAAACCATTATTGACGAAACAAAAAAGTGAGCTTAGAATTTTGAATCATTTACCAAGAACTACACCATCTTTCCCATTGTTTTTAAATTATAAAATATTACCACTGCGGTATCTATACGTATTTAAAGTTTTGAAACTGTATTATTTAATAAGCGGGAATCGTTTAATGAATATATTTAGTGAGCCATACTTGTTTCGTAATAGAACTAGAATTAGTATTCCGCAACCTTTTAAAGAGCATTTCAAGAATTTCTTTTCTTACACTGCACCTAAGCTTTATAGCCAGCAAAAAAAAAAATATAAAGTTTTCCAAAGTGGCCTTTTATCATTGTACTCGTCTATTAAAAATAAGACGAAATTAAATTTTTTTCGTATAAATGGCGCGGGAGTATGAGTTAGCGGGATGGGAATAAAAAAATTATTTTACATATGATGATGGGTAGGGTGTTGTTCGGTTGCTAGAATATACTCTACGTATGTACGTACAGAAGTCTGTATATTAAGAATATTTTTTTGTACGTTAGTAATTTTGTGAGTATACGAATATTTTTGGTAAAAGGGGACATTAAAGAAAAAATATTTCTATGTGTGTTTAATATATATATATATATATATATATATATATATATATATATATATATATATATATATATATATATATATATATATATATATATATATATGTATATATATATGTATATATATATGTATATATATATATATATATATATATATACATATATATATATATATACATATATATATATATATATATATATGTATATATATATATATATATATATATATATATATATGTATATATATATATATATATATATATATATATATATATATATATATATGTATATATATATATATATATATATATATATATTTATATATATATATATATATATATATATATATATATATATATATATATATATATATATATGTATATATATATATATATATATATATATATATATATATATATATATATATATATATATATATATATATATATATATATTGAATTCCATTGCGCATAACTTTTTTTCTGAATATCTCCCACTAAAATGCATTTGTACGCTTGTAAACAAAGGAATGAACTGTCGTCATTAGTGTAAATTTGAGCGCTCTGTCATCACTGGTTTGGCAGCAATGACAGTCTGAAGTTGGTAACACGTCGTGTTAGTCACCCGGTATATAACCGTAACCATAAAAACATTTATGGACAGCAAGTTAAAAATTATCGTAACCAGATATATTTTACCAAACTCGATGGATTTTGACTGAGCTATCCGGCCATGCAGGTTAGACCCCGTGAACATCTCTATAATCGGTGAAACCGATGGGACAGTAAATATCACGATAATCGAACCTATGTTCGCAACTATTGATAGTCGAAACGTTGATCTATTCAAAAGTGTAGGGTGTTCCACAACACGTATGGTGAAAATTCAAAATGTATTTTTTGAAAATGAAAGTTGGTTCTATCCTATTTATGTATGGAATACAACATCATTTATGTGACTACCACGGCGCCTATTACAGGCCTGCATCCGACTTTTTCCAATAAAAGCAGGTTATTGTCTTCAATTTGTGGATCATACACTTTACTTTTCAAAAAACCCCAAAGAAAAAATCGTATGATCTTGGTGGGTAATTGACATCAAAATTACATGATGTTATGCGCGATCAGCAAAACGACGACTTTGCCGATGGCCAAAGACTTTAATTATTAAGTTAATTTAATTTTACCTATAAGGATGCATGCTCAAATTAACGTATAAAATTTGAAGTTAAGTCGTTAACGACACGTTTAATTGTTGTGAACGATGCCTCAAAGAAATGCTTGGCTTATACTGTTACGACTTATACTGTTTCACACGAATACGAACTGAATGATGGCGTTCATATGCTCTACGACCTGCAACTAATACAGTGTTTCTTCAAAACGTTCAACATTATTACGAATTCCAAGCTCTGGTAGGGAGTCCATGTCGACCAAAATCATCACGTGATTTACGAAATGTTGTTTTTACAGAACGACTATTTTCGCAATAAGTTTGGATAACCAAGTCACGTTGTTATGTTGTAAACGAACACACGAGTAAAAATGGCTTTTGAATTTTCATTTGTCAATAAATATTTTTCTTGAAAAAACCAACAAATCACCAGAAGTGACGCGGTTTGCACAATATTGATTGGAAATTCCCTGACCTATTCTAATTTATGAAAGAGATACTGTGAGCATTGCGCTTTAAATTCAATAGTTATTAACTACTACTAATAAAAAAGTTCTTCGGTAATAAGCCTGACAGTTTTCTGTAGAATTTATCTGGGAAATCATATTTAGAACTAAGAACCTACGAATAATAGTTTTATTCAAAGGATGTACATTCCACTTCAATTCAAACTGGACTCGCTACTCTTTTGTGTAGATTTACTTTTTTCGTAAATTGTTAGTTTGTACGCACTCAATCTACAATGATTATTGCGTTGGAATTTATTGTTGGGGCTTCAGTTTTTTGCAAAGATGTTCATTATGCCGCTAATAAACATAAATTTTGATTATAACCCTCGATTACAAATATATAATAAAGTAACCATATTCTTGATGTATGTCAGCAAAACTGTCATACATAAAAAATTAATAATTATTTAATAAATTTTTTGGTGCTTTTCGTCTTACTATTGTTATTTATAGTATTCGAGTGGAGTAATTTTAGAAAATAAAAAACTCGTTTGATATATTCTGTAGCTTCTCGTTACATTTATATATATTTATAGATCACTTTAGATGTCTCAAAATATAAATAAGCGAGACTAAAACACAAATTATCTTCAAAATTGTTTGATTCACATTATGAGATTTATGAGTTTTTAAAATGAAGACACACAAAAACTCATAAAATATATACACAATTTATTTATTTTGATAGAACGCACAGTTGAGGTATATAATGTAATTATATTTTTAGACGAATCATTTGGATATTGTAGTTCTTACGAGTAAAAAGTGTAAAGTTGCGCGGGGCTAAGAATTATGGTTTATATTAATTTATTTTATTATTTGTGCTGAATCACAATTAAAGAAAGCAATAAAAGATTAACATAGATTTGCTTTTAGATATTTTAATGCTAGGTTAAAAACATTGTATGTTATTACATACATTGAATTGTATGTGTAGAGATTGAACCATTGAATAGACATGTATAAGATTAAGATTTTCGTTTATTATATTTTTTACAAACTCATACTTATTTGCAAAAGTTTGCCGCGCAACAAACCAATTAAGTCCCGTATATCACTGATTTTTTATTAGTTTACATTTACATATGTATTGTTTTAATTTTTTGCTTGCGATACTGGAATTATTTCCTTGTTATTTCCTTCCCTACCTAATCCTACAACTAAGTATTATTTTACACCATACTATATGTATTTATTACTATTTTGATATTTGTATATAGCTGATTGAACTTATTCTAAGAATAAAACAAACCCATCCAAAGTCATTTTTACTAAAATATTTTTATTACATTTTTTATTAAACTGTACACAATATGATACATTACATCATTACATAAATTACATAAACTGGAATGCGATGATCCATCGATTTTTTTAAGTTAGTACATCTAAAATAAAAACATTTATTCCGTCCCACCACTCTATTTTGAACCATTTTGAAAATCCTCTCATGCAATGAAATTTTATAATATTTTATGTTCCATTTGAAATGTTATGGGTCAACGATTTCATTAAAAACAATATTTTTAGTAAATACTCTTTCGTTATTATACAAATGACCCTGTTCAGAAGAATTGGAAATATAAAATGTTAATCCATCAAATGATCCAACTCGACTGGCTGCTACATACAACTGACCATGTGTAAATATTGGTTGTTGTAATAATATTCCGACCTTTTGAAATGTTTGCCCCTGCGATTTGTTAATGGTCATAGCAAAGCAGGAATAACCGAGAATTGAGTGCGTTCAAAATCAAATGGCAAAAGTGTATCGGAGTACGTCAAACGAATGCGAGGAATTAAAATTCTCTTTCCACGTGTAACTCCAATCAAAACCTCGCAGTCCAATGAATTTCTATGCATTTATTTGATTCTCATTCTTGTGCCATTTAATAATTCTTTTGTTGTATTCAAATTTCGTATTAGTATTACTATACAATTGATTTTTAATACCAATTTGTGAGGTGGCAAACCACTCACCTTCAATGAATTTAAAAATTCAACGGAGAAATTATTGACCCGACTAATATCATCACAAATAACTCTATCATAGCTATAATAGGCTTTAGCTTAACCTGATATTTGATTCAAAATATCCGAATTAATTAACAAACAATCTTCATTTCTCGGAGCTAATATGACGGAATTTAAAATATTATTATTTTCAATATTTGATGAAATATCAAAAAAACATCTCGAATAATGTTGCTCGGTTCACCAATTAAATTGTGTGGAATTTCAATCAAATCTTTACCCAAATCATTAAAATTTGGTAATACTCCATTTCCAAGTATTTTAAGAATTTCAATAAATCCCACTTCATGCGACAGAGCTCGCATGTTCTGCTGTAGAGTAAACCGTCGAAATTGTGGGAATAAGTTCCACGAAACGATACAATTTTCTATTAATTCAGTACGTGAACCGAGAGGAATGACAGGCAACATTGATTTATTTTTAGGGCCACGCACATGAAGTAATAATACGCGAAATGAAATAGTTCCACATTTTTCGGCGAAACAACATACAATCGTGAAATTACTTTTTCACCTCCACGTTTACGCTCTTGCCATCTCTTCCGATTATCAATCCATACATAATGTAATGGTACTCCAGTGTACAATAAATTATTAGCACGATGATCAACTTAATTCAAATGGAAAAAAGCTAATAACTTGGTTTCCCTTACATTAGCTGCCGCTTCGTTTTCTTCGTTCTGCCGCTTCATTTTGCCTTTTAGGTAAATCGTCCAATTATCGAATGTGCTTGATAATACATTGGAAATTCAAATATTCTCCACCGTGCTTCTGTAGAACCAACAAAACGTCCACTCAAAAGATTCTGAATTTCATCTATTTCCAATTTTCCATTAATTTCATTATTAATAACCCCAACTTATAAAACAGCATAATCATATCCCTTGTAAATATAGTTGTACATATTTCCGTTCATGCGACAATTAAATTTGGCCAGGAGATATGGATTATAAGGCACAACGTAGCGATTATCAACTGAATTCCCTCTGACTTCGACGCTTACACCGTTATCTCTTCTTCTGTAAACAGGATAGCCATTAATATAATCTACAGTTTGTTCCGAAAAATATTTGGGAACATTTTTAATACATTTGCCATCTCTCATACACACAGAATTAGGATTTAAATGACCACACGGTTCGTGAATCATATGATTTAAAACGAGTTCATGTAGCATTGGATGAGTGTTTATGTTCGGAATTTCTGCACTTACCATTTTGTCTATATCATTCGCTCCACGTAATTCATCATTTTGAGTTAACGTAACTAAAATATGTGCATGAGATAGACCCCTCTTTTGAAATTCAATGGTATACAAAGCTTCAACTTTTACTTTAATTCTTTTAATTCCAACTTAAAAACTCTAACAACAATGTCTGGACGAAAATTATAACTTTCAACATTATCAATGGACTCAATAATCTCCGGCCAACGTGGATTGCAAGTCATAGTTATGAATAATGAAGGTTTGCCGAAATGTTGAACAATTGACATAGAGTCTAAATAGTTCTGATACATATTTCTCAGTGCACCAACAAATCTAAAAAATCAGCTAATTTTACATCATAATTAAAAAAAAAAAAATAACGCATTTCTTGTCACTATATTTAATAATTTCTTGATTTTTAATTTTTTCTTATAGCTAAACTCATTCTAAGCACAGAGCAAATCGTAAACCATAATTTTCCGACATAAAAATGGATTAACTTTTCCTTCAAATTTAAGGCATTGTGAAGTATTATTGTTATAGTTTTAAACTTTCATTTTTGTTAATTTAACAAAACTTTTTGGGGATTAATCACGTAAAAGTAAATAATTCACAAAAATAATTATATTTACCGATACAATTATAAGTAAATGAATGAAGAAAATTGTATATGCTTCTCATCACAAATAAACAACTGACCCCTTCAATTTTGATGATCGTACCGCTCCCCTGCGTGGTCCTAATGGAGCACAACTTAACTTCTTAAGCAGTCACTGGTTGGGCCTTTAGTTAGAAAATTGGTCAACCTCATTTGAAAGCTGGACAATGTAAGTTGATATTTTCAATATTTAATATTACAAATATCAGATAACTGAAATTATTAAAAGAATTTAATCCTATAACTTTTATAGTAATATGAAGATAATTTTAAAGTAAAGTGGCGCCTTATCCTGCATTAAAATCAGTTGGCCAAAATTTGATTAGACGCCTAATAAATCTGGCCTTTAAGAATAATAAAAAATTATATGCAAAAACTAGAGTTTCACAAATAATAAAACATCTTATGCGTCTACGAAGTAGATTAAAATGGGAGATACGTATTATATACCAAGAATGTTTTAATAACTTTTAATTTAAACACAATTTTATTATGTATATTATATTGATTGATTATATGGTCTTTAACATTTTGTATAGGATATAACGAGAATTTTTTTCTTCTTGTGTTATTTCAGCTTAATTTCTTTACATTAATGGTCCGTAAGAATTGAGATTATGGCTGTGTTCTTGGAGTACACCTTGCCTATACAATTCTAAAATAAAACCGTTATAAATGGATAAAGGCTTCAAATTGGATGGCTACTATCATCACTCGTACCTCAAATCTGTGTGATGAGGAGGCTCAAATGCAGCGGGAACCGGGCCAGTTTAGACACAAGCAAGTATTCATACATGTTATACGGTAGTGATCACCAATAACCTCTACAGCATTGGCCCTGTATATGGCCGCTTAAATACCGATATTATGAGTCAAAACCTCGGGACAGAGCTCGAAAACATTCGATACTCCTATAATGATTTGAACTTAGGTTATTTTAAATTTAAATCATTAAAAACAGAAGAAATCGATTCACGGATCGTTCAGTGCGGCTAAATTATTGACCGAAAGTCGAGGAATCCCACTATAAAAATACTTCACTAACCATAAAGAAAACCAATAATTTTTTATCGAAATTTCATTTAGCGTCTTTTAGTTAATTTGATTTAACAGATATCTCTACCGCTTAGAAATTGTTTAGAAAACATTTTTTGGTAACTAAAGTTCATCACGTTTTACAACAATTTCGAATGCAAAAAACATTTTGTTTTAAATTTCCCATTCCACACCACCAATCACTTATAGAGATATGAATGAATCTTATTGACTCGATTATGGTACGAATTGTCTGACTTATAAGACAATCAAACGTATATGCAATCCATACAATTGTAAAAATTGAGAAAGTTTCTAAACCAAGCCTTATCTAAATATGAACATTTTACTTTGTTAAAATAGAAAGAGAAAAAGCTGTAGCAAATTTAGTTGAAATATATGATGCAGTAAAAATTTTGAATTATGTTATTTTGCTGAATTGTACATCTTTAGTTTTCTAAAATTTCATTAATTTATTAATTTCATTATAACTTTGATAGTTAAGTTAATTAAAGTGTGCGGGGTGTGGCATCTTATTCTTTTAAAATTATTATTCGTTTTATTATTTAGTCCCTGGAGCACCGGGCCTTGCTCGGTTTAAACTAAAGTTTTTGGTACCATTAAACATTTCAAAATTGGTAAGATAATTTTAATTGTAATACCGTGACAAAATCGAGACTATACATTACACGGAGTCGAACCAAATAGCAGTTGCTTATTTTAGTCTGAATACAAACAATTAAATAATATTATGATAAATTAGGATATCCCCAAACAATTATACATATTTTCTTTATTTTCATTGAATATCATTTTTCAGAAAATGATCTATACTATCGGATCTAGATCTAAGGTGCATTGTTAAATAAGTTTTCTTAGCAGCACAGTTAATAAGAAATGTCGGGAGGGGGAGGGAGGAGGGTATATATATTGTCGTCAACACCCAACATTCTTGTGGAATTTAATTCTCTTGAGCTTATTGTGGGTCCCGTTTTGCTTTTGGTAAATTGTATTCAATTCATGTGAAAGTTCAATCCTTGATTTTGATTCCCTGTATCTTTCTTTCTTTTAGATCAGATTTAAATTCTTTATGTGTCATAGCTAATATGTTAAACGGTTTCATTATAAGCAGTGTCAGCAAATAAAACTTTCATTAACTTCAAATTGAGTTTTCTGCATTTTTGAGCTCTTCTAAAACTAAGTCAGAACGTTCTAAAGATGCACTTCTGAAGGTCAACCGCCAAATGGCGAGATCATTTACAATGAATGCTACAGATATATTTAAGGTATATTATGAACATACATTTCTGAATTGCCAAATGACAGTTGTTTGATACGTTTTTTGGTATCCCGAATTAGAGGTAGAATAAATAAAACTTTATGTATAATACGTTATAACTCGTAATACAAATATGTTTATTAATTTATAATTTAATAGGCAATAACAATTTTCCTTTTAAGATGGTTAGAGCTCTCGTGTCGAAAATGAAGTGAAAGAGCTACTCATAATTATTTTTCTACAAAAACTAAAATGTGCCAAACCTTCAGGAATCGACTGGAAAGGCTGAATAATTTAATAGTCAAGAAGATTATAGAAGTTCAACCATAGATGCCAGAGTGATCGAAACGAAGAACTTCTATAATCTTGTCGATAATATAGATTGACTTTTTAATCGACCAAGTATCATATTTAAAAAAAAAGAATCAGCTGTCATATTCTAATGACAGATGGTAAGGTTTAGCAGCAATTTAATTCGTTCTACAATATTTCCACTATTTTAATTACTTCTCTCTCCTGTTGTAATAAGCTACAATAAGATAAGTGAAAACTATATTACATACATAGTTAAATCTAAATTACATTTAAATATTTTCTTTCCAGCTCCTGATTATCCCGCACACCTCTCGTCTTCGACAACAGTTCTATAGGTTGAATATTTGAACTGATAGTATCGTGTAAAAATCCGATACAGCTAGAAGAAGAGCTAGAACAACTCAACAACAATATACAAGAAGCGGCGTGGAGTAGTACGGAAATGCGCCGAAATTCTATTTATCCTCTAGAGGTTAGGGAACTGGTTGCAGCAAAAGGAAAAGCAAGAAAGGCCTGGCAAAGAAGTCGAGCGCCAGAATATAAAACAACTCTAAATTTTTTACCCAATAAACTAAAGTTGTTAATTAAAGAAATCAAAAACGAATCCATTAATAAATACTTGAGTGGCCCTTACTGGGGAAAAAATATCGAGTACTCCCTTTGGAAAGCGACAAAAAGTTTAAAACGACCTAAACTACAAATTCCACAAGTAAAAAATGCAAATGTCACGTGGGCTATAAGTGTAAAGCAAAAAGCTTCGTTGGTTGCAATCCACCTCGAGAACACGTTCCAGCCTCTACCTAGACAAACTGCAGAGGAAAACATACCACCAGTCACATTACAAGAATTAAAAGAGGAAATCAATCTTAACCTAAATGCAAAGAATTCTCCAGGATATGACTTAATTACAGGACAAATAGTAAAAGCTCTTCCTGAAAAAGGACTACGTAAACTACTCCAAATAATTAATTCAGTGTTTAGACTTAAACACGTTCCAAGTCAATGGAAAGACGCAGAAGTAATTATGATACCTAAACCGAACAAACCACTAAATGACAAACATTCATATAGACCGATTGGCTTACTCCCAATAATTTTAAAATTATTCGAGAAACTGCTCCTAAAGAGACTCAAACCAATAATAGTAGAATGAATTCTTATTCCTCCACATCAATTTGGCTTCAGAGAAAACCATTCAACAATAGAATAAGTACACCGAATTACAAACATAATTGAAAACGTACTTGAAAAAAAGAAAGTATGTTCAAGGGTCATCTTGGGTGTAGCACAGGCCTTTGACATAGATGGCATAAAGGCTTGGAATATAAATTACATAAGTCTCTTTGTTAGCTTTTTTAATATTTATATTCTTTGTTGTTTTTTTTTTTTTTGTAAATGCTAAACCTTAATCTTTCAACAACCAAAGCATCCATTGAAACTGCCACTTCCGGTACACATATTTGCACCAAATTTATCGAATTTTATACCGGATTCATCGAAAAAGTTTAAGTACGAAATTTTATTCGGAATGAATCCGCCTGGATTGTAGAAATGCCAATTTTTGGTGAAATAAATTTTTTTGTGAAAACTGCTTATTTCTAGTAAAATTTTAAAATATCTTTATCAGATTTTATAATCTGAATTAATTTTATGTGAAATTTAATTCACAACCTCTTTGTTTATATTTTTTTTCGCGTGTATATATTCTTTTGCGTATATAATTTTCAAAATATTTTCAAAAAACGAGGACGCTTTGTGGAAACTGACACTTTCTGTAAACCGATGTCGACCAAAAATCTAGGTAAGTATGAAGTTTTATCCCTATTAATCAACCCGTATGAGCTTACAGGACTGAATTTTTTCCTGAAAATACGTTGTTAGGAAAGCTCGTCATTTTCGCTTAAATTTTGAAAAATTGATCTGGACTATGGGCTACAGAAACGAAATTTTATTAAAGCACACTTTAAGGCTTCTATGGTAGCTGTCACTAGCGGTTGATCGATGTCGAGGCTGTACAGAGGTCGAGTTTCTGATAAAAACAGTTTTAACGATCAGTTTTTTTTGTAAAATATCGTCGTTTGTGGCTAAGTTTTGAAAAACTAGTCCGGGCCGATATGTTTTCAAAATTAGTTTATAATCTTTAAGTTTGATTCGTTTTTTTTTTATATGATTTACTGTGCAACATATTTCCAAAAAACGAAGAAGCCTTTATGGAGGCTGCCCAAGCTACAGACATTTACTCGGTAAGTCACCACACAAGGGCACACGCGGAATTATTTGACTTATGCGGTATAGCGAATGGTAAATATGCAAAAATCTCAAAGTTAAAATTTTTCATGGTTACTATATGTCTTTTATTTTACTGTGTAAAGAAAGTAAAAGATAATCTTTTCTCTTTAACACAAATGTTTACATTGTTTTCCATAACACACAATTTGTCGTGAAGCCCGCTATGGATTCGAAACAAAATAAATGCTTACCCAAAGTCAATTAACCGAGCATGTCGTAATAAACGTAGAGGGCTAGACTCTTACTTAAATAAGTTTACTAAATGACAGCAGCTATGGCCGACTAAATTATGATACTTATAAGTAAACTCCTGTGTTTGACTATATACATTTACATACAAACATTTTGAATAAATGTTCAAACTCAATAGTAATAATAATATAAAAATATATATAATATACAGTAGAATGCTTTAAAATTATGTTTCTCTCTTCCTACTTGCTTAATAATATTTTTATCGAGAAACCACCTCATCATTCACGCACGAATCGAATTTTGTTAATAAATTGAAAATAAAATATTTACTCACATAAACCCAGTATCGAACTATACCATTAATTGCATTTTTGTTGCTGAATTAATTTATTAATTTTTATTTTATGTTTCACTTTACGCAATACATTTTAAAATTTACAACAAAATTGAAAACTTAAATTAATTTATTAAATAAACATGTTATGTTTTATTTTACTAATTAATTAATCTTTCAATTAAATAGATTCGATAAGTGGTTCCTGATTCTGTCCTCCGGTGGCGATCAAATGTGATATAAAATCTTTTCCAACTCGAAATATATTCATAAAACTTGATTACCGGAAGTTTACGTATGCCACGAAGAGTTTGGGATGGCACAGTATTAATTTATTAATTATAAAATTGATTTGAGGTTCTAATTGATATTTCGATTTTCATTCACTCACACACATCGTATTCAAATTTAGACATTTCGTTTTTCCAGCTTGCCTCTAGAACGATTCGAACACAGCATTGTGGCATTCCACACATAGGCTAACACTTAAACACTTAAAAATACTAATGGTGGTTTAAGAGAAACATGCATATGGTAGTCTTTATATTATTGAAGGCTTCGAAGTAGTAGGAAGGATAGTTAAGGAGCGAATCGTTTGAAATTATGACAATACAAACCTCACCGTGAAAACAACGATATAAACATTTTATAAATTATACGTAAGTATATTACACCTTACAGCGTTACAAAAACTCGCTTTTCATGAAGACCATTTTTCAAAATTAATTTATTAATTTCCTGTCTCAATCAAAAACTAAACCCTGCAAATCAAAATAATTTCAGCAACAGTATTTTTGTCAATCATTTGGTTTATTTCTATTAATTTGAGTTAGCTACACATTTTGATCTATTTTTATTTAAAAACCAAAAATTAAAATTTCACTAAACTATTCTGCTTCGTCAATGGTCTTCAATTAAATTCAATTTTACAGATGAATCAATAATGTGCTATTAAGAAATAAAAAGGAAATGTTGAAAACATAATACTGTGGGCCGAAAATAATAAGACTTTGTTCATAATTTTAAAATTCTTTATTTCTTTCTCCAAATCTATTTCGTCCCCCTCAAAATAATCCACCCCGGCCTCAATACACTTGTGCCAGCGTTTTTTCCAATCCTCGAAACAGTTGTTAAAGTCAATTTCCGGAATAGCCTCCAATGCGCGTAGCGATTCACGTTTAATGTCTTCAATTGACTCAAAACGGTTTCCCCGGAGCGGTCGTTTGAGTTTGCTGAACAGCCAGAAGTCACACGGAGCTAAATCAGGCGAATACGGTGGTTGCGGAACGATATGGGTGGAATTTTTGACGTAAAACCAATGCAGTATGAGAAGATGCGTTATCGTGGTGCACGAACCAAGAGTTGTCGACCCTTAATTCCGGCCTCTTTTTACGAATAGCTCCGCGCAAATGACGCATAACACTCAAATAGTATTTCTTGGTGACAGTTTGGCCGGTCGGAAGGAATTCGGAGTGCACTGATAATCGAAGAAAACTGTCAACATCACCTTGATTTTTGACTTGCTTTGACGTGGATTTTTCGGCTTCGGCTCACCTTTGACACGATATTCGGCTGATTGATCGTCTGTTTCCGAGTCGTAAGCATAGATCCAAGACTCATCGCCAGTTATAATACGTTTCATGCCACCCTGGTAGTCCGAAAGCATTGTTTCACAGACGTCAACGCGACGCTCTTTTTCCAAAAAATTGAGTGATTTTGGAACCAATCGTTTTCACTGATCCGTCCGATATTTCAACGATGCCAGTAAGGTCTCTGACTGTTAATCGTCGATTCTCGAGTACCAATTCCTTGATTTTATTAACGTGTTGATCATCAGTTGATGTTGATGGCCGTCCTAGACGTGGTTCGTCGTCAACACGTTCTCGACCCTCTTTGAACAATTTGTACCAATCAGAAACTCTTGCTCGCGACATACAATTATCACCGAAGGCCTTTTGCAACATTCTGAACGTTTCGGCACCACAAAATTGATTCTGCACACAAAATTTATTGGAACTTCTTTGTTGAATAATTTCACTCATTGTAAAAATCGCCGAATGTACTTTTTGTACTTCAGAAAGACAAGCGTATACTAAACTCTAATGATTATTTTGATGTGACATTTGGCACTGATGTCACTGATACTTTTTGTCCACAGTATTTCGTTTAGCTTTGGACATTAAATTATTTAATTTTTTACCAATGGCTTTATTCTTGAATCTTGCTACATAAGAAACTAAAAAGAAGTGTTAGAACCTACTTATAAGCGTAATCCATACATGATATGATTTTACAGGTTCAATAGTCCGAGTGGATCTGCTTTAACGGTTTTAATACCAAGGTCGTCGTGTATGTTAGTATTTCGGATATACCATGGAGCATTAGCGATACATCGGAGTATTCTCGCTTGAGTTCGTTGCAGGAGTTCCCTATTTGATGCACTGGTGGACCTCCATAACTGAATACTGAATATTGGCTTGATTAACGCTTTGTGTAGTAAGACCTTATTGTCTAATGATAACTTGAATTTTCTTCCTATCAGCCAATACATTTAGGAAAATGTTATTTTTATTTGGTTGCGCTTTGCTCCAATATGTTCTTTCCACGTGAGCCGTCTATCCAGGTGTAAGCCTAGGTATTTGACCTTGGTTTGTTGACGAATATATACACCGTTTAATTGTACTGGTGACCAGCGTTTGTTCAGCATGAATGTGACATGAATTGATTTTTTTTCGTTTACTTTTATTCGCCAGATCTTGAGCCACTCCTCAATTGTGCTCAGATGACTATGCACTTCTTTTGAGGCTGTTTGCGGGTTTTCGTGCGATACCAGGATAGCTGTATCATCAGCAAATGTTGTTATTATTACATTGTCGGTAACAGGTAAGTCTGCTGTGTACAACAAGTATAAAATAGGTCCCAGAACGCTTACTTGCACCATTTTGTTGAACCATGTATTTCCTTTGGAGGAGATAGTTTTCCAGAACTGAGTGAATATTCTTCGGCAGGAGCGTTGTAAGTTTGTATATTAGTCCATCTTGCCAAACTTTGTCAAATGCTTGTGCTATATCGATGAAGACAGCAGAACAGTATTGCTTTGCCTCAAAGGTCTGTCTGATTGCATTTACAATTCTATGCACTTACTCTATGGTACCATGTTGGTTTCGGAACCCAAATTGATGGTCTAGAATGATTTGCCTTTCTTCTAATACTGGTTTCAGTTTTGTTAGTACCATTTTTTCAAACAGCTTTAAGCTTGTGGGAAGCATGCTTATTGGACGATAAGATGAGGTTTGAGTTTCGTTTTCCCCAGGCTTATGTATCATTGTGATAAAAGATATCTTCTACATTTGAGGAATATGACTAGTTCGCATGATGAATAATTACATTTTATGAAAATGTTGAGCTCTTATTAACACCTTTATGAGAAAGAACTAGTCAATTGTTTGTACGCTGACGTAAGACTACCATAAGTTTTTGTTTTACAGATTTGAGTAACTTGTTTAATTTGAAGCGTAGTTAGAAAGTAGAACTTCAGTTGTCCAAGTTACAAATAGATCTTTAACCCATTCATATTACTTTCGGGATTTCTGAACCGTAGTTAAAATATAAAGTAAAAAGCACATCAAGACTAAATTGCAAGTAACCACGTCGGATGAACTAACGAAAATGAGAAAGGCACGAGGCATGGGTTACTATATGGGTCTAATAAACAAGCATAAGTGGGGGTATGTTACAGTCAAATTGCTTTGGGAAAAACAGAATACCAAATAATTGTTTCTGTTCGCATTTAGGTGTTGTGTCCTCAGTCACTACCACTATAGATATTTTTTGTGGGTTGGTCAAAACATCGGGCATACAAATATACAAATAATAGAAACAATATACAAAAAACAACAATAATCATTGTGGACACACATTGTGACAGTGTAGTTATAATACATGAGCCTTCTTATTGATTTGTTTTTAAATCATAGGCTATGGCAACACTTTTTTGGACGATTTGCTTGAAATTTTGGCAGCTTGTCAAGCTCATATTCCGCATCACGACACAATCAGGTGTTCGCTTGAGGAACGTTTCGAAATATTGAAAACTTATTTTCAAAGAAAATGTTATGTAGACGAAGTCATGCGAATTTTGAAAAGAAATATGTATCGAGAAAGAGTGCCAAGCGGAACCATTGTAGGGAAATTGGTGAAGAAAGTTCTTGAGAAAGGCTTGCTATTGGATGACATAAGTGGTTCTTGAGCTCGGACAATGCGCACGCCCGAGAATATTGCGGCAGTGGTCCATCGTGTAGTACAGAATAAATAGACCTCAACACAACGCCAATCGCAGCAACTATGGGCATTAGTCGCACCAGCCTGAGAAGAATACTGCACAAAGACCTCGAATTATTCGCCTACAAGGTCCAGCCTGGTGGTGACATAATTGGCTCATTTTTATTCGGAAGCGCTGCTGGAAAAGCCGTTATCGTCAATGGCGACCGTGACAGAGTCATGCTGATCAAATTTTTATGACCTCAAATCGACGCTATGAATGTAAATACCTTTGATTTGAACAAGATAGCGCCACATGCCATGCGAACCGGCCGATAATCGGACTCTTGCGCGCCAAATTTAACAACCGAATAATCAGCCGTTTTGGATATGTCAATTAGCCTGCGCGGTGCTGAGATTTGACGCCGTCGGACTTTTTTCTATGGGGTTTCGATTAGGATAGATGTTATGCGGATAATCCAGAGACAATCCCATCTTTAAAACATAACATTGTTTTGATCGTTATTTTCGAAATAGGCGCCGAAATCATCGAAAAAGTTCTTAAGAACTAGTCTCACAGAATGGCTTACTGTAAGGCCGCAGAGGAAGCCACATGAACGAAATTCTTTTCATTCTGAAATTGGAGACTTCAACCTACACAATAAAAAAAGTTTCCACAAAATATAGATGTATACTCATTTTATAGCGTTTTTAAAAACACTTTTAAATGGATCACTCTATGTTGTGATCAATACTCGTATTATATACATTAAGTGTAATACAAATAAAATCAAGCAAAAGAAATAGTTATTTCTGATATAAGAGTTGCCTCACAATCATTATATGATAATATGTACATTTTTAGATATAAAGTTTAATTAACAGTTTCTAGCTCAAATTTTAATAATTATCTTTATTAGTTCTGTAGCTTTCGGAACCTTTTCGGTTCCATTTCCAAAAGAATAATAAAACAATTTTACAAAAAAATATTTGCTATACAAAATAAAAACGAAATCAACGCTATCTAAAATGTAGCTATTTTTCTGTAGATATCGTTAGCTACTAGAAAAAATAGATTTTTTTATTTTAGCTAAGCAACAAATTGTGACATCGTATCTTCAGAAAAAATACTTTACAAAATAAAATTTGACTTTAAATAACGTAAATTGAAAACATAAATAAAAAAGAAAAAAATTACCTAACAAGAATGAATTATTTAATCCAAAGTGCGGCTAGTGACACATCCAGTACATTACTTTTTGGAACTAACATTACGATCGTGAAGTACAACAACTGCAAAACAACATAAACAAACTCTCTTTCTCTCATTTTCTTTAATTTATATATATAATAATAATGTGTATGTGACATGGTACCGTTGTTGTTTCATTTTACTCAAACATTTTCATGGAAGGCTTGAAGGAAAAAGTAATGAAATAGGAAAGGATGAACCATTTTTTTTTAAATTTTTTAATAGGCCAACCAACAGTAAAGGAATTTTTTTTTCTACATCATTATAATATTTTCGCGTTAATACGAACAGGACACCGTTTGTTTTCGATTTAATTTCTAATTTTTCGGTTCTAAGGAGAACGGTTCTAAATTAAAAACTTGATTTTAAAATGTTTTTGAATAAGTAGTAAACACATTTATGAATTAAAGAATAAATACAAAAACAGGAAAAAAAGATACTCATTGTAAATAATTCTTTATTTTTTTTTATTACTAGCTGAATTACCCGGCGTTGCACGGGAGAAATTAGAATTACTTTAAAATACGCTGAAATCAATGCAATTAGGAACGTTTTGCCAGTTCCGCCAGGTGTATCAAGGAAGAAGATTTCCTTGTAGCCGCCGTTGACTTCTATCATCAATGTGTCGTACGCGGTTTCCTGCTGTTGATTCAAAAGTTGAATTTTTTTGTAGTGATTTTTGTAGCATCTCAATCGTATTAATGTTCTCGTTCAAATTCTTGATTAAATACATCGTGCATGGGCGATTCGGCGTTAGCATCCCTAATTCGTGCAACCTCTTGGCGGACATCATCAAGCACAAATCCTCTATAGAAATCAACGCCTCGCTGTGAATCTCCGTGTTAAATTCAAGTTCGGGATTCGCTGTTGTTGTACGCACTCGATGCAAAATATCTTCAGCCAAATTGTGTTTGTATTTGTTCCACATTCGATGGAAAACACGTTGAAATGATGATGGCAAAAAGTGATCGAATTTGATACGCAGTAGACAACATAACAGCATCAACGAGTGTATATGATCCCAATGAATGTCGTCCTCGAGTAAATCTAAATGCTGACAGGCGACTCGTTCGTAGAAATTCATATGAATTCGGTTCACGAACATTAATCAATAACAAACGCAGGTAAAAACATTCGTCATTGCTCGGATGAACTGTGTAAATGTGCCCCAATGCATCTGTTGAATTGTAAAATGTACGTATCCAGGAAGAGGCAGGGCTTCGTGTTTCCGACGATGGAATTTTCTTGATGATGCGTTCCATGTGAGATACCTCGACATCTCCGAGTAAAGCAGTGTTCTTGCAAATGGATGCGCAAGTGATGTCGCGGAGTAGCTTGTTAGCGTTGTCGCGATTCTTCAAGTGCACAGCTAATTGAACCACAGTGGGATGACGTTCGCGTATTGAGAATGAAAATATTATCCAAATCGCCCCATTGCTGCTGACATCTTACCATCTGATATTTCGAAACTTCATCGTTGGTATCAGGAGCTGCAATACCAAGTAAAACCATGTCGCTTTCTTTTGTGATGTACTTGCAAACGTATTTGATAGATTTTACAGAATTGCAGTACTCAACATTGCAATGCGCTTTAAATGTTTTGGAAAGCAGCGGAGAATACGGAGCAATCCAGCTGTTGTCGACTACCACGTAGTTATATTTGACTTTCAACGTTATGGTTCTGCCATTATCCACTACAGAGCGACGACGATACATGGGGTAACCGTCATTGCCTGTGATTGTGGCAGCCAACAAAGCACGCAGATAACGTTTGGTGCATTTGTTTTCGATCATTCACGATGATTCCCGGTTGTGATCGCCACAGGGTCCATGAATCATATTCGTCGTCACTATTTCATACAACTTTGGATCTGTTTCGGGATCAGGAATTTTTGCGCAAATGATGGTGTCAATTTCATCCGGTTTTATTTTCTCGACCATCCACAGGTGAATATGTGCATGAGACAGTCCTCTTTTCTGCCACTCCACACAGTCTGAAGACACGATGCTTCACTTCACAATGAAGTCCATGAGTGCCTTGAGTTTCGGCTTGAATACTCGGGTTGTAACGTTGTGGCGATCGCCGAATGATTGGCCGAGTAGTAACAGCTGCGTGATTTCGATCCATTTTGGGTTGCAAGTGAAAGTGATGAATAAGTCTGGTTGACCGTTCTGTTTCGATCTTGACATATATACCAACGGTGAACTGATGAAACAATCTGCGGCATTTCCATATGTGAATGTCCTCGTTTCGACGAATCATCAAACGATAGGCATAAAAATTCATCGAGTTGACCTTTTTGTTTGTATCTCGAATTATAAATGAATATCGAATTGATAATAAATAAAATAAATTTTAATTAAATAATTTAACAGAACAGAATGTTATAACAAATGATTTTGCATTCATTTCTGCAAAAAATAAAAAAAAATAATTGGAGTGAATTGTCCAAACAAAGTCTGATGTTCGCCACAACATTTTCACCTCTCCATTTTTGTACAAGTTTTCCTGAAATCAATGCACTTTGTATCAATAAAATTAGCAACACAGTCGCAGAGGTTCATATGGGTAATAATGACAAAAAATTTCAACAAAAGTTTGCTTTACATAGTATAAAGCTTGGGAACATGAGACTAAGTAACCCGTATTATGGAATTTTACTGGAAAATAATAAAATCTCATTTTCATCCCAAGCTTCTTTTAATTGCTCGAATTTTAAAAAATCATTCAATTAACTTACATTTAATTATTTGGCGATATTCTAGAAAGTTAAACAACAATCCTTAAATAATCCAAATACATATAATCATTACTAAATTTGGTTATAAAATGACCAGTTTAATTTGGTTTGAATTTATTCCGCAACTTAAAACAATAAATCAAAGATTCTATATCCTGCCAATCTAATTAGATTTTTCAATTCGAATTAAAATTAGTAAACAATTTCCATATTTCAGAACATAACTTGAATAAGTGAAGCAATCGCACCTAAACCAACCAAGTTGAAATTATTCATTCGACAAAGTACTCGTAATTGATTGATTGGACTGTAGGACCAAGTACTGGACATGTGTCCCGGATAACGCCGGGCCTATTCCTACAGCCTGTTTACACATAACAATAGGAAGGATAGGAAAGGTTTTTTTTGGGACAAAATGACCTGGTTTCAGACACCTAGCGATCGTACGGCACAACACAATTCTAATCTACTAGAGGAAGGATAAAAGCTTAATAGGTTTAATGGATAATGATGGTATTGGTCTTCAACAATTGCTTCACTAAATCAGCAACCTGAGAACAAAATATTATTATTTCACGTACATCTGGAAATTTCCTGAAATTTAATTCTGCATTAATACTTTCCGGCTACCTAAACAAAATTGATTGATTGAATCGGCCCGATTACATACACCTAGATAAAGTCGACAGTTAGTAACACAATGACAATATAATTCTAATCTACACTATCAGCAATTAAAAATACAAAGAAATAGTATTTCACAAGCATCTGCAGGTTTCCTGAAATCTAATACTAAATTAATATGTTCCTGCTACCTGAATCATATAAAACTGCAAAAACTGCAACTCCACAACTTACAATAGAATTTCCTGAAACCATAGTTATTTGATTATTTAGGACAATATACGATATAATAAAATTATACTTGAAAAATATAAATGTAATGTAATGTTTAGTACAGGGTTTTTCAATAAGAGCACTTCAACTTTTTTTTTGAATAAAACACAAACTGTTCGACTTTTGAACTAACTTTTTTTTATTAACGAATTTGAACATAGACATTTAAGTATGAAACTCGATTTCTTTTGCATGACCACCGCGTGCACGTTTTACGACGTCCAAACTTTGAACCCAATTTTCGACCACTCTTTCGCATAAATCGGCCGAAATTCCAGCAATTTCACGATCTATATTGGCTCTGAGCTCTTGCAACGTCGCCGGCTTATTGGCAAAGACCAATGACTTCACATAACCCCAAAGAAAATAATCTAGAGGTGTCAAATCACACGAGCGCGGCGGCCACTGGACGGGCCCATTTCGCGTAATAACACGCTCATCGAACTTAGTCTTCAATATCGCGATTGTATCGTGTGCTGTATGGCATGTGGCCCCGTCCTGTTGAAACCACATGTCGTCCAAGTCCATTCCATTCAATTGCGGCCAAAAAAAATCGTTTATCATATCGCGGTATCGATTTCCATGAACAGTAACGTGGCGATCGTTATCGTCGATGAAAAAATATGGCCCAATGACGCCGCCGGCATGTAATCCGCACCAAACAGTGACTTTTTCGGGATGCAACGGTGCCTCATGAATCACGTGTGGGTTGCTTCCTGCCCAGTAACGCATATTTTGCTTGTTGACAAATCCATTTAGCCAAAAGTGAGCCTCATCGCTGAAGATGATTTTTCGGTGAAAATCTGCATCATTTTCAATTTGCTCTTGAGCCCAATTCACGAATCGGCGTCGTTTCAAATGGTCAAACGGCTTTAGTTGTTGTGTCAGCTTGATCTTATACAGATGTAGGCCAAGATCTTTACGTAAAATTCGTAAAGGCCCAATTGTTGCGAACGTCGTGTGAGCGACACATTCGCGTCTCCTTGAACTGAAGCCCTGGTGGCTGCGATGTTTTCAACACTTCGAGCACTTCTTGCTCTCGAGGGCACCGGAACATTATGTAACGAAAACGTAGATTCAAATTTTGCCACTATACGGTCGATTTTCGAACGGGCTGGCTTGTTAAATGAACCGTAAAATGACCGTAATGCTCTTAAAGTAGCAGCAACAGACCGATTATTTTGATAAAAACTTTGCACGATTTGCAATCGCTGTTCACGTGTGTAGCGTTCCATGATGAAATGCATACTAATGAAGTTTCCAAATGACAAAAGATAAATAAAAAATATGGCGTCGTTCGCCGTCCCTATCGGAAAAAAGTTGAAGCGCACCTGTTGAAACACCTTTTATTAACTAAATTAATTTGGTTCTCTTAAAACAAATAAAATAAATCGAATCCAAACATTGTAGTATCAAAGCAGGAAAGGCACGCACGGCCTTCCTAACTTCTAAGTCTGTTGATTTGATGGATTTATTAATAAACAAATATAAAGCCACTTGTCCTTGCCATCTCTAATCTAATACAAATATGTTTATTTATAAAAATAGAGAATGGCCAAACGAAAACTGGTTCCAAAAACAGCTAATCTGGTACAGATAACGTAAGAGGTAATGTATTAATAATTAATGTTTTTCACAGCTTTAGAATCCCCAATACCTAACCAAATTTAACCAAAATTAAATAAAACTATTAAAGTAATCAGGAATCCATAAGATGACAGAATTAATAGTAAGTAGCTAGTACATCTGTAGGATCCATGATAATCAAATAACCCAATTAATTGTTCAATGCTTTAATTATAAAATAAATGAATCAGAAAACATTAAAATAAGATAATAAAAATTAATCTACGATAGTTAACTATTGTATATATCTATTTGCAACAGCAAACTCGACAAAGTACTCGTAATGAGCAATAATTTAAGGGCGAAATTTACCGATATTAAACTTTCGTTACATAATTCAATCGTTCAACGGCTAAGGTGATTTATTTAATTTGGACGTATTCCAGTTCATATTTAAATCGTGATGCCGAATCGACTGATCGTCGTAGAGGAAAGACGTGTTTTTGTCTCTCCTTTAAATAAATTAATATTTTAATTCAAATCAGTTTAAATTAACTAATTAAATTAATAATATACATAAATGTGTCGATAAATAAATAATAATGTGAATAATAATTTGTGTGAGTTTAGTTAATGAAGTGAAAAGTTATACATATTGTATGGTTGTATAATTTGTGTATGGTGCGCTTGCAATGGTGTAGATTATGTACATAACAATTTTTGTTTATGAATCCTTATTATTTTGATACCGTTGCTTGAATGCATCATACTCGTATGCATTGCGTGCCAACCTTCATTGTGTAGAACTTTTTTGATTCCAAAGGATGCATAAGATAAGTGTATTTTTCATTTGTTCATTGTTTTAATACATATTTTAATACATATTAAAACATATTTGTTCCAATTTGAAGTATATAAACATTATTTATAGAGGATCATATAGTAGGTTAGTCGAGTATTGTATATACGTGAGAAGGTTTTTTACGTCTGTTGATCGGTTTAGTTACACCATAGAATTATATACTTAGAATGAATGTAAACTTTTTTCGCAAATAAAATTTGCTATTTCATGTGAAGCAAACATGAAGCAAGTCAGAGCAGGATGGTTATATAAAAAATGCATATGGCGGTCTCATATCTCAAAACAAAAAAACCCCTCAAACCAGTTTTTGTTTTTGTTTAAAGTGACGTGTTAAATTTTGTGCTCTTAAAAATTCTTGAAAATATTAATTAAAATAATTAAAAAACAATTAAAATATTATAAAATAGTTAGTGGATTGTGTGTAGTGTATCATTTTAGTAATAAAAATTATAAACATTTAATAAAATGAAGTGTCTTGTAAAAAACTTCAAAAATACGCCTAAAAAATTACAAGAAGGAATTTCATACTCAGTAAGTGTTTATAAAAATAAAATGTAAATTATGTTAAAAATAAAGTGATTTGTGGTAAAATTATCCTTAATTTAAGTTATAAATCAGAAAAAAATAAGAAAACAATTTTGGTTGTTGGCGTTGGTTTTTATCGTTTTGTAAACATATGTTATTACCAGTGCCGCATTTTTCGTATTTTATTTCATGTGCTAAGTGCTTTGCTTTTCATAATTTATTTTTATTTTGGAATATGAACTGTAAATACAATTTTTTACAGAAATTATAATGTAAACATTTGTTTTTAGTTTACCAAAATATGGAGAATTGAAAAGGCAATGGTTGAAGCTTCATCAGATGATATTTCAATTGGCCAAGAAATTTCTAAAGTAGACGAATCTAATATGTATGACGAAGATTGTTTTGGATACCCAATTATACTACATTACATATACTACAATACATAGGAGGATTTATAGTCCGATATTTATTTAGAAAATTGAATTGTGAGGACTGTTGCAAATTAATACAACAATGTAATTCTTATAAATCGCTAATCAATTTAAAAAATAGGGGTGGTCTTTTAACTCCTTCGCCGTCAGTATTAAAAATTTGTAAATATTCCGAAGGTGTATTAAACCAGGAATTGGCTATTGCGGACTACAAAAATATAACGCAACTACAATCTAGTTCAAAATTGTTTAGAAAAATTTGTTATAACGTTCTTCACAACCTAATAAATGTAAATATTTTCAATGATGAAGAACAATATAGTCATTCTCAAGAACACGTTAATTTGTTAGCTCACTCTATCATAGAAAAATATTATGACATCCGGTTGAATTATTTTTGTAACCAAAGGTCATATAAATTAACAAAAAGAAACAAGTTTGTTTCTTTATTACATTTTAAAGGAATGTGAAATAAATAAGCGAAGTGGTTTTTACAATTACTATTTTCTATATATATAATATTATATTTAAATAAAAATAATTAATGTACTTATATTAAAGAAATAAAAATGTAATTAAATTTAAATAATTTTTTAATTTTAACTTCCTAACTTCATTGCATTCGGTCGAAAAAAAATCTAAATACGACCCTGTTAATTTATATGCTTTCTCTTTTACCCTCCGAATTTGACTCACTTGACAGCTCATTACATTCATTCTATATACTCTATTTCTATGAGTTACACTCGCTAACAATTTTTGTTGTTGTTTTGCTATGGAGAGTATGCATGTTTGGTGATTATCGTAATTTTGCAACCTATCTTTTGTTTTATATATGTACATAAATATTTACTCGAACATAATTTCTATTGTAAAATGGTTTTTCAATGTGTGTGTATGATGAGCGCCAAAATTTACTTAAATATTTTAGTAGTTTTTGTGAGCGCACAATAATGAATATGTATATAATAAACGATGAACCTGTGCCTATATATGTGTTTTCGGACGTCTCTCAATATATGGACTTTGTATATTCATATGTATATAAAGCGTAGACACGGGAAAGAGCTTTCACTGTTCGTTTATACTTGCGGAAATTGGTGTGGCGCTGAATGAATATATATCTGTGGGAGCGAGTGTGATATATTGGTGCCGTGCTGGTTTCTGCAGGTATAAACGCACAGTCATACGGGTAATATGGTTTTTTTGAAGATTTTTCTGATGATTTTATTAGTTTGCTTTTTGTAGGTGCGATGAAGAGATAGATTTGCATTCTCCTGAGCGTGAGCTTTAGTTATCTTTGGTTTTGGATAGTTGTTTTTTTTTTGGGGTAGTTTTCGTTTAGAGATTTACCATTTTCAGCGGTGATGCCTTTGATTTGGTGATCTCGTATAAAGTGTGTATAGCGTGGTTGCCGTATGCATGAAGAGTGGAGTTTCGTTCGTTTTTCTTCTCGACGTCATCCACTCTACGTGCATATACACAAATTTTGTTCTGTATATCATTATTATTATTTATTTATTTTATTATTATATTGTACGGTGATCATCGGATTAGGGGCTTCATAATGGGGAATGGTGAAGTTCTGAATGAGGATTGAATCAAGAAGGTGAAAGCAGTTTGTCGGGATTGAGGGTGGATGGGCAGAGTTTATACTCGGGTGACTGGGGGTTTGTTTCTCCTCCGCATGGGCAGGATGTGGATGGGTAGGGTCGTGGGGCTATGGCATTTATGTGGGGGTGTTTTTTCGTGTCTACGTTGTTTGGGCCTGCATGCATACAAACCGTATGTTTTATTTGTCTTCTACTTGCCGTATTTTTATTTCAGAGATTAACTAATTTTAGTATTATTCCTCTATCCGGTTATTCAGCTTCTGAGTAATAAATTATTATTGTTAAATTAAATTAATTATAAATTGGGCTAATAAGAGCTAGATTTAATTTTGCATGATATTAGTAATTGGATCATAATTATAGAAATATTGTTGTCTCGAGTTGGGTGGAGGAAATGGTTAATCATTCATAATAATAAGGTTTTAGGAAATTTACCATTTAACAATTTTTTTACGATCTTGATTGCTGATTGTTTGTATCCAGAGGGCGGAGTTATTGTGCCAACTTGTGCTTTATTAACTGTTGACTGCTTGGGTGTCTGTAACCGGGTCGAGTCTGTCATGCTTGGTAACCTTTCCTGTCCCTACATCTTGTTATGTGAAGGGGGGTGTACGGAGGGCGCGGCGTATCCGGGATCTCTGCTTGGTCTTGGCCGTACATTCTGATCAATCAATCAAACAAATAATTGATTGTTTTTATTTATAGTTATTTTAATATTTTTTCGTTCCTTGCTTTAAACAATTCTATAAATTGAAATTTTGTCGGAAGTCCTGACTTAAAACAATAAAGTTGTCGACAAATACAATTCAATTCATTTTTATTATTATTAAAACAATTTTTTTGAACATACCAGAAGGTCAGAAAGATTGTGATTGCAACAATCTTGATCAGGGGGTCTATTTAATTACTTACGCTTTGAGCATAAACTTAATACAATCAATATGTTAACGATCCAAAGACTTTTTGCTATGGAATGTTCTTTTTCGACGATCTCTTCTGGTTGAATTCAGGTTATGTTTTAGTGAAGTTGTGTGAACGTTAGATATAAATTAACCCTGCTTTTAGTTGGATGAATTTAAATATAGGTAGCTGAATGACAATACCGCATTTAATTTTTTTTTTTTTACGATAATACTGCCGAGTCATTACGAACGTGAAGTCCTTCGGTTAGATGGTGTTGGATGGGAAGATAGGGAAAAGTATGGTTACAAGCAGTATATGATGAGATGACCCGTTGATGTGAATTAAATAACCTAACCAGTCTATTATGACTGATGCCGAATACATATGGTTAATATTAGTATCCTTTACCTCCATCACAACTAACCCAAATTAATAAACTAACAAAATCGAATCTAGAGTGTGAATATAAATGAGACTAACATTTTAATATATTTAAGTAGTTAGAAAATGACTTTGCTGCGGTTTCGCCCTAGTTGTTTCTGTGACTAACATTCTTTCCTAATCAACCTTATCTGTTAAGGATGCAGGCAGGGCCTGGGCCCGCATGAAGCTGAAATATTATTCGCATTCAGATATAATCGGTCATTTGATTGTTGATATTTCAGGATTATGGTAACATACCTAGGATCGCCGTTATGGCTGGCCTGTACGCCTTTATCATATCATATCATCATATCATTCCAGTTCATATTTAAATCGTTAAAAAAGGTGTACCTGCATTTTTTATATTATTTATGTATATTATATATTATAATTTGTTTGTCGTATTAAGAATCATATATGTATTATCATTAGAATATTTTGAAGTACGCGACCAATGTAAAATAATAAAGAACATAATAGAAATTTAAAATTTCGTTTTTCTATGAACCAAAAATAATTTTTTATATACATACATACTTGTTCGTCTTCCTTCAATTCCCCTTTTTACTTAACAAAACAATAACATAATTTCTGTATTTCGTTTCGTCACTCCGTCGACACATGTGTTTACGAATAAAATAAAAACAAATACCGACCTGCAATTGTACGTGAACAACAAAAACTCAAACCGATCTTTATTAAGGTTCAAAAGATGGACACGCGCGGTGGTGTTAATGAAGAGATTTTCACTGCACATTATCTTTGTCTATTTTATTTATGATCTTTGTCTATTTTATTTATGTTATGAACGATGTCACAATTTATTGCCTAGCTAAAATAAAAAAATATATTTTTTCTAGTAGCTAACGATACCTACAGAAAAGTAGCCACATTTTAGATAGCCTTGATTTTCTTTTATTTTGTAAAGAAAACATTTTTTTGTAAAATTGTGTTATTAATTATTCTTTTGAAATTGAAACCGAAAAGATTCGGAAAGCTAAAAAACTAATAAAGGTATGTAGTTATTAAAATTGGAGCTACAAATTGTTAATTAAACTGTATAATATTCAAGCTCATTTAACAATTTAAATTATTTTATAATATTCAAAATATAATAGAGATTAATGGATATAACAAGAGATGATAAAGTTAAGAATACGCTGAATAATAGAAGATTCAGCTTCACATATCTTTGATAAACATGTACCAGATTTCCATAAAATGTACAAACAACATGAAAAATATGGTTTTCAATTTCTGTTGTCAATTTAGTTTAAATGTAATGTATCTGCAATTATTCAAATAATTATTTTTTTGTGTATACTAAAGTACCTATTAAAGAAAGGGAAGGGAAAATTCATCGACAAATCGATTTGCAAAGTTATAAAATTTTTAACGATTGTCGATATTCATCATTTTCTCCCATTTCCATAATTTGCAACGTACCTACTCTGTACTCTTATGTATTATATGTACATGTATATATACATGTGTGATGAATTTACTGTAATAGATATAAACATACACATACATTGTTTTTATAGTATACTATCTGATGATTTAGTATTTGTTATCTAGAAAAATTGCGAGTTATAAATATTACTTTCAGTCGTACAGAATGCAATACCTACGAGTATACTAGCGAAATTACTGTCGATGATTTTTTACTAGTAAAATAGTAAATAATAAATTCGATCTGCAAATTAATTGGATATTCGAGCACTAAATCGGTGTTATTGAGTATGAATGCATGTTACTTGCTGTAATTAATTGAAGAACTTGTAGTATAACACCATTCTAAACCATAATTTAATCATTTCCTTGCTATTTTTTAATTAATCTTACACAAATATTGAACATGAAAGTAAATTTAACCGTGATATAGGGCGACATATAAAACGTTGAGCTTTGAAAATATAAAAGGTGAAATTTTAAAAGATTGAATTTGATTTGCTCAGTAAAAAAATAATAAGGCACAAAAAAATTTCAAAACACGTTTTAAATAAACTAAACGTTTTAAATCTCATAAATTTCCAAGCATTTTATTAGTTTAGTATGTAACATTAAATGCGTAAAGTTTTATATGTATGAACCTAACAATTGTCAAACAACTGACAGTATTAAAATAATTTGAAAATTTGAATTTAAAATATTATTTAAAAAAAATCATTATAATAAAAAATTGTCTGAATAATGGTTTTTTACTTTTTTTTAATTAAAAATTTTGTTTAAAAAATATTTTTAAGAGCTTTAAGACCATATAAAATTAGCTGTATGCTAGGTCAGGTCATGGTAGCTATCCTAAAATACTACTATTTAGATACGATTTGAATTTTAACCTTCCATTTTTTAAATGTTTTATAAGGAAAATTTTAAAATTACATTTTTTATTGTATTGTATTCGTCCAAATGCTTTGACACAAAGTTCTGCCAACCGGAACATCAACAAATGTGCCAGAAAGATGATTGTAATATTATTTAACAGCCTTGTATTATATAAATTATTATTATTTTTGAAAAATAGTAATATTAGTAAAAATAGTAAATTAGTAATATTCATTCATGTACCAGGATATGTTATATGGACATGTACAACACATAATAAAACATGTCTGGGATACATTTTTTTATGTATATGAACATATACATACGTAAGTGAATCTCAGTCATGTCATTTTCCATTGATCTAAGATATATCAAGTACGATTCATCTCAGACATGTCACATAGGACTCATCTATGACTTATCACATACAACTCATCTCAGATATGTCATAAACGATTCATCTCAGACATGTCACAAACAAAAATTGCTGATAAATTTCTATAAACGAGTTCGTGTCATGCTTCACTGTAGCTGATGAGTCATTATTGTGGCGTCAATAACTTTCCTGCTGGGTTGCTAGCCGAAATCATGGCTACTCAGTCAATTTTACCAAGGAAATTTGAATTTAAAATTATATTCTTCATACATTTTTTATTTATTTTTCCGATTGCACAGTAAAATTTTCGACTTCAAAGTATGAACAATACATTTTGTATTGTTTTACTGAGCAATTGCACCAACAAACACACATGTTTTGAAAAATATATTTTGAAACACAAATTTTCTCCCAAATTTTGCTAAGCGATCGAGTATCTACCTAATATTTTATAATTCTGTCGGAAAATTTAACGGTATAATTTTTTTGCTTATGTTTTACAATTATAGTGTTTTTTGAGAGACTTAAGCACGAAACACGTGTGTACAAAACACATTGCTCAAATTGCTCAACCCTATAAGTTTTTTTTGTATAAAATACATAAACTTACTCATTATGTGAATTTAATAATTTGTATGGAATATGAAGCGGACCGAAACAAACGGAATATTAGGTGTCTCGGGTTTTGGATGGGTATTGTTGGTGTTGAAAGATTGAAAGTTACAAAAAATATTAAATAATTTTTTGGATAATAACAAAATTATGGGTGATTTCAGTATTTTATCCAAGGATCATTAGCTAGCTCGGTATAATAGTAATTATAGTAAATTATTAGTTTTTAGCATTTGAACTGAAGTATAATTTATTTTACATAAATATATTTCTGTAACAAAAAACCAAACATTAGTTCCCTATTTCATAAAAAAAATTTGAGAAATTTTGGTAGATTAAGCTATAAAAATATCCATCGGTTTTATATGCAATTTATTTGAAAAGCGACGAGGGTAAGGAGCAACAATGCGCAGATATGGCGGCTCGCGCCAAACATAATTTATGCGGAAAGTAACCCATCACAGAGCGTTTGTGACACCCGCTTATAGAAAATCGAGCCAAAAATCGAAACGTTATGTTATGTTATGTAAAAGAAAATTTTGTGTGGATTGGAAAAAGTTTGTTGTTGTGAATCACAACCTAACCAACTAAATGTCTAAATTGTCATCTCAAATAATTTTTATGTACATATTTTCAATATTTTTCTTTGTAAAATATCAGAAATACAAGAACCATTTTTATCAACAATGTCATAAGATTTTTCCAAATTTTCAATATACTCGTAGTTGTATTTTTTCTGGAATGATAATCAATACTTCGTACTTCGAATTAAAATTAGTGCAAAATTTAATATACTTTCAATAAAATACATTTAGGAACATACGCATAATCGGATAAAATAACAAAAGGTGCTGAAAAATTACCTGAAAAAGCTTTAGTTCACTTTTTGCTTACATTTTCGGGTGAAACTTCAAAAATTAGTGACTATGCAGGAACCATTTCAAAATCGGCCGAATGATATAGCATAGATGCCGAATTTTGGTGAAATTAACCTTTTTTTTTAGCAAAATTCGTAATTTTTGGTTTATTATTATATAATTTAAAGACCTAACAAATTTTTTTCAATCGTTTTTTCGTAAATATTGTAATATTTTTCAAAATATTTGCAAAAAATCAGAAATCTTTTATGGGAAGCACCTCTTCCGATGGACCGATTTTCGCCAAACACCACTGGGATCTCCCAATTTATCCGTGCAGGTTTATCCATTTATCCTCCCCAATCCGCGCAGGTTGGTAAAGGGAGCGAATTTTAGTTGAAAATCTTTCTTCATTTCTCCTTTTTTAAAACTGATGCGAACAGATATTGTTGTAAATTTAATTTAGGATTCAGTTCACAGTTTGATCCACTTTTCAAAATATTTATATAACCGAAAAACCTTCTACGGATGCTGCTACTTACGATTATCTGATTTCGACTAAAATCACTGGAAACTCCTAATTTATGGAGAAAGTTAAAGTATGGTGTACGAAAAACAAAATAAAAGAGAAACAACATAAAGTAGTACACAGGGGCAAAATTTTGTTAAAAATCAGTTTTTATCAAAAAATGGAATTTCGGTTTAAATTTTGGAAAACTCTTCTGGACAGAGATTGTTGCAAAATTAATTCTTGTAAATGATATACTTTTCAAAACAAATAATCGCAAACAACGAAAAACATAGATTTCCACCAAATTTCGCAAGGATCTCCCGATTAATGGAAAATATTTAAGTATGAAATTTGATTACGAATAGTTAATCCACCTGGGGCCTTATTCTTGAAATTGGCGTAATTATATTATTCGGTTTTATCGCCGGTTATTTTGATTATTTTTTAAATTCTTTGCATATTTCTTAACATTTATTTTCCTAGTAAGGGAAAATTTCCGTCTGGAAATTTCGATATTATTCCCTTAGAACGGAACTAAATATTAGCAAATTTACAAACATATCTTATAAAATGATTAAATTAGCCGGTGCAAAATTCGAATAAAACAGAGAAATCTAAAGCAAAATATAATCCCCTTCCCTTTACCTCTGGACTATAATAATGGCGAATTTTGGTGAAATAGTGTCCGTCACGCCAGCCGGAACCATATCAGCCGGAACCATATCAGCCGGAACCAAACAAATATGGCACAAGTAGCACGATGCATTGAGCATCATTGTGCAATATATGATTTTTCAGCCGGAACCTTATAATTCCGGCCAAAACCTGACAAAGCCACTTATAACCATATAACAGCCAACTTAGCTATGGAACAAGTAGCACAATGCATTGTGCATCATTGTACACTATGTATTTTTTCAGCCGGAACCTTATAAATCCAGAAACATACGGTTTTTCGGGGGAAAACCTTACAAATTCAGCCGGAACCATACCCTCTACAACCAAACTAACTATGGCACAAGTAGCACGGTGCATTGTGCATCATTGTGCACTTTATGATTTTGTAGCCGAACCATATAATGCTATCCAGAACCATACAAATCCAGTCGAAACAAAATGTTTGCAAAAATAATTTTGGCGCTTGCACTATGGTCGCAGTGCAATTTAGACGATAGTGCAACATATGAGGTTTCCGGAACGATCAAAACGTTATGAACTACAATGCCAACACAACTAGAACCTGCAAAGCCAGCCGGGACCATATGAAATTGGTGTGAACCATTCGGAGCAATAAACGATAAACATGGTTGATGGCCATTGTGAACTAGCTAAAATTTCATCTGGAATTATTTGGGCACATTATAATTCCTGATCCGCTAAAAGTGTTAATTAAATAAAAAGTTTAAACAAAAAAAAACAAAATATAAATAAAATCGTAAATTAAACGGAAATAATATTTTATTTTCTAATAATTTATTGACTATGTTTTGTATTTCATCGTTTAGAGAATAACTTTGTTTGGTTTGGGTCTTGTAAATAGAACAACATGTAGGCAAGCATTCTTCGAGAAGTGTTGGTGTTGGTCTCAGCCTTTTGCAAATCGTCGTACGTTTTCCATATGCCACCGGTTCTAATTGCATGTGCAGTGAAAAGCTCACTTAAATTATCGTACTCAATTACACCGCGCAAATTGAATAATTTATCATCTAAATTCAGCGATCTCGTGATGTCACTTAAAGCAACCTTTTGCTGTTTTTCTAGTGGATCTAGAGGCTTGACCTCCAGTGTTATTACACTATTATATACTTTATTTACATTATGTAAGTTGCCACAGCTACAGCTACAGTAAGATTCCCGAATATTTATCTTTATTGAGTTGCTCACATTTTTCAAATCCAGTTCATTAATGTCTGTTGAAAGCAATAACAACTTTCTTTCGAGTTTAGTTCCACATTTATCACAAATTCTTCCAGTATTGACACTAAAAGTAACATCATCGTTAAAAATGCAAAGATCTGCGAGAAATCCTCCAATTGATGCTTTACAATCAATGAAAGTGACACGTTCGTTTGAGCTATAGTTGCCCGATTTTCTATAACGTTTTCGGCAAAAAAAATCATTTAGTATTTATTACGATTTTACCGCAGATAATTTTCCGATGTTTGACGTGGAATTGTAAAAAATTTCTAAAAATGCGGCAAATTTGCTAGTTTTAGCTTGACCGAACATTTCATCTCGAAGCTGCCTGTCATCAAAACACAATGTGACAATGATAGCAAAAATGCTATCAAATGGACACGTATTGATGGTGGTTATGCCGCTTTTGTCAGTACTGATATGCCCATTTTTTAAAATTGGAATTTTTACCCTGTAGCTTCTATCTTGCGGTTGCAATATGGAAGCTTTGCTTCTATGATTTTTTATTTCCAACACGCTTTGTGAGTGGCTGTTTTTGTATAGTCCCTTCCAGTTTTCTTCCAAGCTTTTTTCTTTGACTTAGATGACCGTATCTGATTCGATTAGCGACACTTCGGACTCATTGATGTACGCACATCCTAGATGTCTTATTCGTATTATTTATTCGGCTTTTTCTGGGAAGCAAGAGCCATTTTATAAATGCCGTTCAACGTCTCCACGTGGTTTTTGACAAATACATCCACGCGTGTGTTTTTGCCCAAATCTAAACAAAAAATAATTAAAGTATATTATCTATCCAATTTTAATAAATATACAACGAATCCAGGAACGGAATCTGGATAGGATTCAGAATATGTTGGTGGCGGAGAAAAATTAAATTAAATTGATAGATTTCAATAAAATACTTATGTAGAATATGGTTCAATTTCTATTTTAAGGATGCTTACGTGATAAAGATTTAAAATTTTTAAAGGTACTCTCAACTCCGCTCGATGTTGGTACATAATTAACCCAAAACTTTTCCTCATTAAATTACGCCATAAAGGTATCCGAGAGAGAATAAAAATTATTTTTTTCTGTAATTCTGGCGCGTAATACAGATTTTCCACATAGGACGTGTTATCGTCAATTTCAGCTGAGTCCACAAGGCTCATAATCAATCTGAAAATACATTAATAGACAATATGAACTGTACGAGTATATAATCGTAGGTATTGTTTGCGTAACTTACTGGTAGCTTGATGTATTTTTGTAAGAATCATTTGCATTTATTGTCGAGTCAGAAATCTCGATATCACTTGCTTTATCATCAGTGTGATCATCACTCAAACTGATAGTTTTTGTAGTACAATTAGGGTTATGAGTTTCACATATTGCTCGTAAATATTTTAATGAAACTAAACATATCCGATTAGCAAACCTAGATTTCATTATTGTAAATAAATTAACAATGGCGTTCTCACATGTCTTAAGATCATCACAAATAATTAGATAACCAAATTCAGCTTTGAACAGTTATTTTTTGCGTGGATCTTGCGTTTTAAATTCGGGTAGTCGATGCAATATCTAAAAAAATTAAATTCGTATAATTAAATTAGCAAAAATATTCATATGAAAACCACATCAGCTTCACGTACTTTGACAAAATAAGTTTGCGGAAGGAAGCTGCCTGTTAGAAGAGCATCCATACAAGCTGTGATGTACTTGTTCGTCGAGCTACATTGAGCAAATTCCTGTGCACAAGCACTAAGCAGTGCCGCCAAATCATCAGGTATTATTTCATCAGGTCGTTTCTGAGTTTTTGCCCAATCACGCAACCAATATCTAATAAAATTAGAATTGTGTTTTTGGGAGATCACTTAGCAGACTGGTAGATGTTTTTCTCTACCACTAACCACAATAGAATAAAATTAAATAGCCTTGTGTTTCGTTTGGTCAGAACGGCACTCTCACACCTATTCCAGTTGCGTCGTTTGCTGAAAGTAAATATATCTCTCTTAATAAAGTTCGTTATAGCTCCTTACGACGGTAAATATGCGGGCTCTGGATCATTTTCTTGCACTAAATCATTAGCTAGGTCGGCTTGCACCTTATAAGCTGATGTATATTTAATTTTTTTTGCGTATTTTTTAGTTTCATCCAATCCCATTCGTCTCTTATTTTTATAATGAATTATGTTTTCATCAAAGTTTTTAATCTTAATACACATTAGTTCAAGTTCGTACGTTTCCGCTGTAAGCGTTGCTTGACACGTGCTGAATGTACAATGGCCATTTATAAAAATATCTCCAGATATGACATCGGCCCGTTTAAACCTCCATGAGCATTCCTTTCGAAATACCCACCATATCTCTGCATTTAGCTTATCAGACCAACCAGCCTTTACTCGTGCGCGCGTTTTTTGGCCACTATTGATATATTGTATTTAAAAAAAAAAATAAAAATTCTAAGATATGTCAATTTCAAATAATGTTTCTATTTTAATAATTGATTTATCCATATTTTGCGTTTGTTCATCGCTAGTAATGCTATTAATGGTATATCGTTTTCAATGGGAAAATTATCGCTTTTGTTTTCTTCTTCATTTTCATTTAAATTTTCAAATGAGAAACTTGGATTTTCGTCAAATGAAACGTCTTTATCAATACACGTTGATATTTTATTAGCTGGCCTTTTAGTCATATTTGGAATTGTTAATATTCCGCTTAAATTTCTCACAATCGAATACTGAATGGCCTTTCTTGACATCAACTCGCGACATAATTCGTCGTTAATTTTGTTGGAATAAGGTTTCACTCATTCATTAACGAATAGGTGGTTTACATATTTTTTATACACTTTTATTTGGTCGGACACAGGGATGATTGACTTGACCATTGTTATAAGTTATAAATTCTTCCCCCCTCTCCTAAGCGACTCCATCTAGCATTTATCAAATTTTTGAGCGTATAATTTCATATCCTAACAGTTTTTCCGAACGGTACTTATTTCGAATGTCTATGCTTATTATTGAAATACATACTTACACAATTTCTTGTCAAATGTGCATAAGTGTGGTGCTTATAATCATATACGAATTATTTGTGTAAATAGACACGATCGAAACCAATTCGTAATAGACGAAAAATATAAAATGGTAGTAGGAGGAGGAGCCAAAAATTCCTAATACCATTTTATATTTTGCAATAACGAATAATATCTTACATACATACATTAAAACTTCTATAAGTCGAATTATTCCTTAAATCGAATTTCAATTTATGGCGTTCATTATGTGTATCAATACTATTTTCAAATACAGTAGAACTTCTATAATTCGAATCACTAGTTGCCAAAATAATATGTTTAGAGAAGATTCGAGTAAAAGAAATGAGAAACCAATTTCACTCGATTTATTCGAGTATATAATACTGTGGGCAAAAAAGAATAAAACTTTGTTCATAATTTTAAAATTCTTTGTTTATTTCTCCACATCTATTTCGTCCCCCTCAAAGTAATCCCTCCCGGCCTCAATACACTTGTGCCAACGATTTTTCCAATCCTCGAAACAGTTGTAAAGTCAATTTCCGGAATAGCCTCCAATGCGCGTAGCGATTCACGGTTAATGTATTCAATTGACTCAAAACGGTTTCCCCGGAGCGGTCGTTTGCGTTTGCTGAACAGCCAGAAGTCACACGTCAGTTGCGGAACGATATGGGTGGCGAAAAAATCACGTAAAACCAATGCAGTATGAGAAGGTGTATTATCGTGGTGCAAAAGCCAAGAGTTGTCGACCGATAATTCCGGCCTCTTTTTACGAATAGCTTCTCGCAAACGACGCATAACAGTCAAATAGTATTCCTTGTTGACAGTTTGGCTGGTCGGACGGAATTCGGAGCGCACCACATCTCGATAATCGAAGAAAACTGTCAACATCACCTTGATTTTTGACTTGCTTTGACGTGGTTTTTTCGGCTTCGGCTCACCTTTGGCACGATGTTCGGCTGACTGATCGTCTGTTTTCGGGTCGTAAGCATAGATCCAAGACTCATCGCCAGTTATAATACGTTTCATGACATCTTGGTAGTCGGAAAGCATTGTTTCACAGACGTCAACGCGACGCTGTTTTTCCAAAAAAATGAGTGATTTTGGAACCAATCGTGCTTTCACTTTTCTTAGGCCCAAATGATCTTTCAAAATGGTTTTCACTGATCCTTCCGACATTTCAACGATGCCAGGTCTCTGAGTGTTAATCGTCGATTTTCGAGCACCAATTCCTTGATTTCATTAACGTGTTGATCACCAGTTGATGTTGATGGCCGTCCTAGACGTGGTTCGTCGTCAACACGTTCTCGACCCTCTTTGAACAATTTGTACCAATCAAAAACACTTGCTCGCGACATATAATTATCACCGACGGCCTTTTGCAACATTCTGAACGTTTCGGCACCACAAAATTGATTCCGCACACAAAATTTAATGAATTAAATTTCATTAAATTTCTTTTTTGAATAATTTCACTCATTGTAAAAATCGCCGAATGCACTTTTTGTATTTCAGAAAGACAAGCGTATACTAAACTCTAATGATTATTTTGATGTGACATTTGGCACTGATGTCACTGACAGTCATACCAACATTGAAAAAAAAATTCGACGACTGGTTTTCCGCGCGAAATTTAAATTAAAATTTCTTACTACTTTTTGCCCACAGTTATGTACTCGTATATACAGTCGAAACTCGATTATCCGGGAACATGTTTTCCGTGATCCTCTATTATCCGTGATTGTTTTACGCTCGCTTTCCTTGAGTCGCTTGTTGACGTAATGACAATTGATTAACCGGGATTTTTTTAGCCCCGTGACGTCCCGGATAATCGAGTTTCGACTGTATATACATATATACTCGAATAAATCGAGTAAAATTCGTTTCTCATTTGTTTTACTCGAAAGTGTTGGAAGCTCGAAGGTACTCGGAACTATATTGCAACCGCAAGAAAGCAGCTACAGGGAAAAAATTCCAATTTTAAAAAATGGGCATATCAGTACTGACAAAAGCGGCATAACCACTATCAATACGTGTCCGTTTGATAGCATTTTTACTATCTTTGCCACATTGTGTTTTGATGACAGGCAACTTCGAGATGAAATGTTCGGTCAAGCTAAAACTAGCAAATTTGCCGCATTTTTAGAAATTGTTTACAATTCCTCGTCAAACATCGGAAAATTATCTGCGGAGATTTATAACAATCGTAATAAATTACTAAATGAATTGTTTTGCCGAGAAATTTTTAGAAAATCGGGTAACTATAGCTCAAACGAACGTGTCACTTTCATTGATTGTAAATCATCAATTAGAGGATTTTTCGCACATCTTTGCATTTTGGTGAGATGAATGAAAGATGATGTTACTTTTACTGTGAATATTGAAAAATTTGTGATAAATATGGAACTAAACTCGAAATAAAGTTGCCATTGCTTTCAACAGACATTAATGAACTGGATTTGAAAAATGTGAGCAACTCAATAAAGATAAATATTTCATATATAATGCTTGCCTACATGTTGTTCTATTTACAAGACCCAAACCAATCAAAGTTATTCTCTAAACGATGTAATACAAAACATAGTCAATAAATTATTAGAAAATAAAATATTATTTCCGTTTAATTTACGATTTTATTTATATTTTGTTTTTTTTTTGTTTAAACTTTTTATTTAATTAACACTTTTAGCGGATCAGGAATTATAATGTGCCCAAATAATTCCAGATGAAATTTTAGCTAGTTCACAATGGCCATCAACCATGTTTATCGTTTATTGCTCCGAATGGTTCACACCGACTTCATATGGTTCCGGCTGGCTTTGCAGGTTCTAGTCGTGTTGGCATTGCAGTTCATAACGTTTTGATCGTTCCGGAAACCCCATATGTTGCACTATCGTCCAAATTGCACTGTGACCATAGTGCAAGCGCCAAAATTATTTTTGTAAACATTTTGTCTCGACTGGGTTTGTATGGTTCTGGATAGCATTATATGGTTCGGCTACAAAATCATAGAGTGCAATACTTGTGCCATAGTTAGTTTGGCCGTAGCGGATATGGTTCTGGCTGAATTTGTCAGGTTTTTCCGAAAAACCGTTTGTTTCTGGATTTATAAGGTTCCGACTGAAAAATTATATAGTGCGCAATGATGCACCGTGCTTCGTATGTTTTTGGATTTAGTGCACTATGATGCGTGCTACTTGTGTCATAGTTGGTTTGGTTGTAGTATGGTTCTGGCGGGCTTTATCAGATTCTGCCTGAAATTATAAGGTTCCGACTGAAAAGCGCTTAATGCACAATGATGCGCAATACATCGTGCTACTTGTGTTATAGTTAGTTTGGCTGTAAAGGGTATGGTTCCGGCTGAATTTGTAAGGTTTTTTCCGAAAAACCTTATGTTTCTGGATTTATAAGGTTCCGTCTGAAAAATTATATGGTGCACAATGATGCACAATGCATCTTGTTACTTGCGTTATAGTTAATTTGGCTGTTATATGGTTCTAAGTGGCTTTATCAGGTTCTGGCTAGAATTATAAGGATCCCTATAAATTGCACAAATATGCTCAATGCATCGTGCTACTTGTGCCATATTTGTTTGGTTCCGGCTGATATGGTTCCGGCTGGCGTGACGGACACGAAATAAATTTATTTTGACCAAAACTCGTCATTTCAGGTAAAATATTAAAAATGATTTGAACTAAATTTTTTGAAATTTAATTCACATTCTTTTTGTTTTTAATCATTTTTCGTAGCCGTTTATATTCTATCAAAATATTTGCGAGAAACGGAAAAGTTATATAATATACTTAAAAATATTACAGTATGGGACATAATTTTACATAGTATTAAAACGGAGGATTGATTACAGGTAAATGTTTTTATTAATGATCCACGGTTTTCCTTTCGTTGTGTTTACGGTTTCATTTTATAAAGCAAGTTGATGCATTTATTAATGAATTCAAATCACTTTTAATGTACTTAACAGTTAAGAATTTTTTTGTGTTTGGTGATTTTAAAATAGATATCCTGCAAAATAAATTCTAGAATATAAGAATATATATGTTGTCTGTTGGTCTGCAATCTTTAATCAATACACCAACAAGATTAACTAATAAACATGCCACATGTATCGATCAATATTTTTTAGAACTAAACCTTTGGGAAACTTTAGTAGTCATGGTGACAATATGAAAGTGATGTGTGACCACAATATGCTTTTTATTGAATTAAGGTTTAATCACAAATAAGATTTAATCTGTTAATTTGATATATGTTTCTAGCTATACCGACACTAGTTTTCTCAATGTTGTTGTTAAAGAGGAAAGATGGCTATCTGTTTTCAATTCGACTTGCCCTGTGGTTGCTTATGACAACTTTATTGCTTTCTTGAATAAGTATGACGATCTGAGTTAGAAGCTTGTCAATGGATCACCATTTCACTCCTGAAGTTTTTAGATAAGAAAAATGTTATTAATATTTTGAAATATTTTGATAGTCTATCCAAAAAATGGGTCGTTTTGGTTAAAAATGCAAAGTGAAGTACTACAACATCAATTTCGAGCTATACAGTGGTAATGCTAAAGCCCAATGGAAGTTTATCGATTCTTTACTTAGTAAGCCGAATAATAAAAGAATTATCAAAAAATACCGAACCTTCCAATAATATTGTTACTACAGATTAAAATATTAGTAACGTGTTTAATAGGCACTTCTTAAAAATACCACATAAGCTGTCTTCTCAAATTCGTCCTAGCCTCAATACTAATAACATTAACATTAATGTAACTATTACAAACCGTACTTCTGATCTTCCGTAGGTGACGACCAGTTAATAGTTCTATTATTAAGAAAATTAGTTGTTATATTTACGATGCACTGACACATATCTTTAACCTAAGCTTCTCTAATGGCGTTTTTCCAGATAAATTGAAATCTGCAGTTGTAATACCTTTTTTATAAAAAAGGTTCTAACAATATCATTATTACCAATTATATCAAAAATTTTTGAGAAATTAGCGAAAAATCGATTGATGTTTTATTTAATTAAAATCAAGTTTTTAAACTCGAATCAATTTGGATTTGTTAAAGAGCGTTCTACGGAAGACGCTCTTATAAAATTTAATAACTTTATTTTTGATAATCTTAATAAAAATAATAAATTAGCAGTATCGTTTATCGTATCACCAAGGCATTTGACACTGTGAACCATGATATTTTGCTACTTAAACTGCAAAATATTGGCTTTCATGGAATAGCACTTCAGTGGTTTAAAAGTTACTTAAGTAACATATCACAAAAAATTCGTGTCAATTTGTCGTACAGTTCTCCTAGCACCGTTAATATTGGAGTTCCTTGGGATCAGTGCTGGGACCTATTTTATTTCTAATTAATATTAACTCTGTATTTGTCATTGAATTATCAGGTGATTTGATTGCTTTTGCTGATGATATTTCAATATTATAGTGATAATAATAACATTAACATAGAATCAATGATTGAACGACATTTGACAGTTTTGCGTAAGTGATTTGATAGCCATTGTATGATTCTGAGATCAAAAACTTACAATTGTACAATTAATGTATTTTAGCCGTAATCAAGAGTGCAGTCCCTTACTAAATGAAAGCCCCGCCCCTAATTTAAGATTTATTTCATTTCAAATAAATTCATTTAAAATTCTTCCTATGCAAAAATAATACTCTTCACTTTACCAATGCGTGCTATAAAGAGAAGTCATTGTTCTCTGCTGCGTCATGAAAAATTTATGGAGAACCCTAATTTTGTATGCTAATAAAAGATAGCCGCACACAATATGTTATTATTTGTAACAGAAAATAAATATAAAACGCACTGTTATAAAAATAATTTTTTATTTCAATTAAAATTTTGTCTTTCCACCATTGTTTTTTATTATTTCGAAAATTCGATTTGGTATACTTTTGTACAATTTTTGTACATATTCATTTGAAATATTAGCCCATTCGCGTTGTACTGATGCCTTTAGTTCCTGGACGCTGCTGTACTGCCTTCCTTAAGCATACATAACTCTGCTGAGTTCATCCCACATGTCTTCGATGATGTTAAGGTCGGGTGACCTTGATGGCCAATTCAAAACTGATATCTAAGCCTCCGTAAACCAGTTATTTACTATCCCGGCGGTGTGTACGGCCGCATTATCCTGCCGGAAAATAAAATTTGGGCCACCAATTTGTGCACCAACAACTGGAAATGTTTCGGCTAGCATGAATTTATACCGGTTGTTGTTAATATGGCCGGAAATAAACTTGACCTGGAGGAGGAACGCTCCATAGCTAATTGCACTCCAAACCACCAGGGATCTTCCACCTTGTTGACGCCCCGATAGCACAAGAGGTTGTTTTCGAAGGTCATGAAAATAGTATTGCCAATCATCAGGGTCATTCAGATTATATTTTTTTTCGTCACTAAATATAACGCGCTGCCATTTTTTCTTCCACGACATAGTTTTTTCGCGAATCGCAATCTGGCGTCTTAGTGATTTGGCAACAGTTATGGTTTTTTCTGCAGGTTTTTGACTTGTGTATTGTCTGACTCTCTTAACACTTTCTGCACATTACAAATCTTTGTATTAACACCAGTTTTTAACGCAATTTGTCGCGCGGTGCCAATAAAATTAAAAGCATTTCGTAAAATTAACCGATTTTCTCTATCAGTAAGCGTCTTAAAATAATATTTTAAGACTCAAGAAACTGTTTGCACGCCAACAAACTTGAATATATACTGATATAGTGTTCAAAAGAATTTGAAAGTATATCTGCGGCTATCTTTTATTACCATACAAAATGAGGGTTCTCCATAAATTTTCCATGACGCTGCAGAGTAATAATGACTTCTACTTACAGCACGCATTGGTAAAGAGTATTATTTTTTTGCATATGCAGAATTTGTGTTGATCCCTAATTTAAGATTTATTTCGTTTCAACAAATAAATGAATTTATTTGAAATGAAATAAATCTTAAATTAGGGGTGCAGCTATCATTTAGTAAAGAACCGTATATACATGTTAAAGATATATTAATATCATGAACAAGATATATTAATATCATGAGCATCTTTTCTCATAATTGCATCACTAATAATTCAGGTTGCATGGAAATTGATACTGTAAAAGATTTTACATATCTGGGCTTAACTAACAGTAACAATTTTTTTATGGAATATTCATATTAATAATGTACACAGTAGTTTGCTAAACACAGTTAGGAAATTATAAATGTTACGAAGTTTCTGCCCAATTGAAGTTGTAAAATGTATTACCAAGCAATGATCGAGTCCCAACTTCAATATGGCATTATATGTTGGGGTGATGTGTATTTTTCAAATTTGAATAATATAGTAGTTGCTCAAAAACATTGTTTAAGAATAATTTGTTTTAAATATCGCATGTCGCCATCTTTTCCATTGTTTTCTAGATCTAAATTACTTCAGTTTCGTAATATGTACATATACGTAGTTCTAAAAGTGTTCTTTAAGAGAAGCGGTGATCGCAGTCTATTGAAAGATAACACCTACAATCTAATAGACCATAAAGTTTGTGTTACACCAAAAAAGTCTGAAGCCACACGTAGAACTTTTATGTACATGGCTCCATATCTTTATAATTAAGACTATTGTTTACGCGAGAAAGGGGTATTTGAGTATTGTTTACGCAAGAAAGGGGTTTCAATTCTGTTTTTCCGTTTTGCTACACCCGTTAAACCGTTTTGTTGCTGTTTTTACTAAGAAGAGTAAGCATGTTTGGTGATCGACGGTCTACCTTTTGTTTTATATACATATTTACTCGTATATTATTTCTAAGGTTTTTCAATGTGTGCGTGTATGATGATCGCGCAGAAATATATAAATATAATAAACGTTGAACCAGGCCCTATGTGTGTGTATACGGCCGTCTCGCAATAAATAGACTTTGTATATATGTACTTAAAACGTAAAGTCGAGAAGAAACTTTCTTACAAACTTTACTAGATTGTATCTTGTAGATGCGGCGGAGAAATGAATTTTCATTCGCCTGAGCATGAACTTTGTTTATTTATCTTTGGTTTTGGTGAATTGTTTTTTTATTTTTAGGGTAGTTTTCATTTAGAAATTTACCATTTTCCGCGGTGGTGGCTTTGATTTGATGATCGTCGTATAAAAACTATAGAGAGTGGTAGGAGTGCATGCTTGAAGAGTGGTAATTTCGTTCGTCATCCACTCTACGTACACATAAATTTTGTTCTGTATCTGTACGGTGATCGTCGGATTAGGGACGTCCTAGCGGAGAATGGTGAAGTTCTAAATGAGGAATGACTTGAAAGTGAAAGGTATAGTTTATCGGGATTGAGGGTGGATGACCAGCGTTTATGTGCACGCCGCATGTACGAGATATAGATGGGTAGAGTAGGGGAAAATCTTAATAGAAAGAGATTTCCATGGCATTTGTATGAAGATGTTTTTTCATAATTAGGTTATTTCGGCCTGCATGCATGCGGACCGTGTTTTTTGTTCGCCATCTACTCGGCCGTATTTTGATTTCGGAGATTAACTAATTTCAGTAATATTCCTGTATCCAATTATTCAGCTTCTGAGTAAAAAATTATTATATTTATTATATTTTAGTTTGATTAGCAGCAGAGTTTTCGTGGTTTATCAGGTGTGCATTATTAATACTATTATTCATTGCAGTACCTGATTAAGCTAATTTATTTAGTTCTAATGAAAATTTTTCACTACGGAAGATCTTTGAAGCCGTACTACTTTTTAAATAAAAATAAAATTTTAATTTAAAAGTCAATCAATGCGGCTGCAATTAGTCTTTCCATTGTCACAAGAAGAATTTCAGAGAATTGGAAAGGTTATAAAAGTTCCTAAGGAAGCTGCCAATTCCAGTACCTAGTTTTGTACCATATTTCGGAACGACCCTCAAAACATAAAGCTTTGAGAAGTCAAGAAGAGAGAACTCAGAGAAGTCAGAACTGTTAACATGAAAAATTTTGTCATCGGGATTTTTGTAGATTCGCTAAATCGCCGACTTCGACGAAAAATTGGGTTTTAAAAAATTCTGTGTGTGGGTACTAAAAGTTTGCGACCTCTCTATATCCCAAAAGTATTGATCGGGGTGAGACTTTATACCAATGCTTCTCCATGAATTGGGAGATCCTATTGTGTTTTGCGGAAATATGTCCACCGGAAGTGGCAGCTTCCATAGGATCTTTTTCGTTTTCTGAAAATATTTTGAAAGTATATCATTTACTAAAAAACGACAATGAACTAAAAGATTCTAAGCTAATTTTGCAACAATATTTCACCAGAATCATTTTCCAAAATTTAAATGGTAATGACGATTTCTGTCACAAATGGGTTGTCAACAAAAATTCGCGCCTTTACGGCCCTTACGAAATGACTGATCGAAGTTAAAACTTCAAACTTAAGCTTTTTGCATAAATTAGGAGATGAAATGACTTTTGGTCGAGATCGGCCCACCGGAAGTAACAACTTCCATAGTATCTTTTTGGTTTCTTGTACATATTAGAAACAGTATATAATTTAAGAGAAAAACGACAATGCAGTAAAAGAGTTTAAATTAATCTTGCAATAATATTTACCCACGATAATTTTCTCAAATTTAAGCAGTATTTTTGCAACACTTCACGGGCGAGACGGATTGAAATATCGTTTTTTTTCGTAAAATGGGAAATCTGTACTTTTTGACCGAAATCGATTTATTGGAAGTGGCAGCTTCCTTTTGATCTCTTTTGTTTGTTGCAAATATTAACGATAAAAATAACGAAAAATAACGATAAACTGAAAGAGTCTAAATTAAATTTGCAACAAAACCGGTTTAGATTAGTGTTTCCAAAATTTAAGCGGAAATGACGGTTTTTAAAAAAACTGTTTCCGATCAAAATTCGATTCCTGTATAGCCGAGACGAATTGATTGATCGGGATGAATCTTTATACTTAAATTTTCTTTTAAATCATGAGATTTCATTGATTTCTGGACGAAATTAGCCCACTGGAAGTGGCCATAGAAGCTTTTCCGTGTTAGTAGCAAATATTTTGAAAAGTAAATAGCATTTTTCTAGTTCAGTTCAGTTTTTAAATTTTACTGGAAATATCGAGTTTTAATAAAAATGCTTTATTTCATCTAAATTAGGCATTTCTACAGTCCAGGGGATTGACTATTCGGTATGAAACCTCATATTTAGATATTTTCCATTAATTAGTACACCCTTGCGATCCTTTTGGTGGATATCTGTGTTCCGGATATAGCAGCCATGGGAGCTTTTCAATTTTAACATTACAAAAGATGACAAAGAACTAAAAGTTTCAAATAAATTTAAAAATTAATTTTTAAACAACGGTTGATCTTTTTGATTTTCTGAAATTTATGTAGGTGTAATGAATTTTGATTATACAAGACAGTTCTATCAAAAATCCCGTAAATTTAATTTTACGCTTTAGAAATCATATGTAGTGTACTCATATTGTGTAACTAAAATCGGGTGTTGGCCACAACATATCTATATCTCCCCTTTCATTTTTTTGATACATAATATAACCGAAATATTCATTGAATACTTTGATTCGAGAACAAACATTTATAAATCTGCAGAAAATTGATTTCAGGTAATAAAAATAAAAATTGTGCTTTATTACGAACACTAAAGCATCTGATAGTAGTTATGTGAACGCTGATACAATATTATTCATTTTATAAATACATTGTAGCTATGTATATTCTAAATATAAACATCGATTATGTTGTTTCGTAATACATTTTATTTATAAACGAGGGTGAAACGCTTATTTATTTAATTTTAAGGATTTTTCCGTTACTTCCTTTTTACATTTTTGGCCAATTATATAATAATTATAATAATAGTGAAGTATTATTTTTGCTCGGTTGTACAACGAGTATATATCTAATATTAAACTAAACATAACTAAATTATGATGGATTATCGATTATTTTTGTATGACACAATAAATCACAATCAAACTATTAATGGCTTCACCATTTTTATTATGATATACATATTTCCATTTCTAGTTTTCCTTGTCATCCTCTTTTTCACTTTGAAATCGATTATGAATATATATATATATATATATATATATATATATATATATATATATATATATATATAGGTATATATATATATATATATATATATATATATATATATATATATATATATATATATATTTATATATATATATATATATATATATATATATATATATATATATATATATATATATATATATATATATATATATATATATATATATATATATATATATATATATATATATATATATATATATTAGTGTGTATGTTACACATACCTATATGAATTGAATAAGTTCTGACTGGTTTTTATTGAATAGTAGACGAATTTATGTATTAAATTTTAAGGGGAACGAGTTTACAAGAAATACGAATAATTTTATTGCATACTCGTATGTATATCGGTTTTTATGTTATAAATTTGACGATTAAATATTTTTATTATCGTTCTTCATATATTATTTTAAGAAATAAAGCTCTAAACGAAAGAATACCGAAGAAATGCGATAAACCGACATTAACACTCAATAATTGAATTAATATATAATTTTTATGTCTCCCCCAAAAATTTGGTTCCATTTAAAACTGTTTAGGGAGTTAGTTTTGTTATTCATGATTAGATTATAATTAGGGGTGAACAATTTTCAATAAACTTTCCATTGAATTAAATTTTTAGGTTAAGTAAATTCGTTTAAGAGACTACAGAATGTAAACCGGTATAATTGTAAAATCAAAAATTGTACTTCTACAACTTTTCTATGATATAGACCGTGTGGTTGTTATATTGTGTATATGTCACGGTTTAAGTGATAAATCCGTTGATTATGTATAATTCTAAACATAGCTCTAATTCAAAAACGAATGAAAATTTTCAAAGTGATTTGTTTTATTAGAAATACATTATCATTATGTATGGAACACAATTTCATTCAAATGGCTTCCACGGCTGGCTTTACAGTACCCCATTCTGTCAAACCAATTTTTCAGTACATTTTCGATTGTATGGGCTCCTACCTCATTAATGGCAACTTCGATTTGATCTTTCAATTCTTGGATAATTTCTGGATGGTTAGCGTAACACTTATCCTTAACGCTCCCCACAAAAAAAGTCCAACAGTCAAATTGCAGCTGCGTGGTGGCCAATTGACTTCTCCATTACGGCTGATTACTCGATCCTTGAAGACCATGTGCAAAAGACCGATTGTTGCGTTTGCTTGCTACACAGCACTATTGTTACGTTTGCTGCACCGTCCTGTTGAAACCAACTGTCGTGTGTGTCCTTCTTTTGGATTCTGGGTAATAAAAACTCGTTTATCATGGCTCGGTAACGCTCCCCATTGACTGTAAGGGCGGCTCCTTTCTCATTTTTGAAAAAAATTGACTAATAATACCGCCGGTCCAAAATTCACAACAAACAATCACTCGTTGTGGATGCATCGGCTTCCCCATGGTTTTGTGTGGTTTTTCTGAGCCACAAATACGACAATTTTGGTTGTTGATGTAGCCTTCGAGGTGGAAATGAGCTTCGTGGGAAAAGATGATTTTTCGATAAAAATGCTTATTTTCTTCCAAGCGTTCCACAGCCCAATTAACGAACCAAAAACCTTGCGGATGATCATTTTGCTTCAGCTCCTGCACTAATTGAACTTTGCACGCCTACATACCGAGGCCTTTATGCAAAATTCTCATCACAGAACTGCGTGAAATGTCAATTCTTGAGCACGATGGTGAGTTGATGTTGATGGATGCTCAGACACATTCTGAGCAACAGCTGCAATGTTCTCGGGTGCACGCGCTGCGCTGTAAATGCATGTGCACGTGTTGGTTTATCCAATCCAATCCAATTTCACGAACTTGCTTCAAAAATTGATCAACAAATTTCCATGTAGGCATTTCATTTCTACTGAATTTTCCACGTAAATTTTTTACAGTTTGGGTAGAACCCTTGCAAATTTGAAAGTAAATTTTCAATATTTCCCAATTTTGTTCAAGTGTCAAACATTAAACATTAAACTAATTATCTGTCATAATACGAATGACGTATGTGCTGCCACACTCGAAATAACCGGTAGTTAAAATTACAAACGCCCATCAACCACCCATTACATATTATTTTATTCCGTTACAAAAACGAATAAAGTTTATCTTCAAATTTATTATTATTATTATTATTATAGTTTTAAACTTTAATATTTATTACTTTAACCAAAAGCGTTCGGTAGGAAAAAGTGAAAAATTTAAATTTTTTCATTATATTTACCACCTAAGTTGGAAATTATGTCTAATGACCGTTATTTATGTATAATATAAAATTTATCACTTTGACCGTAACATATAGAGAAAAAGTTCTAATATACTCTAAGGTATCGGTAAGACAAGGAACAAGACATTGCACAACACAAAATTGGTTTTCTAATTTTTTTTTAAATTTCGCCACAATATTCCAAATATTCGGCGATCAGGGGTGACATGTTGTAACATCACATTTTTGATACTTTATCGAAGTTTATTTCCCGTTTTCCCAAATTGAAATGGGCAGCTGTTTCATTTATGTATTATTGCGTTTCTATTGCTATCACAACCTATTAGTACAAATGCAAACAAGTTGTCTTTCTCTAATTTTGTTCAAGTATTGCAAACAAATTATTTGGTGATAGAAACGGAGTAGAATATCACAATTTTTCAATCAAGCAACCTGGTAAATGATATAAAATGTGAAGTAGTGTCACATTTAATTCTAAAGAAGCGAGACATAAACTTCGATAAAGTATCGAAAATGTGATGTTACAACATGTCACCCCTGGCCTAACATTTTAAATTATAAAACAAAAAAATGTCATTAGTTCGAAAGCTAACTGGCAAAATTTTGACAATCTTGTCATATTGTCACTGCTTTGAAATATTCTGGCCATTTTAACAACAAACTCTGAAAATAAACTGATATTACCGGACCCATGGATATCACTTTTCACTGTAATTTAAAACAAAAATAATTTATCTAACTAATAGCATATACTAAATAACGGTTGCTGCGTTTCTTTGAAAAAGCTGCTCTAGACCGCGATAAATTATTGCTGCGTTTTTTTGAAACAGCTGCTCTAGACCGCGATAAATTTTATTTTGATTTTTTAAACAATTCACATTTTATTAAAATATTTGTGCTTCGGATTTACTCAATCGAATCATAAAGAGCTTATACTAAGTAAATATCTTGCATTATATTATCGAATAAAGTTTATTTAACTCTTGATATTATGTAGAGTACAACAGAGTTCATCAAAAAACTTAATAATTCCTGAACTGACGAAACAGGGAAATTTTTTTAGTACACAATTTTTTGATTGTTCCTTACTTCAGTCTTACTTTGATTGTTTCTTAATTCTTTTTACAGATTGTTCCTTAGACGACAGTCTTTTCAATAACCCAGAAGAATTTTTTAAATGGTGCAAATTTGGAAGTAACATCAAGTCCGTGCACTTCGACCATGTGTCTAAATTAGAATACACATCAACTAAAACGTTATTAAATAAAAGATTTCGTAATATTAGCACAGTTAAAAATACTAGACAAATTTTTCAGGTAACACCAAATGCCGATTTAAACTTTATTAATACTAAAATGTTTTCCAATTCAATAGTTGTAAATAAAAGTTGTTTATGAGGAAAAATTCTTTCTGTAATATTTAAATGTGTTTGTGCTTGTTGACTCATTTCAAGTATTGTATTATTGTGTTTTAAAATCATAAAATTAGTGCAGGACCGAGAAATTCTCTTTTCTTCTAACTTTAAACAAACTTGTATTGTATAATAAAACTGAACAAAATATAACGTTTTAATTTTTAAAATCCTCCGATGCTCAAATTATGTAACATAAAGTTTTGCTTTTAGACTCATTTGAAGCTCTACTTAATTGTGATCAAAGTTATTCCTAGGAATAGCATATTTGTCGAAACACACAACGAAAAAAAATGAAAATGTTGTAATTTTTCAACTTAAAGTCATGTAGCAGCCAAACTAGATGCAGTGTAAATATGATTTAGAGCTTGTTTAAAAGGCTGCACCTCTACCTTTCAAACCCTGTATAAATAGTATTAGGATTTTGGTAGTTGCGCCATCTAGCGGTAAAAAGCCGTGCGCACATATATTTTGCCATAACTTCGAAAATAACGGTACTTTGAAATTTTTTTAAATTTATTTGTTAACAATAAGTATTCACCTTTCTAACGTAGTAAAACCGAAAACAATATCTTTTACAGAACGGGAAATACACCATTTTATGTATAGACACAATATTAAAAGTGCGAAAGATGTCAAAACTGACATATCGAATAACGGGAATTTCGAATGTGCAAATGAAAAATAAAAATATACGTGTCTTCTTTTTTTATCAGAGCAACAATAAAAAAGAACAAAAATTTAAATTTAAGAAAGTCATTGTGGGGTGTTCCCTGAAATATAATGGAATGACCCATTTATATTTATATATATAAATAAATATAATAATCTGCCATTTAAGAATATATATAATAATCTGCCATTTAAGAATATGGATCATTTAACATACGCAAATTGGGTGTTGGAAAAACAGGCCGTCGATGCTGATTTTTCGAACAAAATTTTCTTCAGTGATGAAGCTCATTTTTCGCTTGGCTGATGTCAATTGGCCTCCAAGATCCTGTGATTTAACGCCTTTGGATTTCTTTTTGTGGGGCTACGCGAAAGATCGTGTTTACGCAAACAATCCTCAAACTCTTGACGAATTGAAAACTAATATTCGTAAGGTAATGGCCGAGATACCGCCCGAAATGTGCCGAAAAGTCATTGAAAATTACCGCAAAAGAATCAAGGCCTGTAACAAGTCCCGTGGAGGACATTTGAATGATATCTTGTTTAACTAAAAATGGCAAGGATCAATCTGTAAAATGAAATAAAAATTACAATACATTCCGAATATTTTGTGTTTTTTTTAAGTTTACTTTATCAAGCTTGAATTGGATAACCCTATATATATATATATATTATATATATATATATATATATATATATATATATATATATATATATATATATATACGAGTCTCGTATATATATAAATATATAAATATATATATATATATATATATATTTATATATTTATATATATACGAGACTCGTATATATATATATATATATATATATATATATATATATATATATATATATATATATGTATATAGGTCGCCTATTTTATATTTTATATATATATATGTATATATATATATATATATATATATATATATATATAAAATATAAAATAGGCGATCTTGGGTCATTTTGCAATATACCTGTACGTCTCTACCCTTCATAGTTGGTTTAAGAATTACTTGGAAGGGGACCAACTATCGTACTTCCAAAGTATCCAGAGCAGTGAATTTTCTTTAACACAATTTTAATGCTGCTTGCTTTTAATAGGTATAATTTTAAAACAAACCAGCATTTCTTAAAATAAGGTCACGTCAAACAACATGTTAACGCATGATGTCAAATTTCTTTGTATAGTATTGTAATTATGCACAAATATAACTATACAATGGATGAGTGAATATGTTGTGGCCAACTCCCGACTTACTTTTACCACGAATGGATACATATATCTCGAATACACCATACTTGATTTCGAAAGCGAAAAAATAAACTTACCTGACTTTTGGTGACAGTTTTACCAGTTTTGTATGTATAAGCAAAAAACAATATTCCTATTCAAATTTCAATAAAACCAGCATGGTTAACTGTTGGTTGAAAATTTAATAATTTATTACAATCTTTTAATTCTTTGTCGTTTTTTGTAAATGCTAATCTGTTTAATATTACTGCTCTGCAAAAATTGCACAATTGAACCACCCAATTTATGGTAAAAGCTTAAATATAAAGTTTCACCCCGTTCAATCAATCCGTTTAGTCTGTACATAGCCCGAAATTTTTAAACAACTATTTTTTGTCGTCATTTCGTCATGACCGTCGTTTTGTCAATTTCGTCATTTCCGCTTAAATTTTGGAAAACGGGTGGGATATTGTTGCAAGGACGATATTGTTGCAAAATTAATTTAGAATCTCTTAGTTCCTAGCAAAAACAGAAAAAGGTCATATGTTAGCTGCTACTTCGGTAGACCGATTTCAGTCAACATCCATTGAGATCTCGCGAATTATGAGTAAAGCTTAATGTATGAAGTTTCATCCCGATCAGTCAATTCGTGTTGACTGTAGATAAGCGTATAGACATTTATTTTGCACGGAACCAAATACATACAAAGAAATTTTTTTAACCAACTTTTTTGATTGCGGCGATATAGAAAATTGCAAGTTTGCAAAAATATCGAGGCCTAACTTATTCTTGATTACTATACATTTTTTACTATGTAAAATTATCAGAAATTTAAGAAGTAGGAAATGTGGCTTAAATATATAATCATTATTGTTTCCTTACAATACAATTCTCTATTTAGGAATAGAGAATACTTTCAATTATGAAACGTAGCTAAATTTTTTTAGAGATATATTTTATATGTGGCTCTTCAATGACCTGCATGCCTTCATCATATTACATTCGGGATTCAGATACGTAAAAGTTCTTATATGTTGCACTATTCTGGCATTCCCTGGGAATAGGGAATAGGGAAAAATATTTTCATGGCCTTTTTATCAAACCTGTATGTTTCTGGCCTACAGGTGGAATTAGTTTAGTGTAAATATTTACGAAACAAGTCGGAAGTTTTTTTATTATTAAAGTATTGTTTTGTTTTACTGGTTTAAAGCGTAACACCAATTTATTATAGTTCTATTAATTTTATTAAGAAATCCCCGATGTTTCGACGATAAATTATTTAATTTAAATCTCTTGATAATGGTGGAATATACCGTCGAAACGTCGAGGATTTATTAACAAAATTATAATAAATTGGTGTTAAGTTTATTAGTTCAGCAAAATAAGATGATACTATAATAAAAAATTTAATTTACACAGTTCCTTTTCAGGTCGAATCATAATAATGGTAATGTCTATAAAGTAAATGTCTTTCAAGTTGATAAGCTTTTCTAGTTAAATATTTTCGGTAAATGGGAAATGCAAACAATATGAGCACAAATTTGACAAATTTTGTAGACGAATAAAAACTTATTATTCTAAAATTATGAACTGGTTGGAAGATGACTAGCTCTCTCTAGCTTTCCCTAACTCTCTCTCTAACTTTTAAATAAGTCGTATTGTTATGATTATCCCACGTCATGTTTTGGTCGAGTAATAATCCAAAATAAAATAATTTAAATTTGTTAATATGCACTACAAATTTATTAATATCCACACGTTCAAAATATCAAAATTTAACCCTTAGCCCAGTAGTAAGTCACAATGTGGCAGATTTTGGCAATGGAAAGTTATAAACTTGATTCTGCTAAAATTTCCTGATGGTCTGATTATGATGAAAAATTGTAAAATATTCCTTAAAGCCATTCATCATATTAAAATAGCTTGATGGTAATCTTTATATCCATCAAAATGAGTGTTGTCAGAAGCGAAGTCGCTCACTATGGCACATTTAAAAACAGGATGTAACAAAACAGTATATTTATACTAAAGTACATAGTACGGAACAGGACCGAAGTACACTAAAGTACATGGTGAAAATTAGGACCGATTAAAACAGTACGTCATAAATTTAATGACATTATGCTGCAATGCTCCGTACTTTATGTACCTATGTGCTGTAAACTAAAAAATGCTTGCTGCTGTGTAACGGGAGTGTGCTGTTATTAGCACTGGTGGGTGTAAAGCACCGAAGATGACGATGATCCACCACTTGTTATCAGATTTAAATTATCCCACTAGAGATTCTGGAACGGTCGATTACGCTGGCTAGGACTTAGGTGCAGATGGGGTGGGGAATCCAGAACGTAGAGGGACCTGTGCTGACCGTAAAAGGACGATGGGAACCAACTATTACACAATTTACCTACCCTGTATACTCGCCTCAGCAACATTCTCACCTCAATCACAACTTAGTTCATCTCGCTAGAAGTAATCACTCGAATGAATGAAAGAAAAAATACCGAAAACCATTGCAGTTTGACGCTTCCACGTGTAGCGCCATATCGCCAATAACAACATACAAATTATCTTGAAATTTTTTGTACTAATTTTAGACAACATGCCTATTTGAGTACACTAAATTCCACACTCGGCACTCATTGTTCCGATGATTTTTTGAATTATTAAACAATTAAGTGAATTTGGGTAATGACTCTTCCACGTGTAGCGCCATATTGCCAATCACAACAAGCAAATTGTCTTAAAAATTGTTGTACAAATTAGTGACACCAAACCAAGTTGAGAACACTAAATTCCACACTATTCCGAAGATTTTTTGAATGAAAAGAAGAATTAACCTAATTTGGCCAAAGACCCTTCCACTTGTAGGGTCATATCGCCAATCACAATAAGCAAATTGGCTTGAAATTTATGTACCAACTCCAGACACCATCGCCAGTGGAAAACACTAAATTCCACACTCGGTACTCATTGTTCCGAAGATTTTCTGAATTAAAAAGACTTTAAAATGAATTTTTTTTATAAATAAGGTATATAAACTTATTATTGTAGTACGGTGATTCTCAATATGTTTCTGTTTATTTTTAATAATTTTAATTAAACCACATATTTCGAATTCCAAACTTTTTTCTTTTGCAGCTACACTTTTTGATAATTTGTGTGTCTACACTTTTTGAGTCTACATTTTTCGTTAAAATGTGTAGCTATACATTTTGTTAACATTAAGTACTTCACACTGGTGTCTTGAATCCATACTATGCTGTGCACATAAAAAATATTGAAATCATTCAAAAGATATTTCTGATGATTTTGTTAAAGAGTCACTGGGATTATGACCAAAATTTCCAGTTCCATAGAAATATTGTTCGGTTACCTCCGCACTCAACAAGTTGCGCTCTCGGACGCGGCTTTTATAGATAACGTTTTGCTTGTTCACATTGATTCGGCTTACATTTTGGAAAACATATCATTTTATATACCATTTATACACTAGAACTAGAACACCATTCCACAAACTATCCTCCACAACCCAATTAATATGTTGTGAAAACCATTCAACATTATCGATGACCTTTTTTGACTTGACTACCAAAGGGCAAGGGCAACTGCAAAAATATCTGGAAGAATTATTTTTAAAATTTTTAAATAGTTAATCAAAATTTTGATTTTGATGGTTTGAAAATCTGAAATCATACATGTAACTCACAGAGTAGATTTGTTAATTTTGATTTTCAATAATTAAATTGAAACTAAATTGTGCTGTTTTGTGTAAATAAATACTAACAGTTGGCTTTATTATGTTCTGTAACCGGGCCGGTCTGTTATAAATATTTCTTTTTTCCTATCCTACGCTTTTGTTACATGACAACAGGGTACACGATGGAGTCCGACCTCCTACGAGATTACGGCTAGTAATCGTTGTCGTTCACTCCCAATCAATCAACCAAAAAAAAATTCACATGCAATAATCCCTACTGTAGTTTCACTAACAATTAGAATGTGGTCTTACTAAATTAATTTTAACCATTTCTAATTTTAATTGGCAAACTTCTCGTGCATAATCATCATAAAGAGGAGGAACTGGTTGAGTAGGTTGTAAAGAGCAAATAAAACGCATCTGCACATCGCATAAAACAGAAAAAAAATTGACAGTCAAAAAATAGCAAGTTTTAAAAAAAATACTACTCACGAAATGGTATATTCTCTCATAATCAGCTAAAATCATTATTTGACATCAAAACTCACATAATCACGGAAATATTTCTTTTTAAATAATTTCTCCGGAAGGATTGGTATCATATGATGTCTTAATCATTTAATTCGTTCCGAAAATATTCGTGTTTTCATATATTTCTGTAATTGGGACCTACCTACGATCCCCCTAAAATTGTTTCAATAAAAATTATTTATTCCGTATTAAAACGCAAATTTTTTCTGGTAGATGGTGTTATGTGAGTAAATTTGGTGTGTAAAGGCCGGGGATAATAGCCGGGAAGTAAAGGCCCGGGAGTGCTAGCGGGGGTTTAATGACTGCGGGGGTAAATGGCCGAGAGTAATTTTTTTTTAATAATACAACTGATTTACAAATTATTTAGTAATTTAACTTTCTTACATAAAGATTCAGATTTGACGGGCAGTTACCCCATGGTTTCTCCCGTTTGAATTTACATAATTTATTATATTTCTCTGTCCTAATTAAATACAAATGCTCAGTTCTAATGATTTCTGCCTTTGAAGTTTTCTTATTGTATTAATGGTGTCCAACAAACTTCGTATGCCTGAATTTTGGTGCCGAGATATCCGCTGAATGTGTTTCTTTGCATGTTTTTTAATTTCTTCACTGAGATATTCGATGTTTCGGTCTCTATGTTGGTTAATATTTCTGATGTACCAAGGTTCGTTGACAATGCCACGCAGCACCTTGTTTTGAAAACATTGTATCATTTGTGTATTTGTCTTCTTGGTACAACCTCAAAGTTGAATACCATAGGTTCATACAGGGTGGCTGAGACCCAGTGTTACCAAATGAAAACGCTGTAATTTTTTTAATTTTGATTATTTTTTATTGAAATTTCGTGGAATATGTTGAAAACATATTACATTTTATGAAAAACATGTTACTGCTCGATATGACCTCCTTTGGCTCTGATTATTTGATTCAGTCTTCCATAGAAAGCATTGCATGCTGACCGAACGTGAGGTTGCGGAATTTTATTCCATTCTCGAACAAGAGCTGACTTCAATGCATCAACACTTTCGTATTTTTTAGTGGACACCTTACTCTCCAAAATGGCCATATGGAGAAATCCATGGGATTCAAGACTGGTGAATATGGTGGCCATTCTTTCGACGAAATCAGCCGCGGAACGCAATTTTGTAAAAATTGCTGTGTCGCTCGAGCTTTGTGTGACGGTGCCGAGTCCTGTTGGAATGGCTCGTACCAAAGTGTTTACGTGCCCAAGGTAGCAAAGCATCGTTTAAGATCTTTTGGCGATACACCTCTTGGTTTACCTTGACTCCATGTTCGATGAAAACCAGAGGAGTGCGTCCATCTGCAGTCACTGCAGCCCAAACCATAACATAAGCTGGTTATTGCTTGCGCATGGCAACTCTTGTGTCCAAATTATCGTTGGACTTGTGCTCTAACCAAACACGATCGTTTTGTTTATTCACATACTGTTGAATGGTGAATTTTCTCATCAGAAAAGACAATTTTTGGAATCTCATCACGTTCGGCCAAGGCCTTCAAGGCTCGTGTTCTTTCAAGCCTAACTTTTTTTTTGTGCCTCCGTAAGATCTTGAATTTCTTGTATCTTGTAAGGCTTCAAGTGTAGTTCATTTTTCAATATGGTTTGAATGCTGTATCGTGAAACATGTAGACGTCCGGCTAATTGATTGGCACTTTGACGAGGATTTCGTTGGATTCAATTCTTCACATTTCGTATCATTTCTTTTGATGTTGCTGTCTTTTTAGGACCGCCTCTGGTGCGTTTAGCGATGCTACCAGTTTCGTTGTATGAGTTATGGTTCGATACACAAACATTTTATTCACATTCAAATGCTGGAGCTGACGAACTATTGCTGTTTGTGAATTTCCACCCAAATACAGTGCAATTACACTATTACGTTTGAATTCCATTACGATTTTTTTATGAAGATATTAATTTAGAACAATTATTTGTTGACCACATGTAAACAACTAACCAAACTTCAATCTGTCAAAAAATTGACGCGCGAAAATGACCGGTGATATTTGCCGGTTTAATAACAATTTATTGTGTATTGTAACTTCAGAATTTCTAACTATTAGCCAATACATTTTCTTATATTTAATGTTCAATTCTTCTTTTTTTGTTTTTAATATGCTCTTTCCACTAAGCTTGCAATCGAGAGTCATGTCAAGGTATTTGGCCGTATTTGCATTTGGAACTTGCCTTGAATTAAGTTCCACTGGAATCCAGTTAACTTTCTGGTTTATGAAGTTTACGTGCACCGATTTTGTTTCGTTTAGGCTAATGTGCCATTTCTTTTCCCAGTTACTCACTGTCACTGAGTTGGTTGCTTGTTGAAGTTTTGTCGTTGCTTCTGATATACCCTTTCCAGTTGAAAGAAGCCGAGAGTAATGATCGAGGGGTAATAGTGGGGGTGATGACCGGGGAGATAAATGGCTAGAGTACATGGAACATGTTGGTAGTTGCAGGGGGTGGGGCGAGGTAATTTCATGTTACGATATTATTTATAGAAAAGTACATACAAACTAATTTAAGTTTAAATTGATATGATACTCATTTTAATATGATATATTTTGTTACTGAATGCATTTAAATAAATTTTTAGATTAATGAGAACACCTTGAGGCATAGAGACCTTAGATTGATAATTTCCAGCACGAGGAAATTTAGCAATTCCATTTCTTTGGCTTTCAAAAATGTCTGCAAATCTAAAAATTTACCTCTATGGCACGCGTTGGGACTCTTAGCACCTTCCAGCAACAATTTACCAATTTAAGATTGCAATTGAATTCACACTACATTGTATACATACGAGTATACAGTTTTGAGTGCATTTGTGTATGCACAGCACAAAATACGTCACACTAATGCTAGATACACTATCGAATTTTTAAAACCAAAAAAATATTGTGCAGTTATTTGGAAAATTATAAAAACGTAACTTAATACGAAAATAAGTAGTGGCTAATAAAATTAATTAAATTTTATTAATTCAAGTTGAGAGTATAGAACAATCAATAGATTTTCATTACTTTATCACTTTTTATTGTTTTGACGCATTATTATTAACTTAAGTTTTTTGGTATCAAAAATGGGGTAGAATTACAGAAGGCGATAGGTGATTATCACCCGTCACTTAAACGAGTATGGCGCTGATAAATTATTTCAACATTTTCAATAAATTTAGAGAAAAATATTCTTAATTAAATGACAATTTTATTCACCAAATAAATTAATTGTATTAATAAAAAGACAATAAAATAAGTATCTATTTATAAGGCTTCACAACCAGTTGTCATAATTTTCCTATTAATAGAAAAAATATAATCTAACTGAATATAAACAGTTTTTCACTGATATTATACATAATATTAAGATATTATTAATGTTTTCAATCTTAAATGTTTTTAACACTTCTAGTATTAGATGTAACCTTAGAAAATTCCGAGTTAGGTAACTGTCACTCTTTGTTGATCATATTTTGCTACCATCAAAATTCAATCACCAATCACCTTCCGTAATTCCAGCTCAATGGTGTTTTCAAATAAATCAAGTAGAAAATTTTCTATTTCGTAAATAATTTTACTACACGTATGAAGCTAACGCAAACTAAGAAATTTCAAAATTCCACTCCCTCTGATTCATAAAGTAGTTAATACAAACATTAAAATTTCGAAATTGAATTCGATAACCAAAATATAAAACCAAATAAGCCAAGTATTGTTAATACGTATTTAAGGTAATGCCGAAACCGATTATAAGAAATTATACTCTTCTGAACCTGCGTTCATCTTTACTTAATTAATCGCCTACATATGACTGCCTGAAAACATTTTATACTGGCTTAGGGACTCATGTAGATTCAAGATTAATATATTGTCCGTTTACAGAATCATGACTTCAGTATGAAATCAACTTATTTACTAATTTATCAACTTATTTACTAAATTACTAATTTTTTTATAACTATATAATAAAAATTGTAAGGTTTTAATAGAGAATAAAGACAGGTACGTTTTTGTAATTACTGGACAGTCTCCATAACTTCTAGAGTTCATCTACACAGACAAGCCACTGTACGTTTGGTCATCGATGACTTATCAAAGACCTCGTTTTCTGTATACTGTTGATTAACCTAAGGACATCATCCCTATATTAAATTGCTTGATATATTTATGTTGAGTTCACATAAAACTATGTTCAAAAGCATAAAATAACCATACTGACAATTGAATTGCACTTCGTAGTTATAGCCATCATAACTCTCCACAAAATTATTTACAACAAAGAATTTAAAAACAAAACATTCGTTGGGTAACCTTGTAAAAGGTAATATTCAAAATCTATAATTAAACACTTAATGTTCAGACGCAGCACAAAGTAAATATTGCAAGGAAACACCCTATTATAAACAAATGATGAAGATGGTCTTTTACTTTTCTGTTCCCCTTAGACAACATTTTGTGGCACTATTTACAATTTCAGTAAATAATGAAATTTATTAAAATTAAAATAAACGTTTACGTCAGCATTTTGCTGTCGATGAAATTTTTACAAGTTAAAGTTCGTTCGGTTCACACGAATTCCTGTTAAATTAAATTTATTGTGAAAACTAAATTTTAATCCTATATGATATAATTTGTCTAATTTGCTATTTTCATTTCTAATTATAAAATAACAGATCTGTTAATAAAACAAAACTAAAAAAATATTTCAGCTCTTGCTTATATATGTAGTGTTCGATTTTACCATAATTTCATACATGTTTCTTTCTTAATTATGTAAATTCGCGAGCAATTTATTTGCCAAAATGATTACATTGATTAATTTCTGTTGATGTTTTGAATGTGCATTTTCGTCTAATTCTAAATTTTTGTTTTGGTTTGATTTATACATACGAATATATATTTTTATAGAACATTTTAATTTTCGTATTTTGTAAAATTAGAACAAAAGGGAATTAAAAATTGTAATAATAATTTTATTTTTCTGTTGAGCTCATTCAAGTGAAATCTAATTAAATTAATTGAAATTTATTTGAAAAAAAGAATAATTTTTAAAATAATTTATATAGAGTTGGAAATGTAGAAATAAATAATTGTGATTTTCATTCAGAAAATAGAATTTATATTATGTACGAGTACCACTGGTTTGAGTAAGTGTTTAGCAATTTGTATAAAGTAGATTTTTTATAGTTATTTGGCAGTATAATAATTATGTCTGTGTAGATTAATAACGGTTGTGATATTCTAATTGTAACCACGTTATAATTTCTAGTACGTTAATAGATTCGAAAATGAGCATGTGCAATAAGTACACTTTAGATTAATTGATCGCATTTCCGGAAATTTATATAAATTACAGTATTTATCTTCTTCTTGTTGATTGTGATGAAACAGTTTAGTAAGTGAATGACACACTGTGTTATTGCTTTTTGTGGTAATTGCTAAATGTTAGGTATCTATACAAACGTTCGGACAATATTGCTCATTGTGTATAATAAGTATAAATTATACTAATCATTACATTACATTTATTTTATTCAAGTATAATTGTATTATCGTATATTGTCCTAAATAATCAATTAACTATGGTTTCAGGAAATTCTATTGAAAGTTGTAGAATTGCCGGTGGAGACAATTTAGTTAATAAATTTTTATATGATTTAGGTAGCAAGAACATATTAATTTAGTATTCGATTTCAGGAAACCTGCAGATGCTTGTGAAATAATATTTCTTTGTATTTTTAATTGCTGATAGTGTAGATTAAATTATATTGTCATTGTGTTACTAACTGTCGACTTTATCTAATCTAGGTGTATGTAACCGGGCCGATTCCATCAATCAATTTTGCTTAAGAATCCGAAAAATATTAATATACGAGTAGAATAAAATCTCAGGAAATTTCCAGATATATATGAAATAATAACATTTTTTCTTAGGTTGCAATTATTGATGACCAATATCATCATTAACCATTTAACCTATTAAACCTTTATCTTCCCCTAGTAGTTTAGTATTGTGTTGTCTTTGTGTTACTAATTATCGGTGTCTGTACCTAGGTGTCTGTAAATGGGCCGATTCTGTCCCACTTAATTAACCTATCCATTCGGTTTTGTTATATGTAAAAAAGAGTGTACGGTGGGCACGGCGTCACCCGGGAGCTCATGTGTAAGAACTTGGTCGACAACAAGAAAAAATGTTGATAATAAAATTTACAAGTTGCAATTTGAGGTTATGTCTTTGCATAACGCATTTTTGTTTTCTCTCATTTAAAAGTAATAGAAAAAATCTTGCTTTACTCGTTAATCGGAAATGATGATTTATGACAAAAAAGAAACTGTTTTTAATATAAATTCGACCTCTGTACACTAGACGGATTGATCGATCGGGATGAAATTTCATACTTAAGCTGTTAGCATAAATTGTGAAGTCTCAGTGTTGTTTGGCCGAAATCGGCCCATCGGAAGTAACAACTTCCATAGGAGCTTTTCGTTTTTTCCAAATATTTAAAAGATGACGAATATGAGGAAAACGATTGTAAATTAATTTTGCAACAATATAGGTCCAGATCAGTTTTTTTTTGACAAATAAATCTTTGATGTGATATGCCTCGGCTTTTCAATGTTGACAATTTTTTAGATTTTTATTTGTTTATTTTATTTTATTATTCATTCTCATACGATAACAACGGCGGATTATCCAGTGAATTTAATGTTCCTTTAAGGATAATCCAAGTTGTTATACATCAATATACAAAAGTTACAAAATTTACATAGATATATAAATATTATAAAAATTAAAGATAACGGAAATTTAGTTCCAAGATAATTTTTAATATTTTTTTAAATTGTAAGTAGTTTTCAGATTCCTTTATAAATTCAGGTACTTGATTATAAATGAATGGGCCCATAAACGTGATCGATTTTCTTCCAAATTCAGTTCTAATATGATCCGAATCAATTCTGTTACAATTTCGAGTTGAATACACATGATGAGCGTAATTAAAGTTTATATTAGACATAAATGAAGATACATTTAGGCTTTTGTACATATAAAGGGTTAATTGAAACTTATATAAGACATTTATGGGCAATATCATAATTATCTTATATCATCTTTGCTGTATAATAACCTAGTAGAAAATAGAATTGGCAATCTGTATACTGCTTTTACACTTTTGTTTTGCATAACTTGCAATTTCTTCAGCCTGGTTAAGGTAGCTGTTCCGTATACGATAAGGCCATAACTAAGTCGCGAATGAATAAACGAAAAATAAATCATAAGCAATACCCTAGGAACAAAGAAAGATAATTTTCTGAGTAACCCAACAAGTGGAACAATTTTCTTACTTGTGATATTGATGTGATCATCCCAAAACATATGTTCGTCAAGTGTAACTCCCAAATATTTGAATGAACTAACTCTCTCAATATTAATGTTACTAACTTCAAGTAGAGGTAAACTAGTCATCGATTTATATGGGGAATGAAATACCATATATTTGGTTTTAGATATATTGAGAGCTATTAAATTGGAATTAAAATATTCTAAAAGTATACTAAGGTCATGTTTCATATCAATCAATATACTGTCAGGATCATGGGTTTCATAAAATAAAGCAGTGTCATCTGCAAATATTCTAATATGACCCTTGAGCGGCAAATAGGAAATATCATTAATATAAATGAGAAACAAAATTGGTCCTAAAACACTACCCTGAGGGACACCACATTTGATATCTAACAATTCACTTCTTTCACTTCGATTTGATAAATAACTTTTCAATAAGTTGTAAGGAATTCCACGTACGCCGTAACAGTACAATTTATTTAGAAGTAACTCATGATCAATACAATCAAATGCTTTCTGTAAATCCAAGACAAGCGATCCAACATATCTTTTTGAATCAAAAGCAGTATATATCATACTCCCAATTTCTGCCAATGCCAATTCAGTTCCTAAACCTTTTCTAAATCCATAATGGTAGGAATAAAAAAAATTATTATAATTTAAAAACGTTTTTAAATGCGAAAATATCAATTTTTCCAAAATTTTATCGAATATAGAAAGAGTAGAAATAGGCCTATACCTATTAAGTAAAGAAGAATCTCCATTCTTTAGAATAGGAATTACTTTAGCGACTTTTAAACATTTGGGATATACACCAATTATTAAACTTTCATTAAAAGCATCAGTCAACATGTTCGATAAAAACACAATTCTACATTTCAGCACGCAGCTATTAATTTTTTGCGGACCTCCACCTTTACTACTACTAAGCGAACAGATAACATTACAAACTTCAGCAGGTGTGATTGCTGATAGATACTGTAACAGAATTCTATTTAATTCTGTTATCAACCTACCCCAATAAAATAAACTTCCTATATAACATGACCTCGAAGATAATATCTTCAATTATTTCTAATGTAAGGTGACCGTCATGTTTTGATGTTCTACATTTCTTTTAAAGTTTATTTAATTCAAGGTAACATGAGTCATTCATATACGAATGTTTTCTGTTCCGCGGTTAAATGAACTCAAATATGTTCATTAGCGTAATTTAATTATGACGTTGATGCACATATTGAAATGTGTGGTTTCTACTTGTGCATAGGTAAAAGACAATGACCGATACAATTATTGGAAATGTATTTGTTGTTGTGACCAATTTACCATATGCAAGTTTCTTACACGCGCGTTAATTGATAATCGTTTTCGATTATCATCAAAAAAATGTTTTTTGTATTGATTGAGAGTTTTTTTATTGTTGAACCCAAAATATTATTTCCCCCTCTCAATCAATTTTTTTTGTTTTGTGAAAAATAAAACGAAAAAACATTTCGCGTGGATTTTTTTGGTTTTTTTTTGGGGGCAGTCAGTTTTTAGATAGACCAACCGGTGGTCATAGAATTTTGTTTAAGAGTCAGTTTTGAGATAGACCAACCGGTGGTCATAGAATTTTGTTTAAGAGTGAGTTTTAAATAGACCAACGTATGGTCAGGAAACTTTTTTTGGTGTTAATTTTTAATTTGTTAAGTAGATTTAAGTTGTGAGTGTTCAAATAATTTTTTTTGTTGAGTTTTCTCATTTTTTTTTAGTTTTAACAATAAAATAGTGTTAATAAATTTAACTTTGAGTGTTTAATTTTTTTTGGTTTTTCTTGGTTTTTTTTGTTTGGAGACATTACTTGGAGTCAATTTGGTAAGTGTTTGTTTTTGGCGTTACTAACAAACTAAATAACGATAGTGGGTTGCTGCCGACAGCTTGTGAAAAAGAAATTGTTGACGCTAAGCGGCTCTTTTCTTTTCACAGACCTCGATAGCATACCACTATCAACTTTATTAACATTATTTTTTTTTATTTAGGGCCTATGGGCCAAATAGTTTTTATTAAGATTAGGTAGATTAGGGTAAAATGTTTCGATAAACATTTTACCTATACAACCGCGGTCAGTTTTGCCCAAGCGATGGGCTGATAAGTTAACCACTACTTCGGGGTCCGATACCCCACTTTTCCTGTTTTTTTATGTTCGTTTTTTTTGATGCGGTTATCTAGGCTGTTACCGGTGCATCCCCATCCCCACGACCGATTAACCTCTCCCGACTGAGCTACGGGTTAATGCCGCTGGGGATGAATACAGGTAGCGGCAAATTTCTATGAAACTGGGTTAACTTTAGCAGTAGCTAAAGTAATCCAGTTAATAGGACCAAACCTGTGTATGTCTCTGTCGGAGGTAATAGATTCGCTGATTAAGTAACCTGCATTAACAAAGAAGCAATTGAAAAGATTAGCTATCTCAAAATAATCACTTACGTATCGTCCATTAAAGAAAATTTTATCAAATTTAAAAAATTCGAGATTTTTATTAAAAAATAAGTTCACGATCTTCCATAATACTCTCTGATTTAAATCTGTAAACATATTACTAAAGTAACATTTTTTAGCATAATATTTTTTAGAAGCTAACAATTTAGATACACGTACTAATTCGGATTTAAGAGCAACGTTACTAGGGTTACGTTTAATTTTTTTAAAACTTTATTTTTTTTTACGAATGTCACGCCGATCCACGAACATAACGTATTTTTCAGCTTAACATCAACACTTATTGTCTTTGAGTATATCTATCTATTAATTCATTATATTTTTCAACAATAATTATAGGAATTATTCCGATCTTTCACATTAAATGGCATTGTAAGTAGAAAATTATTGAATAATTGATTAGCTTTTGTCATGTTTACTATTTTCTTTACAAGAGTTTTCTTAATATACTTAGAAGTAAAGTAAAAATTTGACAAAAGAAAATTATGATCGCTAATAGTTGAGTATATCGTAGAATTGACGATTTTAGTTATATTTATGAAGCTAGATACGGAATGATCTAAAATATTATCACTTGCAGAACGAGTTGCATACGTATTTGTGATGATCAAACCATGGGTCATCAACAGATTATTATAATCAATGACATTACCATCTGTGTTAATAAAACAGTAACAGTAGGCAATATTTATATCCCCAAGTAATATGTTGTCAGTGATTATTTTCCAATTTATTTTGTAGAAAAATCCAGAACTTCATCCGCGATTTATGTTGGAATCTCGATTCAGCTCAACGTACCAGATTCGAACATAATTAGTTAAGATTTTGAATAGCACAGCCGAACTCTAGAACTTCTCTAAAATACATTTTTAAATCGCCACCCAATTCCGAATTGACAATTTTTTTTGATATGGCCAAGTTTCATTCAAAATGATCGAACTTCTACCCTTCATCAAAAAGACACGTTAAAATCAATACAAGCTGACGTTTTTATTAGTAGCCTACCTAAGTTCTGCAAACTAAATTGGAAAGTTATCGGTTAGGAAACGGCCTGGTTTCCTTCATTTTGTCAAATTCGGCTTTGCACACCGAATTTGACCATCATTTGTTGAGAGATGACCTACTAATTATACTTGGTAATAAAACGAATATTCTTTGGTGACCAATATTAATAAAACATTTACGATTTTTGCGAAATCGTTTGAGCTAAGAAAACAAATTAAAAATGAATCCGGGGTCGTACTCGAAAACCGCCTTTAAGCAATTTGCATTTAAATCGTTTGGGCGGAGAAAAAAAATTAAGAATGAACCTGGGGCCCACCAGGCTAGGTCTTGCATGATTTTTCACGAAATCTGGATCCATCGCAATCGATTCCTGGTACTAGAAAACCTCTTTAAAGCAACTTTCATTTAAATCCTTTCAGCTAACAAAAATATAAAAATAAACCCCCGGCCCACCAGACAACCCCTTGCACGATTTTTCCCGAAATCAGGATCCATCACAATCGCTTCTTGGCACTAAAAAGCCTCCTATCATCTCAGTCTTCGAGCACCTCTTATGCCATCATTTGATACTAGCCACCACTCGGTAGAATCTCTGTGATCTGGTCAATAATTAATACAGTGTAACTCAAAAATCGCCAAAATATTCTATGCGATCCGATTTTCCAACGCATTAACAAATGGAAAAATCTCGTAGTTTTTTGATGAGACCAATTTTATTTCAAAAAGCACCTCTTATGCCATCATTTGATACTAGCCACTACTCGGTAGAATCTCTGTGATCTGGCCAATAATTAATACAGTGAACCCAAAAATCGCCAAAATATTCTATGCGATCCGATTTTCCAACGCATTAACAAATGGGAAAATCTCGTACATTTTTGATGAGATCAATTCTATTCCAAAGAGCATCTCTTATGCCATCATTCGATATGCGTTTATGCATCTGGTTTTGATTGATATGCCAATATAACTACATATAACTGAATATTTAATAGTGTATACTACAATTTATTAACATTATTAAATTACATAAAATGTTTTGTCTTACTTATGTAAATATTTTTAAATTGTAAATTTATTTTTTTTATTTCAATCAAAATTAAGTTTTGATTATTTAAAATTAAAAGAAATCCGTTTGTTGTCAGGTTTCCATTGTTAACATTCCTTTTACCGACTGTTTGTTTTTGGTTAATTTAACAAATTTGTTTTTATTTGTGTTTTGTTAATTTTGTTGTTTTGTTAAGAACTTCACATCCGTAAATTTACTTGAAATAACCAGTCCGGTCGGTAGTTAATCTGGCACTGAATAACATTGAAAATTTTCCGGGAACCATTGCCTTTGGGATGCTTCACATATTTTTTGAAAGATATTTAGTGGTTGCCAATTCAAGAGTTAAATACTGAAGAAATTTAGAATAAGTTTTATTATAATTTAAATAACTATGGGTTCAGGAAATTCTATAGTAAGTTGTGGAATTGCAGGAGGATTAAATTAATAAATGTTTATATTATTTAGGAAGTCGGAAAATATTAATTTAGAATTAAATTTCAGGAAATCTACAGATGCTTGTGAAAGAATATTTCTTTGTAATATTAATAGTTGATTGTGTAGATTAGAATTGTGTTGTCATTGTGTTACTAACTATCAACTTTATCTAGGTGTCTGTAATCGAGCCGATTCATCAATCAATTTTGTTTAAGAAGCCGGAAATTATATTTTTAGAATTAAATTTCAGGAAATTTTCAGATGTACGTGAAATAATAATATTTTTTCTCAGGTTGCTGATTTAGAGAAGCATTCCTCTAGTAGATTAGAAGTAGATTAGAATTGTGTTGTGCCGTACGATCGTTAGGTGTCTGAAACCCAACTATCTCAACGCTCTCTCCAACACATAATCCCGATAAATTTGAGCATTTATCTTGATGCCACGGTCCAAAAAAACGAGCGATGGACGCCTTTCGGCCGTTACGGCAGCCCAAACCATCACCATCAGCGGCGCTTGCTTTCGAGTGGCAATCCATTGGTCCAAATTTTCAGTAGAACGGCCGGATAAGTAAATCCGGTCGTTTTGCTTGTTCACATATTATTGCTCACTAAAGAACGCCACTTTCGTGCAAGCGTAAAAACTCCTTTGCTCTTTCCACTCTAACTTTTTTTTGAGCATCGGTGAGACCATGCGTTTTATGGAATTTCAAGGCCTTTAATCCAAGATGATCTGTAAATATGTGCTGCATCCGCGAAATGTTCGCCTCACGAGCCAATTTTCTATCGCTATGGCGCGGATTCCGAACCAATTTGGCCTTCACCTTCCGAATGATAATCCGACAATGTTGCAGTGCATTTTGGTTCTCCACCATGGCGTTTTCCAACGCTGCCAGTATCGTTATAACGATTTATGGTGCGATACACAAACATTTTATTCACATGCAGATGTTTTAACTGGTGAACAATCTGCGGCTGTGGTTTTCCAGAAAAATATAGAGAAACCGCTACTATTACGCTTGAATTCCATTGCGGATAACTTTTTTTCTGAATATTTCCCACTAAAATGCTTTTGTACGTTTGTAAACTATGGAATGAACTGTCATTAGTGTAAGTTTGAGCGCTCTGACATCACTGGTTTGGCAGCAATGACAGTCTGAAGTTGGTAACACTTCGTGTCAGTCACCCGATATATATATATATATATATATATATATATATATATATATATATATATATATATATATATATATATATATATATAAATATATATATATAACAGGTGTTTCAACAGGTGCGCTTCAACTTTTTTTCGATAGGGACGGCGAACGACGCCATATTTTTTATTAATCTTTTGTCATTTGGAAACTTCATTAGAATACATTTCATCATGGAACGCTACACACGTGAACGGCCATTGCAAATCGTGCAAATTTTTTATCAAAATAATCTTTCTGTTGCTGCTACTTTAAGAGCATTACGGCCATTTTACGGTCCATTTAACAAGCCAGCCCGTTCGACAATCGACCGTATAGTGGCAAAATTTGAGTCTACGTTTTCGCTACATAATGTTCCGGTGCCCTCGAGAGCAGGAAGTGCTCGAAGTGTTGAAAACCTCGCAGCCGCCAGGGCTTCAGTTCAAGAAGACGCGAATGTGTCGCTCACACGACGTTCGCAACAATTGGGCCTTTCTGTGACATCATTGTGGCGAATTTTACGTAAAGATCTTGGCCTACATCCGTATAAGATCAAGCTGACACAACAACTAAAGCCGTTTGACCATTTGAAGCGACGCCGATTCGTGAATTGGGCTCAAGAGCAAATCGAAAATGATGCAGATTTTCACCGAAAAATCATCTTCAGCGATGAGGCTCACTTTTGGCTAAATGGATTTGTCAACAAGCAAAAATATGCGTTACTGGGCAGGAAGCAACCCACACGTGATTCATGAGGCACCGTTGCATCCCGAAAAAGTCACTGTTTGGTGCGGATTACATGCCGGCGGCGTCATTGGGCCATATTTTTTCATCGACGATACAATCGCGTTATTGAAGACTAAGTTCGATGAGCGTGTTATTTCGCGAAATGGGCCCGTCCAGTGGCCGCCGTTTCATACTTAAATGTATATGTTCAAATTCGTTAAGAAAAAAAAAAGTTAGATCAAAAGTCTAACAGTTTGTGTTTTATTCAAAAAAAAAGTTGAAGTGCTCTTATTGAAAAACCCTGTATATATATATATATATATATATATATATATATATATATATATATATATATATATATATATATATATATAAATATATATACAGGGTGGCTGAGACCAAGTGTTACCAAATGAAAACGCTGTAATTTTTTTAATTTTGATTATTTTTTATTGAAATTTCGTGGAATATGTTGAAAACATATTACATTTTATGAAAAACATGTTACTGCTCGATATGACCTTCTTTGGCTCTGATTATTTGATTCAGTCTTCCATAGAAAGCATTGCATGCTGACCGTTGTGAGGTTGCGGAATTTTATTCCATTCTCGAACAAGAGCTGACTTCAATGCATCAACACTTTCCATGGGATTTAAGTCTGGTGAATATGGTGGCCATTCTTTCGACGAAATCAGCCGTAGAACGCAATTTTGTAAAAATTGCTGTGTCGCTCGAGCTTTGTGTGACGGTGCCGAGTCCTGTTGGAATGGCCAAAGGTTCGTACCAAAGTGTTTACGTGCCCAAGGTAGCAAAGCATCGTTTAGGATCTTTTGGTGGTACACCTCTTGGTTTACCTTGACTCCATGTTCGATGAAAACCGGAGGAGTTCGTCCATCTGCTGTCACTGCAGCCCAAACCATAAAATATGCTGGTGATTGCTTGCGCATGCCAACTCATGTGTCCAAATTATCGTTGGACTTGTGCTCTAACCAAACACGATCATTTTGTTTATTCACATACTGTTGAATGGTGAAAATTTTCTCATCAGAAAAGACAATTTTTGGAATCTCATCACGTTCGGCCAAGGCCTTCAATGCTCGTGTTCTTTCAAGCCTAACTTTTTTTTGTGCCTCCGTAAGATCTTGAACTTCTTGTATGGTGTAGGGCTTCAAGTGTAGTTCATTTTTCAATATGGTTTGAATGCTGTATCGTGAAACATGTAGACGTGCGGCTAATTGATTGGCACTTTGACGAGGATTTCGTTGCATTCGTTTCTTCACATTTCGTATCTTTTCTTTTGATGTTGCTGTCTTTTTAGGACCGCCTCTGTTGCGTTTAGCGATGCTACCAATTTCGTTGTATCGAGTTATGGTTCGATACACAAACATTTTATTCACATTCAAATGCTGGAGCTGACGAACTATTGCTGTTTGTGAATTTCCACCCAAATACAGCGCAATTACACTATTACGTTTGAATTCCATTACGATTTTTTTATGAAGATATTAATTTAGAACAATTATTCGTTGACCACATGTAAACAACTTACCAAACTTCAATCTGTCAAAAAATTGACGCGCGAAAATGACAACTACACAAATGACAGCAGAGTGAAGTCAGTAACATGTGGTCTCAGCCACCCTGTATATATATATATATATATATATATATATATATATATATATAATATTTCAGCATTTTTGACAGTTTTTGATCTCGACTTCACCGGTTTCAATTTTTTTGCTTTTATCGTGTTCCTTGAACCAAAATTGGTTTTTGTTAGGTTTTGTGACCTTCAGTTATCCAGTTTTAATCATATTTTTTAGAGGTTGCAGTAATCTGATATATTTCCGGTTCTACTGAAAGTGTTATGTTACCACTCGTAAGAAGGGCTTATAGCATCTTGACCGCGTTTATGCTATTTCCAGAATTAATTGTTATAATTTTGGATTATTATAAGATAAATTCTTTCTTTTTCATTTAGGATTGCTACGATTAAAGTCAGCATATATAATATATACCTAATCATCACAAAATTATAAAATTTGTTTTATAAAATTATTATTTCAATTATTTTTGCTTGAAATTGTGATAAGGATTGATCGTCGTAGAGGAAAGATTGTTTTTCTCTCTCCTTTAAATAAATTAATAGTTTAATTCAAATCAGTTTAAATGAAATACGGGTAATAAATTAATAATGTACATATATGTGTTGATAAATAAATAATAATGTCAATAATAATTTGTGTGAATTTTATTAATGAAGTGAAAAGGGGTTGGGTACAGTTGCCCGTAAGACATAATACCGCTTACAAAATCCCGTAATACATAATACCGTATTACAAAATCCCGTTTCCCAAAATCCCGTATTTCAAAATCCCGTATTCTATCATGGTAAATCGGCTTAGGTTAGGTTAAAAATCGCACGATTTTATAGTGGATCATATAGTGGGTTATTAGAGTATTGTCTACGCGAGAAAGGGTTTTTCATTTCTGTTGTTCTGTTTAGTACACTCGCTAATAATTCTTGTCGTTGTTTTGCTATGGAGAGTATGCATGTTTGTGATCGACGATTAGTTTTCGTTTTTTCTGATTTTCGTAATTTTGCAACCATCTTTTGTTTTATATATGTACATCAGTATTTACTCGAACATAATTTCTATTGTAAAAAGCGGTTTCAATGTGTGTGTATGATGACCGCCAACATTTACTTAAATATTTAAGTAGATTTTGTGAGCGCACAAGAATGAATATATAATAATCGATGAACCTGTGCCTATATATGTGTTTTCGGCCGTCTCGCAATGTAGGGACTTTGTAGAAACATATGTATATAAAGCGAAGACACGGGAAAGAGCTTTCACTGTGTGTTTATGCTTGCGGAGCTTTACTGTGTGTTGGTGTGGCGCTGGAATGTCGCACCCGCTCCGCAGGTATGAATATATATCTGTGGGAGCGGGTGTGATATATTGGTGCCGCGCTGGTTTCCGGGGGTATAAACGCCCAGTCATACGGGTGATATGGATTTTTTGAAACTTTTTATGATTTTATTAGTTTGTATTTTGTAGGTGTGGTGAGGAGATGGATTTGCATTCTCCTGAGCGTGAACTTTATTTATCTCGGTTTTGGACAGTTTTTTTTTTATTTTGGGGTAGTTTTCGTTTAGAGATTTACCATTTTCAGCGGTGATGCCTTTGATTTGGTGTTCTCGTATAAAGTGTGGAGAAAATTTTGTTCTGTATATTGTACGGTGATCATTGGATTAGGGACGTTATAGTGGGGAATGGTGAAGTTCTGAATGAGGATTGATTTGAAGGTGAAAGCAGTTTGTCGGGATTGAGGGTGGATAGGCGGAGTTTATACTCGGGTGACTGAGGGTTTGTTTCTCCTCCGCATGTGCAGGTTGTGGTACAGTGGGCCCGGCGTATCCGGGATTCCTGCTTGGTCTTGGCCGTACATTCTGATCAATCAATCAATCAAATAATTGATTGTTTTTGTTTATAGTTATTTTAATATTTTAATAATTTTTCGTTCCTTACTTTAAACAATTATATAAATTGAAATTTTGTTGAAAGTCCTGACTTAAAACAATAAAGTTGTCGGCAAATACAATTCAATTCATTTTTATTATTATTAAAAAAAATGTTGAACATACCGGAAGGTCAGGAAGATTGTGATTGCAACATTCTTGATCAGGGGGTCTATTTCATTACTTACGCTTTGAGCATAAACTCAATACAATCAAATATGTTAACGATCCAAAGACTTTTTGCTATGGAATGTTGTTTTTCGACGATCTCTTCTGGTTGAATTCAGGTTATGTTTTAGTGCAGTTGTGTGAACGTTAGATATAAATTAACCCTGCTTTTAGTTGGATGAATTTAAATATAGGTAGGAATGACAATACCGAATTTAATTTATTTTTTTTACAATATCAACGGAACATTTAGGTCGTCATATGTATGATAATACTGCCGAGTCATTACGAACGTAAAGTCCGTCGGTGAGATGGTGGTGGATGGGAAGTTAGGGAAAATAAGGTTACATGCAGTATATGATGAGATGACCCGTAGAAGTGAATTAAATAATCTAACCAGTCTATTATGACTGATGCCGTATACATATGATGAATATTAGTATCCTTTACCTCAACCACAACTAACCCAAATTAATAAACTAACAAAATCTAATCTAGAGTGTGAATATAATTGAAACTAACATTTTAATATATTTAAGTAGTTAGAAAATGACTTTGCTGCGGTTCGCCCTAGTTGTTTCTGTGACTAACATCCTTTCCTAATTAACTTTATCTGTTAAGGATGATGCCGAAATATTATTCGCATTCAGATATAATTTGTTATTTGATTGTTGATATTTCAGGATTATGGTAACGTACCTAGGATCGCCGTTATGGCTGGCCTGTACGCCTCTATCATATCATATCATATCTTATCAATTATTTTTGCTTGAAATTGTGATAATTTTAATTGTTTTATTGTACATTATAAATACATAAAACCTCTAATTTGTATTAAAATAGATCATAATACAATAGTTTCGTTTGATTGTGCGATATAAATCGAGAGTTCAGTGAAATAACTCTCGAAAAGTGTTGTGTTTTACTTGTGTTCGAAAACTTGGTGCAACATTCTCATTCCGCACGTAACAGAAGTATCGTTAAAAGTGGTATTACTTCAGAAAGTCCTTAGATGGTGTTAGATTATTCAATAAATAATGAAAATACCGTTATGAAAATATCGTTATTATAAGAGTTTTAGTGAAATGAATTTAACCAAATGTTTTGGCCTGTAGATGGTGCAGCTTTTCGAAAACAATTCGAAAGATGAAGGATTCTCCTTTCTATGATTTTTACTTCATGTATGTACAAGACCTAGTTTAGCCAGTAGAATATTTTAAAATGAAAATCTATTAATTTGATCTTCGATTTTATTATAAAACTCTAGTAAAAAGAGAAAAAATTTCTAAATTTGAAACTATTGGTAATAGGTATTGATATAATTGACCTTTCTTTAAAATGAGTAAACTTTTAGAACATAAAATGTTTCTCGAAACAAACAAGTATGACTTCAAACTTGAAATAATTAAATTTATAAAGTATATTAAGGAATACTAATGCATGGCTTATCTAATATATATACAGGGTGGCTGAGACCAAATGTTACTGACTTCAATCTTCTGTCATTTGTGTAGTTGTCATTTTCGCGCGTCAATTTTTTGACAGATTGAAGTTTGGTTAGTTGTTTACATGTGGTCAACAAATAATTGTTCTAAATTAATATCTTCATAAAAAAATCGTAATGGAATTCAAACGTAATAGTGTAATTGCGCTGTATTTGGGTGGAAATTCACAAACAGCAATAGTTCGTCAGCTCCAGCATTTGAATGTGAATAAAATGTTTGTGTATCGAACCATAACTCGATACAACGAAATTGGTAGCATCGCTAAACGCAACAGAGGCGGTCCTAAAAAGACAGCAACATCAAAAGAAATGATACGAAATGTGAAGAAACGAATCCAACGAAATCCTCGTCAAAGTGCCAATCAATTAGCCGCACGTCTACATGTTTCACGATACAGCATTCAAACCATATTGAAAAATGAACTACACTTGAAGCCCTACACGATACAAGAAGTTCAAGATCTTACGGAGGCACAAAAAAAAGTTAGGCTTGAAAGAACACGAGCATTGAAGGCCTTGGCCGAACGTGATGAGATTCCAAAAATTGTCTTTTCTGATGAAAAAATTTTCACCATTCAACAGTATGTGAATAAACAAAATGATCGTGTTTGGTTAGAGCACAAGTCCAACAATAATTTGGACACAAGAGTTGCCATGCGCAAGCAATCACCAGCTTATGCTAAGGTTTGGGCTGCAGTGACTGCAGATGGACGAACTCCTCTGGTTTTCATCGAACATGGAGTCAAGGTAAACCAAGAGGTGTACCGCCAAAAGATCCTAAACGATGCTTTGCTACCTTGGGCACGTAAACACTTTGGTACGAAACGTTGGACATTCCAACAGGACTCGGCACCGTCACACAAAGCTCGAGCGACACAGCAATTTTTACAAAATTGCGTTCCGTGGCTGATTTCGTCGAAAGAATGGCCACCATATTCACCAGACTTGAATCCCATGGATTTCTCCATATGGTTCATTTTGGAGAGTAAGATGTCCACTAAAAAATACGAAAGTGTTGATGCATTGAAGTCAGCTCTTGTTCGAGAATGGAATAAAATTCCGCAAGCTCACGTTCGGTCAGCATGCAATGCTTTCTATGGAAGACTGAATCAAATAATCAGAGCCAAAGGAGGTCGTATCGAGCAGTAACATGGTTTTCATGAAATGTAATATGTTTTCAACATATTCCACGAAATTTCAATAAAAAATAATCAAAATATATATATATATATATATATATATATATATATATATATATACATATATATATATATATATATATATATATATATATATATATATATATATATATATATATATATATATATATATATATATATATATATATATATATATATATATTTACAGGGTTTTTCAATAAGAGCAATTCAACTTTTTTTTTGAATAAAAGACAAACTGTTAGACTTTTGATCTAACTTTTTTTTTCTTAACGAATTTGAACATATACATTTAAGTATGAAACGGCGGCCACTGGACGGGCCCATTTCGCGAAATAACACGCTCATCGAACTTAGTCTTCAATAACGCGATTGTATCGTGTGCTGTGTGGCATGTGGCCCCGTCCTGTTGAAACCACATGTCGCCCAAGTCCATTCCATTCAATTGCGGCCAAAAAAATCGTTTATCATATCGCGGTATCGATTTCCATTAACAGTAACATGGCGATCGTTATCGTCGATTAAAAAATATGGCCCAATGACGCCGTCGGCATGTAATCCGCACCAAACAGTGACTTTTTCGGGATGCAACGGTGCTTCATGAATCACGTGTGGGTTGCGTCCTGCCCGGTAACGCATATTTTGCTTGTTGACAAATCCATTTAGCCAAAAGTGAGTCTCATCGCTGAAGATGATTTTTCGGTGAAAATCTGCATCATTTTCGATTTGCTCTTGAGCCCAATTCACGAATCGGCGTCGCTTCAAATGGTCAAACGGCTTTAGTTGTTGTGTCAGCTTGATCTTATACGGATGTAGGCCAAGATCTTTACGTAAAATTCGCCACAATGATGTCACAGAAAGGCCCAATTGTTGCGAACGTCGTGTGAGCGACACATTCGCGTCTTCTTGAACTGAAGCCCTGGCGGCTGCGATGTTTTCAACACTTCGAGCACTTCCTGCTCTCGAGGGCACCGGAACATTATGTAGCGAAAACGTAGACTCAAATTTTGCCACTATACGGTCGATTGTCGAACGGGCTGGCTTGTTAAATGGACCGTAAAATGGCCGTAATGCTCTTAAAGTAGCAGCAACAGAAAGATTATTTTGATAAAAAATTTGCACGATTTGCAATATATACATATATATATATATATATATTTATATATATATATATATATATATATATATATATATATATATATATATATATATATATATATTTATATACGAGTATATACACACACACACACACACACATATATATATATATATATATATATATATATATATATATATATATGTATATATATATATATATATATATATATATATATATATACATATACATATATATATATATATATATATATATATATATATATATATATATATATATATACAAGTATATATACATATATATATATATATATATATACATATACATATATATATATATTTACTATATATATATATATATATATACATATATATATATATATATATATATATATATATATATATATATATATATATATATATATATATATATAAATGTATATATATATATATATATATATATATATATATATATATATATATATATATATATATATATTTGTATATATATATATATATATATATATATATATATATATATATATATATATTTATATATATATATATATATATATATATATATATATATATATATATATATATATATTTATATATATATATATATATATATATATATATATATATATATATATATATATATATATATATATATATATATATATATATATATATATATATATAGATGTGAATTTTCATTTATTCCAAAAGGGGTTAATATCAATTAATATCTAATTCAGTATGATGTGAATTTGGTAGCTTTTCTAATCAATTTAAAGAAAGAGCAACCTCTCAAGCTAAATGAATAAATGACTTATTTCCAAGATATATGTCTGTCCGATGTAATTCCAAGATAAAAGTACTTGAACTTATCAACTCTCTCAATTAAAACATTTGAAACGTACAGTAATGGTAAATCACAATAAGCCAGAAACGGAGAATGATTAATCGAAATTTTATTTAAAGTAAAAATCTCCAGCAATAAGTGAGACATCACTTCTAATATACCGTATTTACATTATTCCCTCAATTGCTATCTGCATCTGATTGGTTGTTTTTTGCATGTGATTATCAATACAAGGAAACAATTGAAAAAATACAAACCCAAATAAGCACATACAACATATTATATTTTATTTTTATCATCTCTTTCAAAATAATATACGTTAGTTTTCAGTTCATAAAACTGTTTGAGTTTTATAAATTTCAAATATTTTTAATATTCCAAAATGAGCTTTTTTATTAATTACGTTCGGATAAGAGGATGCAATTTGGTAATATTTAGAGTTTTTTCTTTTGAATTCATAAAGAAAGGTAGAATTAAAAGAATATTATCGATTAGACTTGTAATAAAATATTATTTGAAAGCGGTGGAATCAAATAAGTCGAACAAGTCGTTGTGGGTATCTTTGATGTCCTCCATAGCTTTAAAAATGTTAAGGACATCTGCGTAATTTAGGACCAAAGAATTATGAATTACTGCGTTGATCCCGTTTGAGAGAAGGAGCTTTGAGATACATCGGAGGTGTCTAAAATTATTTCAGATCTTTTGTTTCCTAATTCGATATATTGAGCTCATGTATGATTTAAACCAGGTCACAAAAAGATTGTCGAAACCAAATTTTAACATGTTAGTTTTTTGAATTTTATATAAAATGAAAAATTTACAATATTTATTGAGTTTTTTTATAAACTTTGATAATCAAATATTAACACGACTTTAGTAACATGTAGCTATGTGTAAATTTGACATGTCATACAATATGCTTGTATGTTTCACAATAGGAATGGAGTTTTTAATTTTCAATTTCTATAATCGCCCAGCTTGAGAACTCTGTGTGATTGGTTGCAGTTGATCATTTTTGGCATTAAACATTATTGACTTAGTGTTATATATTACATATTATCAGTTGTGAATAACATTCGAATTGATGAAATTGATGTTACATCTCCATAAGATGAAATATCCTTTCGTCGTTCTACTTTTAAATGTTAAATATCCATATTCGGGAGAAAGGCCGCAACTACTATGGCGTGAACATACAGGAAACCTAGAAAGGAACGAACTTATAACATATGATACGTGAAACAGACGAGTCACTACTTTTATCCTGGTGATCACCGGAAATAGAACCCGGGACCCCCGAATAACAGGGTCAGCACTCTAGCTATTTAACCTAGCTATAGACTTGTGATGGATATCGTTAATAACGAATGGGGATAATGATCCATATACGTTAAGCATATTATGTGGTTGTTATGATCATTTAATCTGACACCTGACTCAAACTAGAAATAATGATGTTGGTACTCGTTTACAAATATAAATGGAGGTATCCAAAAAATATATCTGTTCTGTATTTCATACAGAATATTCTGATGTCAAGTGATTAATTTCCATGCCTTCTGTTTAATGATTAAAAACAACTACAAATACCAAAAAAAATGCAGGATAATCTTCGGTGAAATTTCTGAAATAGTGTTAAATTATGCTTCGGGAAAAATGATTGATTATACATATAACAAAAATAAATATAAATATAAAGGGTGCCCAATCTAGCCCCGAAAGGGCCAAATTGGCTACACTGGCTATATAATTTATAAAAAAAACAAGATTTGAGTACATTTCCTTGCGATGCACTATGCTTAATAGGTTAACGGCAGTATTTAGCCCATTAATTACTACGAATTATATGCGATTGTGAAAGTGGTTTTTCAAAAGATCGTGAGCTACACAATATAGCGTATAAAGGAGTATGTTATAGTCAATACAATCAAGCGCACAACGATGGTCTAAAAATAAACCGCACACATGTTTCACCAAAAGTTCGATATTTCAAATTAGTTATCTTAATTAGTGCAAGCAAGATGTACCAGAACCGTCCATATATTAATAATGCCGAGAATTAGAGAATATAATTTATTATAGAAATCCAGATATAGGTAATTAATTAGGATTACCAGAGGTCTTACAGTTTGGCTTCGAACTATTGAAATTTTGTATACTTCAATTTAAAGATTCGGTCGTCTCATGAGACGGTAGTGAGCAAACTACAACACTTTGATAAATACTTTGAACGTATATTTAAACAATAAGTGACAATAACAGCGTATTAATGTATTTCGCAAAATATTTGTTAACCTCTTCGTAAGCAATTTCTATATGACATATTTAAGTATTCAATTCTCAATAGATTGTAAACTGCCAGACCTACGGTACGTTCACCCAGAATGATTCAAAATTTCTTAAACATATAGTTTCTCCAAAAGAAAATCTTTATTGTTGTAAGCTAATTTAATATGTATGCACATTTATTGCACAAGACTGTGCACAAATGTTATAGATTGTTTCGTTTTATACACAATTTAAAATCTTATGTTTTAACTTTTTAAATCAGAAAACACATTAAATACTGATCCTAGTACATTTCTGTTTTTTTTGAAATCATATAAATGTTATAATTAATTATATTAAAGACGCCTCATAAAACCAAAAACGGACTCACAATTTGCATGAAATAAGAAGAGAGAAATGAAAACGACCGATTTTTTTTTAAAGTTTGTATTAAAGGCAATTAATGCAGCGTCAGACATGTTTCCGTTTTTTCTTCGTTTTTCTTTTTTTTAACTTATATTTTATTTGCGTATATTCTCGTCAATTGTAGCACATCAGATAACTAATAAATGTATAGTACATACAACAGAGAATAGCAAGTTGTTATTCTCTGTATGTATGGGGTGATAATAATAGCTCGTTTATCTTATTTATTTCTTTTTATTATCATTGACTGTACTCACCATCATCATCAATCTTGAAAATGTTTCACAATTTATTTGAAAATATATTCAAAGTATAACAAACATGTTATATAAAAATAATATAAGACTGAAAGATAATCTTTGTACGAGAAAAGAAAACGAAACTTCGAAGAAGATTATAAAATTTCGGTAGCTAAAATTTCTTTATCTTAATTGTTAATTGACCACTAAAAGCTTGTTGGTTAGTTCTTCTCGGTTTGTATTTTCTTTTAATTGCCTGTGTGTGGTGTATATTTTTTGTCGTCTGTTTTATTGTAATTAAAAATTTATTTCGGTCGTTCGCCGGTTAGTTTGTTATTTTTTTATGTAATTTTTATGTCTCTCTTAGCTCGCTGAGGAATTAACACATTCAAATAATTGGGCAAAATAAAAAAATTTGAAAGCACACTTTGAAAAACAAACGTATTGATTATTATTTTCAGTCGCTTTAATTCAATGAAGAATCATTGCGGGTTAGCAATTACTACCATAAGACTACAATAAATATATGAGGGATTGCTAATCATTTCCATCTGAATATTCTGTATTTTATGCTTTTCTTGTATGTATGTGTATGTATATGTACAATTAATCTCGAATACACCACACTTGATTCTCGTTTACATTACACTTTTGGTAAAACTATCGTGTATAAAAAATCAATCATCAAAAATTTTTATTCCTGCTTTAATTTGGAAACCCGTGTTGGTCAACCTTTGTTGAAAATATATTCTTTAAATTTATTTGAACCTTTTATCCTTTGTCGTATTTTGTAAATGCTAAACTTTTCAACATCATTGCAAAAATTGAAAACTGTCGCATGGATACTGCAAATTTCATAAGGTTTTCCCAATTAATAGAAAAAGTTTAAGTATGAAGTTTTATTACGAATAGTCAACCCACATAGACTGTAGAGATGTCGAATTTTGGTGGTAATAAAGTTTTTTGCTCGTTATCTCCGGCAAAATTAAACAAATGATCTAAACAAATTTAGCTTGACCCCTGAGATATATTCGACGCGATCGACGTAACACAAAAGATAAAGATAAGATTTTAGACTGCTGGATCTATATTCGATGCGATTATCGAGTCTTCAGTAAAACTTACCGTGCGATTCTGATGTTAAGACTATTAAGAGGCTAACAGTAAAGAAGTTTTTCGTTAATAGTTTGTGTAAGAGAATCTCTTAATTGGCATTCTGTTGGTACCAAATATTTTATATTTTTGGACATCTGTCAATTGTGATTTTTATTAATGCGAGTAATTGAAATTGTATTCTTATTGTTAAATAAACGATAAAATACTACATATTTTTGTAATAAATTAGAGAAATTAAATAACTATTTAAAATTGATTATATGGGTTATGTTTATTTTTGCAGAAAATAAACAACAACAAAATATTTACTTCAATCCGAAATGATAATGTCGGGATAATTTTTGTTTATAAAAATATTACATCTAAAATCCAGTTTGTGTATTGTAAAATATAATTTAATAAATTATTTATTTACACAATCGTCATTTTTATTAGTTTAATTGCAACATAATAAAAATTCTAGCATTTATAATGTTTAAGATCACCTATTTGGTAGGTATTAAGCTAACAGGTGTTTAAGAGAAGCTTTTAACTAAAGAGTATGCGCAAAATCGCAAAATAAGAGAAATCTTAATTAAGATAAATCTCTTAGTTATGCAAAATATTGTAGTTAAGACCTCTGTTACTATAGCATAAACACTCTATACTTTTCAAAATATTTGCAAAAACGAGAAAGCTGCTCTGATGTCACTATGATCTTCTAATTTATGGAAAAGCCGAAGTATGGAGTTTCATCCTTCAATTTTTTGCTGAAAACCGTTTTTTTTTAAAATCTTCATTTCCGGATACATTTTGGAAAACTGATCTGGGTCGATATTATTGCAAAATTAATTTAGAATTATTTATTTCTTAATCGTTTTTCTTGCAAATGATATTCTTTTCAAAATCTTTTAAAAAACGAAAAACTTCCTATGGAAGCTGCCCCTTCCGGTTTGTGCAATTTCGGCCAAAAGCCACTAGGATCTCCTAATTATCGGTAAAGTTTAAGTATGAAGTTTCATCTCGATCAGCCAATGGGTCGTGTGGGACCATTACAAAGTTGGCCAAAACAGCATCCCAAAAAAGTATGATTTTATAGGCTGGTAATACCAAAAGAATAATCGTGATACTATTCAACAAAATTATTATTAGTGCAATTATTCAACAAAGAAGTTCTAATAAATTTTGTGTGCGGAATCAATTTTGTGGTACCCAAACAATCAGAATGTTGCAAAAGGCCGTCGGTGATAATTGTATGTCGCGAGCAAGTGTTTTTGATTGGTACAAATTGTTCAAAGAGGGTCGAGAACGTGTTGACGATGAGCCACGTCTACGACGGCCATCAACATCAACTAACGATCAACACGTTAATAAAATCAAGGAATTAGTGCTCGAGAATCGACGATTAACAGTCAGAGACCTTATTGGCATCGTTGAAACATCGGAAGGATGAGTGAAAACCATTTTGAAAGATCATTTGGGCCTAAGAAAAGTGAAAACACGATTGGTTCCAAAATCACTCAATTTTTTGGAAAAACAGCGTCGCGTTGACGTCTGTGAAACAATGCTTTCCGACTACCAGGATGTCATGAAACGTATTATAACTGGCGATGAGTCTTGGATCTATGCTTACGACCCGGAAACAGACGATCAATCGGCCGAACATCGTGCCAAAGGTGAGCCGAAGCCGAAAAAACCACGTCAAAGCAAGTCAAAAATCAAGATGATGTTGACAGTTTTCTTCGATTATCGAGGTGTGGTGCGCTCCGAATTCCTTCCGACCAGCCAAACTGTCAATAAGGAATACTATTTGAGTGTTATGCGTCGTTTGCGAGAAGTTATTCGTAAAAAGAGGCCGGAATTATGGGTCGACAACTCTTGGCTTTTGCACCACGATAATGTTCTCATACTGCATTGGTTCTACGTGATTTTTTCGTCAAAAATTCCACCCATATCGTTCCGCAATCACCGTATTCGCCTGATTTAGCTCCGTGTGACTTCTGGCTGTTCAGCAAACTCAAACGACCGCTCCGGGGAAACCGTTTTGAGTCAATTGAAGACATTAAACTTGAATCCCTACGCGCATTGGAGGCTATTCCGGAAATTGTCTTTAACAACTGTTTCGAGGGTTGGAAAAAACGTTGGCACAAGTGTATTGAGGCCGGGGGGGGGGGGGGAGACGAAATAGATTTGGAGAAATAAATAACGAATTTTAAAATTATGAACAAAGTCTTACTATTTTTTGTCCACGGTATTATAATAAACTCTCACTGCATTAAAATATTTCATATAGTTATTTATAAATAAACAAAAGCATCGTGAAAAACTTAAATTAAATTCCGTTTGCAAAATATCGAAAATTTCTTGATATGCATATAGATATAAACAAAAGAACGATAAATTAAAACAAAAACAAATAACATTTGCAACGCCGTGCTGTCGTTAACTTTGAGATGCTTTTATATCAGAGGGTCATGAGCATTCATTTTTGGGAGAATCAGACGTCTGTAAGGTTACCTAGGGTGAGTGATTTTAGATGTGTCTCTCTAAGATCTTCATACTGGGTCTGTTTCATGAAACTTCGATGCGTCCAAGAAGGACATTTGAATTTTAAGTCTTGAAAATCTTAATGATTAATGAACGTAATGAATTTAATATTCAACTCAATTGTTTGATGCTCAATTGCTTTCACAGACCATAAAAGTGTCGGATTGGATGAACGATTTTTTTTAAAATGTGGCATACAAACATCTTCAGACTAGGTCAGTTTCATGAAACTACTATGTGTCCAAGCATCACAATTGAACTTTAATTTCATATAAAAGTGTCGGATTAGGATGAATGTTTTATAGAGGTGGCATACGAACATTTTCATACTGGGTCAGCCTCATGTATCTTTATGCGTTTAAGCGCCACAATTGAATTTTATGTTTCGAAAATCATTAAATTACTCAATCGTTTGATGATCAATTGCTTTCACGGACCATAAAAGTGTCAGATTAGTACGAAGGTTTTTTAGATGTGGCACAGGTACTAACATCTTCATACTGGTTCAGTTTCACGAAACTTCTATGCGTCCAAGCGTCACAATTAAACTTTAAGTTCCGAAAATCATCTAATTAATCAATCTTTTGATGCTCAATCGCTTCTATAGCCCATCTTATAAAAGTGTCGAATTATGACGAAAGTTTGATAGATGTACCCAATAACCCAATAACCTTTTCATATTGGGTTAAATTCATGAAATTTTTATGCGTCCAAGCGACACAATTGACTGTTAAGTTTCGAAAATCATGAAATTACTCAATCTTTTGATGCTCAATCGCTTCCACAGCTCATTCTATAAAAGTATCGGATTAGGAAGACTGTTTTATAGATGTGGTACACTATACCATCTTCATACTGGGTCAGTTTCATGAAACTTCTATGTGTCCAAGCGGCACATTTGAATGTAATGTATGGACGCATCTGGACTAACATGTTAGTATGCCACATCTAAAAAACATTTGTCATAATCCGACGCTTTTATAGAATTGGCTGTAGAAGCGGAAAGGCATAGTTGGTTTGTGTATTTTAATGATCTTTTTCGTTCTAAGAAAGCAGTTTGCTTACTGAATATCCTTTCCAATTTTATTAAAATGCTAGTTTTTTTTGTAAAATATTAATATAATATTAATGAATAACAGACATTCTGTTAAACAAAAACTTTATTTATATGTCGTTCCTATAGTTTTTTTTTGAAATAATATATCTTCGGATGCAATTCATGGGCTGACAATAATCGGATAGTAGACTTTCGCTATAGCGATAGCTGGGCTAAATTTTTATTCTGGGATGATAGATTTTTGTCATTATAGTTTCTGGGTGACCGCAATATCCAGGGGATGAAAAACTGTTTTGATTGTTTAGTGTTGCAATCGCCGTTTTGTGGGATGATAGCTGAGCTCACTTTATATACATTAGATTATTACGGTTTCCTTCGGAATCCCATATTTCAGTTATTAATAGTTTTATAGCTTTTGCAGTTGTGGATATGTCTCCTTTGCATATTTCAGCTGGTACATTGTTAGTAGTCTCATTATTAGCACAAGTAGATAATTCGAAGGTTCGTGTATTGGTGGCGATATTCTCTCCGAAATATTCTTTCCACCTCATGTGCTTCTTCTGCTGTTAAGATTTAACTAGATACATATCTTATTGGTGGTATACTGTTGAATTTTCCAGTTACTCTTCGAACGCATTGATGTGGTGTGTGGTTGTTCCTGGTTGCTACAGTCCCGCTTCTGCAGCCAAGATAATATGTTCAGTGTATTATCTGCGATTCGTGTTGACAATTCAACTCCGACGGGTTTTGTTGGCACATTTGCACCTTGAATACATTCTTCCACATATTATAAATGATCCAAATGTTTATATTCTTGGTACCCGAGTGTGCTGGTGGATGTTTCGATTTGGGACGCTGAGCTTGATAGCTTCGTAGAATGAGTTTCTTGTGTTTATTTTGTTTCGTCTTCTTGCGTTTTACAGGGGGCAAGTTTAATTTGGAAGTCTGATATTGCCAGTTGGTAGTTACTATGAATTCTGCATTGCCTTGAAATTTTGCAAAAATTCAAAACATGCACAGACGCCATTCTTGTGACTATTATATTAACAACGATGCCGTTGCCACAGCTCGTTCTGTTTGTGATTTCGATGTCATTTGTGACAGCGAATTGAATATTATAAATCAAGCAAACACAGAGATTACGTGTTAGTCAAATTTGTGTGACTGCATGGGAACAGCGTAGAAGAAATTGTGAAATGTCAGTAAGCTTAGTTCATCAGTCCTGGGATGGGGATGAAATTCAATTTACTAAATCAATCCTTAATCCTTTTATAATTTGATTATGTAACCTCAGAAATGAGGCAAATACTCTTAATTTTAAACTAAATTAATTATATGAACTATTGAGAAATACCTTAATAAAACTGATTGGGATTTCAAGCAAATTACTAGCTGATTTCCGAATGTTCTAGCGTACCTTACCAGCGTACGTTTCTTTTAAAGTATTGATCTTTACTATTCATGGTTTTAATAAGGTGATTTGTGTGGCCTATTTCACAAAAATACTTATTAATTAGTTTCATGACAAAATAATTTTAATAATTTACTAGTTGCAATTAACATTTTTTGCATAGCACAATAAAAGAAGAAGAAGAACACAATATTCCAGAGTGTTGACTGACTTGTAGCTATTTAAGTAGAGTTTCTTACGTGAAGTGAAGTCGATCTTATGCAGTTTTTTGTCTTTGTATTTAATAAATTAATTAAAATTCTATGGGGCAATTAGTAATTTATTTTAATGTTTTAAATGTGTTTTCACACACGTTTCAGTAATCAAAAGTAAAATATTTAAAATATATATGTATAGCGTTCGTTAGTATACATAATTGGATGCGATACAACCAAAACAGTTGTTGATAGTTTTTTATTTTAATTTTATAAATACTTTAATTTATGCAAATTATGTGTTATTTGTAGTTTTATGTATTTTGAGGAGTTGTCTGCATAGCTAGAATATAGGAACATAAACAAGGCACTTAGTTCTGTGTGAAGAAATTTAAAAAAAAAACGTGAGTTTATACCAAACGCTCATTTATAATCATATATAAAAAATAAGTGACGCTATTGAACGGAAATTGATACTACAAAGAAATTTATTTAATTACGAGAAGTAATTTTATTTTATGTTTCATGTCTAAGTTGGACTATCAATTATATCTGCATATATTATAATATTAGAAAGCATTGATTGAATATTAACGAAACTAACACCCTATATGACTATTGTAATTAAAACACTCCCGGTGGTCTTTTAATTTTTAAATTATTTAAATAAAATAAAAACCGATTAATGAGCACCGATTGTGCTCTTTCTTGACAAATGATAAAACAATCAAAAAAAAAATGTAAGAGTTTTAATTATTTCACACTTTCAAATTCTTAAACCTTTTCGACTTGGACTGCTGAACAATAGAGTTAAAATTACTTTCTTGTTGGATGGTTTTCAAACTTTATTTATTATTATTATTTTTCAACCGAATACAAAAAAAACGCAATGTCATTCTTGATCACGTAAATTTGACTACTTTACTGCTTTTAAATAATTTGTGAAGCTGATAAGTAATATAAATAAAATAAATTTTAACTTATTTTTCACACAATTATAATAATTTACAAAATAATTTTTTGTCTTTCGTCTTCTTTTGTGTTCGTATGTTTTAGAAATTTTAAAAATTATATATGCTGTTTTTTGCCGTGCTCTTGTTTTAGTTGGTTTCGTTTTCGTTAATTAATTATTTATTTGATAATTAATTTATAACAATATTTTAATTTTTATGTGGTTTAAGTGATCATAATACTGTAGTAAAAATTTGACCATTTCATTTCCATTTTACGTAAGTAATTTTATACCTGATTACCCTAAATTTCGGAGATCCAAGCCTCTGTTTAAATTATTCTATTCTTTTCTATATTGTCATCAATTATTGAAGAAATCCGGGTGATTAGAAACTAAAGTTGCTAAATTTCACAAGAGCAAACAAACAGATTTCTAAATAAAAATTAGTTTACTTTAGTGAAAGATTCCTTACAAGGTAGGAAAATTTAGCTTATCGGATCAGAGTTATGAAAACTAACCGTCACAATAAAACTCGTTATCGAAACTCATTCATTGCACATTATGTGCCACTGATATATATTCAAAATGTTTTGGAAAAGCTCATCTCGATTCGGCTCATAATACCAATTATGGCTTGCTCATATATATAATACAATACTCTTCACGCTCTAATAAAATAGTCTGTATAAAAGTAGTTTAGTATAAAAGAACTAATAGCTACAAATTTAAAAATAGCTCCATTAAAACATTTTTTTGATATTATTTATTAGATATTTTCACCGACATAACAATGTTAATTATTCCAATGCCCCGAGCGAGGTCAATTCGTCTTTACCTACCGCAAATAAAAACAAGTTTTGATTAATTTCGAAACGTTTAGATAAAATATTTAAATCTTTAGTTAGAAACAGTGTAAATCACTAATTTTAATTCAGAAACTGAAGAAAATTTTAACCACCAAATTTCCGATATACATAACAATTTAAATTAAATAATAACAAACTATATTAATTTTTTAGAAAATGCATTTCGTGTGTATATATAGGGTGAGCTAAATAATTTTTTTTAAATGCAATAAAACAAAAAGTTCTCAATATTTTTTCAAATTTATTTTTTCATTGTAAAGAACAATCCTTCCGATTAATTATGGAATACTATTTCATTCATATGACTGCCTCGGCTGGCCTTAACTTACCCCATACGATCGGTCTAATTTTTGAGCACATTTTCGATGGTATGCAGCATTATGTCTTCAATGGCAATGCGAATATTGATCTAGAGAGCGTCAATCGTTGCTGGTTTATCGGCGTAACACTTATCTTTGACGGCACCCCAAAGATAATAGTCCAACGGCGTCAAATCACAGCTCCGAGGCGGCCAAATCACATCAGCGTTTCGGCTGATAATTCGATCTAACGTCTTCTATCGAAGACAATGCGCAAAAGATCCATTGAAACGTGTGCTGTGTGGCACGGAGCGCCGTCTTGTTGAAACCAAATGCTGCCTATGTCCTCCTCTTCAAGTGCCGGGAACAAAAAATCGTTTATCATGGCGCGGTAGCGCTCACCATAGATCCGCACCAAGCATTCACTCGTTGACGATGCATTGGCTTCTTTACGATCACGTGCGGGTTCTCCGTGCCCCAAATGCGACAAGATGGAAATGCGCCTCTTCCGAAAAGATGATTTTTTTGCCAAAATTTTCGAATTAATGTTTCAATATTTCCCAGCGTTGTTCAAGCGAATAGACAACCATTTTCATTCAGCGGAAGGATAAAACTAACTTTCTGTCAAATCAGAAGTGACATAACTCTTACCATACTCAAAAAACCGCTAGTTCAAAAAAAATTATTTGGCCCACCCTGTATTCACACATATTCAGTTGAGCTATTTCCTTCAAAAGAGGGTTTTTGAACATAATTTAGGTCTTTGCTAATTACATAAATATGTTCATATGCCATTCCATTGCCTTTAATTCAGATAAATATATAGAATAAAATATGACAATAAAGATAAAAATATCAAGATAGGTCTAAAATGAGATAAGGCTAATTACATCACAGGTTTTGAAAAAAGAGACAAATTAAAACTATCTGATTCTACTGAAGACGATTTTACATTCATTAGCCTGTCGTTAAATGTACATATAAACTAACTTTTAAATGCATTTAACTTTCGGTAATTATTATTATTATGATTATTTTTATTATTCATTCTCATACAATAACAACGGCGGATTATCCAGTGAATTTAATGTTCCTTTAAGGATAATCCAAGTTGTTATACATAAATATACAAAAGTTACAAAATTTACATAGATATATAAATTTGATTGATTGATTGATTGATTGATTTTGAATGTACGACCAAGTTCTTAGGCTTGAGTTCCCGGATGACGCCGGGTCCACCGTACACCCTTTTTTACACATAACAAAACCGAAGGATTGGATAGGTTAGTTAAGTGGGACAGAATCGGCCCGGTTACAGACACCTAGGTATAGCCGATAGTTAGTAACATAAAGACAACACAATTCTAATCTACTAGATGAAGGATAAAGGCTTAATAGGTTGATGGATAACGATGGTATTGGTCTTCAACAATTGCTTCTTTAAAACGGCAACCTAAGAAAAAATATTATTATTTCACATGCATCTGGAATTTTCCTGAAATTTAATTCTATTAATACTTTTCGGCTTCCTAACCAAAATTGGTTGACTCGACCCGTTACAGACACCTATGTAAAGTCGTTAGTAATAAAATGACAACACAATTCTAAACTACACAATCAGCAATTACAATGAAGCATTAATTCACAAGCATCTGTAAATTTCCTGAAATTTAATTCTAAATTCATATTTTCCGGCTTCCTAAATAATTGAAACATTTATTAATTTAATCATTCTGCAACTCCGCAACTTACAGTAGAATTTCCTGAAACCAAAGTTATTTGAACTATATTCAAAATAACTCTAAAATTCATTAGTATTTAACCGTTGAATTGGGCGAACACGAAATAGCAAAAAAAGAAAAAAAACAGATTAACTAGATTAACTACCGGATTGCATTCAAATATCCCTTAAAATATCCATCCATTAAAATATCCTACATAATTTCGTATGTTTACTAAAATTTTTTTAGAAAACTGATGAATTTTTCCCGACGCCCATCCTTTTTCACAAGGAAACAAATACTTTTATCACTACTTTTGCACTAGTTCTGGAACTTCTTCTACGTTTGCTGGGGATATATCACATACAATTAATCTCAGACATGACACATGCGACTCGTCTACGACTTGTCACCTCGTATTAGACTTGTCATAAACGATTCATCTCAGACTGGTAACAAACGTAAATTAGTAATTAGTGTGTCGTCAATGGCTTTCCTGCTGGAAGGTAATATTTAAGTAAAGGCAACTAGATAAAATTTGAAAAAATTATTCTAAAATGAATGATAAATAAGTTTATTTTATAATTTTTATAATTAAATATAAATCGTACCAGTATCTTAAAAGAGGGATAATATGTACTCGTATATTAAATATATTTGAATGAGATTTCCTGAGAACCGAATAATTTTAATATAATAGCTCGGCACTGTACATGTAGATTAATATTTAGGGTTGATTTGAAATTGGGAATTAATAATTATAATTCTTGTACTAAAACAGTCAAGATTGGCAACGTTGCATTTTATGACAAACATCCAGTCGTTGGTGTATTGAAATATACAAACCTTCTCTTTCTTTTGAATAATTATATTAATTATATCAAATATTTCTAGCTTTTCAGTTACATAGATATAACGAAGTTGCCGATAAACAATTCTTTATGTTAAGATTGTTAAAATCCCAAATCCATTCCAAATAATATTTCTTTTGTAAAGCAAAAATATCGCTAATAGAGAAAATACTAGTAACCCATTGAGTGTCACAAAAAGGCAATTTTGCGGTAAATAATAGGATTCGATACCAACTCCAACATAGTTGCAATTAATCTTGCAAAAATGATGGATTATGAAGGAAATACAATATAGAAAACAGCTAATCATAAATTACCTACACTATATTCTCAATACACAGAAGAAATACGGAAACGGAAAATTCTATCGCTAATCAAACCAAAATAAAAATATAACAATTTATTACACAAACGCTGAATAATAGGATGAAGGAACATCACCAAAATATCTCTCTCCGAAAATCTCCGAAATCAAAGCGTGGAAGAAACCACCTCTACAAACAATCGTAGTAAAATGTACCAAGAGAATTATGCAATGTCCATCCAGGAGCTAAAATTACCTCGAAACGATCCCAACAGACGGCATGAATCTTCCCACCATGAAACCACTACCATCCACCAAGCGACCTCCTGCCAACACCACCATTCAACAAAAACCACGCTTCACAAAGCCGTGACGAATCCATGACAGATCACAAACGAACCATGGCAACCCTACAGCCCAAAAACTTCAGCGTACGACCGATCATACCAAAACTCCCAAAATGATTCAGCCCCCGCCAAATCGAAGGCAAACTCCAACAAAAACACCCGAAGCATTCAGCAAAGAAACCAATTTGGACATACAAATCCAACATTCAGGCAATGATTCAATACAAAACTGCAAATCCGCCCTCATACACTAACAAATGAGAACTACCTCAAGTCCTAAACAAAACAACTCAAAACAGTCAAAAATACCTTATAAATACAGGTAACGACGGAACACACATGAACACAACTCTCCGCAAGTTGAAAAACACAACGTTCAACGAACAACCACCACAAACCGCAGACACCGAGCCATTACTCACCATGAACGAAACCCATTCAAATCACTCCAAATATCAAAAAAGATTCACTGCAATACAGCTGCAGCACATCCTCGCCGCACATCCTGTGTAAACCAATCACACACATACACCACTCGTCAAAATCTAATCCAGTTTTCGCACCACAGAGAAAAAGTATAACCCCCTCCCACACAACATCCACCCCTTGCCGATAACGCCAACCCAGGTCGACAAGGAGAGGTCAACGTCAGCCGCCTCTCCACAACGACGGCAAAAAATCTCACAAAGTTAACAAAAGTCTAAATTATTATACATATAACAAATCAACAAATTATGAACAATTAAAGTCTAATCGACTTTCCCAATTCACAAATTGAATCATCCACATTAAAGAACATTTAGTGCAAATCCAAAGAAATTCGCCCATTTAGACAACGTAATACGAAGTCTTAGTGTAATCCACTACAAAAATATAAATACAACCGTGAGAGAGCAGAGAATATTATACGATCATTTTGTTTATATTTTGCGCATCCCATATACCATATTTTCACTTATATGTATATCCTATATGTATATCCTTAAATAAAAAAATTAAAATAAATAAGGATTTCAGTACAACATGCAATAAAGACTTGATATCCAAATTTTAAATTAGCTTTTTGGTCGTGATTTGTTCAACTTTTCCAAGAAAATACCATCTACTCATATAACGAAATTCAACAAAATCACTGTGTACATAAAAAACTATAAACAATACGTATGCGAGAGAAAAACAAAATTATAAAAATTAGAGACCACCACAGTATTTTTCATAGAAACAGATTACATAGAATGAATGCTAGCAACTGTCGTCACAAACTGTTTCATATCACAACAACACAAATAACTCTTCCATACGATTCATTGATTATTATGTAATAAAATATAATGTATAATGTAAAATAAAGTAATAAAAATAACACTTATCTTAAGCATCCTTTGTAATCAAAAAAAGTCCTACAAATTGAATATTAACATACAATGCGTACGATGCATTCAAACAACGGTGACGAAAAACATATAAACGAAATTGTTATATACATATCCTACACCATTGCAAGCGCACCGCACACAAATTAATATATTAACACAATACGTATAACTTTTCACTTTACTTATTACTTCTTTACACACAAATTATTATTAATATTATTATTTATTTATTTCATACGACATATATTAATAAATAATATTATGATTAATATTATAATTAATCAATTATTAACACATATTTAAACTATTTATTTATTTATTTAAAGGAGAGACAAAAATCACGTCTTTCCTTTACGACGTTCAATCGCCGACCAAAATTTACATAGATATATAAATATTATAAAAATTAAAGATAACGGAAATTTAGTTCCAAAATAATAAAATATTCGATTTAAAATAATTTTTAATATTTTTTTAAATTGTAAGTAGTTTTCAGATTCCTTTATAAATTCAGGTACTTGATTATAAATGAATGGGCCCATAAACGTGATCGATTTTCTTCCAAATTCAGTTCTAATATGATGCGAATCAATTCTGTTACAATTTCGAGTTGAATACACATGATGAGCGTAATTAAAGTTTATACTAGACATAAATGAAGATACATTTAAGCTTCTGTAATACAACACATATAAAGGGTTAATTGAAACTAATATAAGACATTTATGGGCAATATCATAATATCATCTTTGCTATATAATAACCTAGTGGAAAATAGAATTGGCAATCTGTATACTGCTTTTACACTTTTATTTAGCATATCTTGCAATTTCTTCAGTCTGGTTAAGGTAGCTGTTCCGTATACGATAAGGCCATAACTAAGTCGCGAATGAATAAACGAAAAATAAATCATAAGCAATACCCTAGTAGGAACAAAGAAAGATAATTTTCTGAGTAACCCAACAAGTGGAGCAATTTTCTTACTTGTGATATTTATGTGATCAACCCAAAACATGTGTTCGTCAAGTGTAACTCCCAAATATTTGAATGAACTGACTCTCTCAATGTTAATGTTACTAACTTCAAATAGAGGTGAACTATAGTCATCGATTTATATGGGGAATGAAATACCATATATTTGGTTTTAGATATATTGAGAGCTATTAAATTGGAATTAAAATATTCTAAAAGTATACTAAGGTCATGTTTCATCTCAATCAATATACTGTCAGGATCATGGGTTTCATAAAATAAAGCAGTGTCATCTGCAAATATTCTAATATGACCCTTGAGCGGCAAATAGGAAATATCATTAATATAAATGAGAAACAAAAGTGGTCCTAAAACACTACCCTGAGGGACACCACATTTGATATCTAACATTACACTTCCTACTCCATTTATCATAACATACTGTTTTCGATTTGATAGATAACTTTTCAGTAAGTTGTAAGGAATTCCACGTACGCCGTAACAGTATAATTTGTTTAGAAGTAACTGATGATCAATACAATCAAATGCTTTCTGTAAATCCTAGAAAAGCGATCCAACATATCTTTTTGAATCAAAAGCAGTATATATCATACTCCCAATTTCTGCCAATGCCAATTCAGTTAGAATTTTATCGAATAATGAAAGAGTAGAAATAGGCCTATAACTATTAAGTAAAGAAGAATCTCAGTAATCGTTTACTTTCTTTAAAACTTCTAAATTAGCAATTGATATGTGAGGTGAATTATTAAAAATATGACAAGCTACTGCCGAATTTTCTACACTGTTATTTCTTAAGTGCTTTATATGTTCCTTGAACCTTGTTTGAATAAACCTTAAAACTTTATCACAACCTTCAGATGAGCCGCTGACCATATAGATTCCCGATTTTGACACCTTATTATTTGATTTTTCTCTCCCATTAAATAAATAGAACATTGTTAATTTGGAAGTGCTAGTGCAAAATAATTTAATGTCATATTTGTTCAAAATATTAGTTAACTTGTTTGTAATGGAAGCAAAAAATGTAATCTTAATCCGTTTTGGACTTCTTTATTCGATGTAGCTAAACATGGTACTGAGCTAATTTCTTGCATGCTTTCTTACGTGTTTCTTTAATAATCGATCAATTTGATTTTCTGCAAATCCGTTAATTAAAGTAATGTTTTTTAAAAACTGCAACTCTTTATCAAAATTTTTTTGTGATAAGGGTAGATTTACCATCCGGTTCAGCATATAATTATTTGATGCCATCTTATGTTGTGCCATCTTATGTTGTGCCATCTTATGTTGTGCCATCTGCTAACACTTGTTTCCTTACGAAATATATCTAATACATCAATTCCATGAAAATTCTTAACTATTTTCAGGTCCAGAAAACTGATACTTGATCGATTTCTTCCCCAACAGTAAATTTTATAGTTGGATACAGATTATTCAGCATATACAAGGTATTTTCTACTTCGTTTATTTTGACTATTGCCTTTGGTTTCTTGTAACAATTGGTAAAATCTGTTGTTGAAAACGAATTTATTCTGTTCCATGCGAGTTTTGATCGACATGTAAATTACTTTTGTAGCGTTATTTGGCAAATTATATTCATTAGACATTCATTAATCCAAACTAATGTTGATTCAATTGGAACATAAAGGAATACCAAAACGATATCAAGACACTATTCCTTCTCCATCTTCTATAGATAAGTTTTTAATTCGACAAATAAAACCCAAATTGTTCTAAGCTGATTTTGATCTCCGTAAAGGTAGGTTTTTTGTTCTCAGTTAATACTCATTTTGCCAGTCTATATGAAGGTACTTCTATGTTTCGAAAGAATTGGACGAACATCATTTCCATGCTTATGTATTTTGTTAAGAAGCTCATACTCAAAACAAGGTAGGCATCTTTATCGATGAGTTTTTGGCCGTGAGTTCTATTCGACTTTGTCTTGGATCACGAAACTGTTACCTTTGTAAGATTTCGAATAAACACATTCCTTCTTGTTCAACATTCTAATGATCGAGCTCGCAGTATGGTTATGTTTGTTATCTGGAATAATTCCCAGTTCTCTTGCTGAAACAGGCAGCTTGTCTTATTGAATCCGTGTTTTCGTGTAATCAAGTAAATACTCAATCGCCAATTAAATTTCTACAGTAATGTTGCCTACGGGAGGTTTCATTGACTGCAAATTGAAATTCAATCCTCTGTTGAGCAAACACATTTATTCGTCAGTGAATGTTTTTGAAGACCAATTTTTAACCAAGTCATCGCTCAATGAAGGACTTCGGACTGTCGGTCGTAAATTGTGCTTGTCAATCTTTAAACTACTCAATTTCTTATTCAATTTTGTTTTCTTCAAGTTTTTGTTGGAAATTATTTTTATATTTGCTTCGTCTAACCAATATATCCAGTGGTTAAATTCATAGTTAGTTAAATTGTTGATAATATCCCAGTGCAGATTATATTTACTAAGTTCAACAGTACTAAGTCTAACCTAGATGAAATGTATTTCATTATTCAGCCACTTCCGTTTCCTAACATTTGAGGAATTTTCAGCATTCATCTTTTTTAATACCACCGTTCAACTGTATGAAATTTGGGAAAATGTTGTACTTTCTGCATTGTGAAGAAAAAATCCATGTATTTGTTAATCCTGTTGAAAAAATCGTTCATTTTGACGTGGTTGCCATCTTTAATTATTTTTGAAAGGTTTAGATAAAATATCGTTACGAACACCGTAAATCACTAATTTTAATCCAGAAACTGAAGAACCATGAAATTTTTGTTTTACCAACAATTTACAATAAATAAATAAAAACAAATTATTTTAATTTTTCGCAAAATGCATTTCGTGTAAAATTCACAAATTTTCACATAGACGATTTCCTTCAGCTGAGAGTTTGCAAACATAATTCTATAAGGTCTTTACTAATTACATAAATAAGTTCATATGCAAATACAAATCTAGGATAAAATATGACAATAAAGATAAAAATAAAAAATATTAACTTAGGTACCAAAATGAGATAAAGCAAATTACATCACAGTATTTTGAAAAAGAGACAAATTAACTCTATCTGATTCTATTGAAGTCGGTTTTACATTCATTAACCTGTCATTAAATTTATACAAAAAAAAATTAAAAAAGCAAGAGTACATAGAATCAAACATTGGTATTAAAATGAGATAAATTTAATTGTTTCAGAGTTTTAAGAGCGAGACTATTAACAACTTTTGACACCCAAATTTTATTTCAACGCGATATTTTCAAATAATAAGCTCAAAACAGAACAAGAGCGACAACGACGAGCGTCGACGAATAAATAAAAAATATCAAACAAATATCACAAACGACATAACCACGACAAATTATAAAAATAGTTTATCTTTTGTGTTTTTGGCTCATGACGTTGGTGTGTTAGGCCACTAAACTTATAAGAAACCATAACAGATTTTTTCCGACGAAGCATAGAATTGAAAGAAATGGAAATCGATTGAAAAAATGGTTAATAATATGACAGTAATAGGATTACCAACTTAAATAATATAAAAAACAGTTCGCAACATTGTTTTGCCAGCGATAAAAATAGAAATAGACTCTAAATTTGTTTCGACGAAAAAATCGTCCTCGCCAACGTCGATGATTGTGTTTGTATTGCAAGTTTTCGGTGTTTTGTAATATGACAAGCGATTTCGCTCGACGCCTTCGCTCTTGTTCCGTTTTGAGCTATAAATTGTCAATTAATGTTTAGTTGTTTGCAATTTGTAATGGTCTACTATTTTAGGAGCTTTTAGTATCTGGAAACATTTTTGCTTAAATAAAACTATAAAAAGAATTTTAAAACAAGTTATCATAATGACATTATTGGTCGGCGATTGATCGTCTTAGAGGAAGGACGTGTTTCTGTCTCTCCTTTAAATAAATAAATAATTTATTTTAAATGTATGTTAATTAACTAATAAATAAGTAATATTGATATAGTGTTGATAAATTTATTAAATAATAATTTCAGTAATAATTTACGTGAATTTAATAAATGAAGTGAATAGTTGTACGTATTGTATAATTATATTAATCTGTGTACGGTGCGCTGTAATGGTGTAGAATATATACATAACAATTTTCGTTTATATGTATTTTGATACCGTTGCTTGAACCATAAACGAATTATTTAATAAGACATAAAAAGCCGAATGCATTACTCCATAAAATTGTTTAATGAGCTTTTTATTATAAATTAAAGTTATCAGTATTTAGCTCAATTTTAAAAACTAACTTTATTATTTCCTTAGCTTTCGGAACCTTTTCGGTTCCATTCTCAAAAGAATAATAAAACAATTTTACAAAAAAAAAAATATTTTCTATACAAAATAAAAACGAAATCAAGGCTATCTAAAATGTAGCTATTTTTCTGTAGATATCGTTAGCTACTAGAAAAATAAATTTTTTATTTTAGCTAGGCAACAAATTTCGTATCTACAGAAAAACCACTTTACAAAATAAAATTTGACTTTAAAAAACTTAAATTGAAAATAATTGTTTCCATATTAACTGATAATGGAAATGTGTAAAAGCAAAAAATCAAATTATAAAAATAGATCGTATGAATTGCCAATATAAGCGTAATCGTTAATTTTGTTAATTGAATTTGAACAGGATTTTATATGTAGCATTTCCAAAATAGATCTTTTTCTGAAATTTGGTTGTTTTTCTAAAATGTTAACATCTTCCAAAATAATAATTATGGTTGGTATTTTTAATATGTTCCGAAAGTGCACTTATTTGATTCGAACTTCCCGTGACATCGTTTTTACGAGAACGATTTTTTCAACATATACGTGGTGCCACGGGAAGTTCGAATCAAATAAGTGCACTTTCGGAACATATTAAAAATACCAACCATAAGATTATTTTGGAAGATGTTAACATTTTAGAAAAACAACCAAATTTCAGAAAAAGATCTATTTTGGAAATGCTACATATAAAATCCTGTTCAAGTTCAATTAACAAAATTAACGATTACGCTTATATTGGCAATTCATACGATCTATTTTTATAATTTGATTTTTTGCTTTTACACATTTCCATTATCAGTTAATATGGAAACAATTATTTTCAATTTAAGTTTTTTAAAGTCAAATTTTATTTTGTAAAGTGTTTTTTCTGTAGATACGAAATTTGTTGCCTAGCTAAAATAAAAAATATATTTTTCTAGTAGCTAACGATATCTACAGAAAAATAGCTACATTTTAGATAGCCTTGATTTCGTTTTTATTTTGTATAGAAAATATTTTTTTTTTGTAAAATTGTTTTATTATTCTTTTGAGAATGGAACCGAAAAGGTTCCGAAAGCTAAGGAAATAATAAAGTTAGTTTTTAAAATTGAGCTAAATACTGATAACTTTAATTTACATTACTCCATCATGTTGTTTGTGTTGTAAAAAATCATTAGAACCCTGGATGTGTAGTGGTGCAAATTTCATATAAATGGATACAAAATAAAACCTTGTTTATGTTACATAACACCCATACACATTTTATTTTATTATATTGCTTTCATACATTTTGTTTTTGAGTGTTTCATTTCATATATACTTTTTGTCGTTTACTATTTCCCCTGATAAATCGAATACATATGGTAATCGTGAGACGGAATACAAAATTGAAATGCCGTTATGATGACTACATTTGATTTTCTACACTCATCCCCCGATTTACACGGTATTTATTTTACACGAAAAAATTATATTTTAAGTTTTTATTTGTTATTTCTAATTTAATTTATTTTTCCAAATTCTAATTATATTTACACGGCATTCTACGGAACAATCTACCGTGTAAATCGGAGTATGGGTGTATTTCGTAATTTACACGAGCTGTTTTTTGTAGGAATAAAATAAACGCACACATACGAAAGATCGTGTTGCATTATTTTTTTATTTCGTTTTTCAAAATTGTTTTTATTTATAAACCACGACTGTAAACATTTTGAACCCAAACAACGATTGTTATGATCATCATTACGCTTTATTAGATTATATGATTTTAGTTTTGTTAAGGAAACATTGCAAATGGATATTACAAAAAAAATACTTCTCAATCAAAACTATCAATTATCAGTGCTTAATTATTTTATTGCAGTTTAACAAGTTTCAACAAATTATGATAAAGCTTTATTTTCTAAGAATACATTTGTTTTTGCTTACATTATGTTATTACCTTCGCGGGTTTTGCCTCGGGAGTAATAAATCGAAGGGCAAAGTCCGAGATTCATACCTCCTCGCTGTTGTTTCAGCAAGTTTAATCTTTTGAGGTCCCTTATTTAGTATATTAAGCAACTTAGTTTCGAACCCTGTTCAATTTTAATTGATTCAAAATATCTAAATATGTAATATAATGAAAATAAATAAATAAATGTGTCTTTTATTTGTCTTATCGTGGAACGTACAATCGTATATTTTCGTCAGCATACAAAATTTTTTATTTTCCTCCAAATGCAAATAATTTCTAGTTATGAGGGGAAATGAAAAAAATATATTAATAGAACTACATGTTAAAGATAATGCATCAAAATAAAAGGTGTTTGTATATATATGTAACTATTTATAGAATAAACAACGTTTTATTTTTATGCATCTATTTGAAATGTGTACCACTACACATCCAGGGTTCTAATGTTTTTTTACAGCAACAAACAACATGATGGAAAAATGTATTCTGCTTTTTATGTCTTATTAAATAATTCGTTTATGCTTGCACGCAACGTACGCGCAGTGTATGTAAATCTTCAATATGTATGAGTTTTTTGATTCCAATTGATGCCTAAGATAAGTGTTTTTCATTTTTTCACTGGTTTAATATATATTTTTCCGAAATAAATTTTAATTATATAAAAATATATATTTTAACTGTTTCTATAGCAGTAACTGCGCGAACGTATTAAGAGAAGAGCCATAATCTACTTAAATATAAGTCCTGCTAACTCCCCACATATGAAATAGACAATAACTATCTAAAGATGTATTGGTTCTATAGTAATTTTTTTTTTAAATAACTAAGTATAAATGTTTTGGTGCAGAAACAAAGCAAAACTGAAAAAATAAATCAAATTTACATTGGATTGTTAGTGTAACCAGTGTACCTAGAATACTACAGGCCACACTGCTTTAAACATTTTGCTATATGACATCAATTTATGTCGTCAGTTCCTTCTTTGGCTAATGTAGGCAGCACTAAAATTATAAAGATTGTTTTGATTTTTTTTCTGGCTCAGCTGTCATATTGATAAAAAAAATTGAAAACAAACAACAAGAAAAATATTTTAATAATATATTTTAAAACTTAATAAAATGCTATTGGTAAGTATTAATTCATAATATTATTATAAAATTATGCATTTTAAATTGTGTTAAATATGTAAACACGTACAAAATGTGTACACATTTGTTGTAATTTAAGGGAAGACATAACCTCACTTTTAGCACTCGTATAAATATTTTCTTTTTTCTGTTAATTCTCGTTTATTCTTTTTATGAACATGACTGCCGTCTATAGTTCAAAGACCTAACTGTAGACATAAATTTGATGACATAGAAAGCAGTATGGCCTGTAGTATTCTAGGTGCACTGGTGTAACCAACACATTCTTCGTTAGTTCTTTTTATACAGGTATCTGTCAATGAGAGTAAGAGCAGGACTTATACTTAAGTAGATTGTGGAAGAGCGTAAAATAAAATACCATTTCATTTATATGTTTTGGTTTAGTATATTCAATATATACATAAATTTCTATTTTTTGTTTTTGCGCTTCTTTGCTGAGTGAGAACTGAGAATAGATTATTATAATCGTGCTTTAAACCTCAACCAGCGAAAACTTAAGAGCTTAAGTTGTGCTCCGTTTGGACTACTTAGGGGAGCGGTACAACCACCAAAATTTTAAAAGTTAGTTGTTTATTTGTAACGAGAGTCCTATACAATTTTGGTGATTGTAACACTAACCGACATTGTACAAACAGCGTGCAACATAAGCTCTTAAGTGTTCGCTAGTTGAGGCATTAGTGTTTAATAATTTATCCCTTCCAAGTTTCAACTAAAAAAGAGTAAACAGGAAATAGAAAAATAAAATACATAAAACAAAATTTTGAGGGGATAAATATATGACGAAATTGGATAAAAACTAAACAAACATTATCGTGGTTTATTCCGTATTATTCGTTTTTCCTTAACAGATGAATTCATTCATTCATATACACCCATCCTCCGATTTACACGGTAGATTGGTTCCGCAGAACACGTATTATCGCATTCGTATATATACAGATCCTTGTAGAAATATAAATTAATAATTTATTAATTTGATTTTTAGGTGTTAGTGTAAAATTAAAATTCCTAAATTTCTTATTATTCTTGTTTTAAACGTGATAATAATAACTTAACGAATTTTGGAACTCTTAGTTTAGGACATGTATAGGTAGGCGGCTGTGATCGATTTGGAATTGTTGGTTTAACTTTATAACTTTGCTATTTCCGCGAATATTTGAATTTTTGGAATTACAGATAGCTAGGAAGCTACGGAGTAAATTTGAAATGCAGTCAAATTTGCTGTACTTACGAGTAGATAGTTTTTCGGGATCATGCACTTTTCTTCATATGATTTATAATTTATTTAATGCTGTTGTAAATAGATATATACAATAAATAACTATCGTAGATTAATTTTTAATATCTTATTTTAATATTTTCTGATTTATTTATTTTATAATTAAAGCATTGAATAATTGATTGGGTTATTTGATTATCATCGATCCTACAGATATACTAGCTACTTATTATTAATTCTGTCATCTTACAAATTCCTGATTACTTTAATAGTTTTATTTAATTTTGGTTGAATTTATTTAGGTATTGGGGATTCTAAAGCTGTGAAAAACATTCAATATTAATACATTATCTTACAGATTCCAGATTAGCTGTTTTTGGAACCAGTTTTCGTTTGGTCATTTTCTATTTTTATAAATAAACATATTTGTATTAGATTAGGGATGGCAAGGGCAAGTGACTTTCATAAATATTTTTTATAAATAAATTCATCAAATCAACAGACTTAGAAGTTAGGGAGGCCGTGCGTGCCTTTCTTGCTTTGATACTCCAATATTTGGATTCGATTTATTTTATTTGTTTTAAGAGAACCAAATTAGTTTAGTTAATACTAATCATTACTTTACATTTATTGTATTCAAGTATAATTTTATTATATCGTACATTGTACTAAATAATCAATTAAGTATGGTTTTAGGAAATTCTATTGTAAGTTGTGGAGTTGCAGGAGGAGAGAATTAAATTAATAAATTTTTATATGATTTAGGTAGCAGGAAGATATTAATTTAGTATTAGATTTCAGGAAACCTGCAGATACTTTTGAAATAATATTTCCTTGTATTTTTAAAATAATTGCTGAAAGTGTAGATTAGAATTATATTGTCATTGTGTTACTAATTGTCGACTTTATCTAGGTGTATGCAACCGGGCTGATTGAATCAATTTTGTTTAGGAATCCGGAAAATATTAATGCAGAATTAAATTTCAGGAAATTTCCAGATGTTCGTGAAATAATAATATTTTGTTATCAGGTTGCTGAGTTAGAGAAGCAATTGTTGAAGACCAATACCATCATTATCCATTAAACCTATTAAGCCTTTATCCTGCCTCTAGTAGATTAGAAGTAGATTAGAATTGTGTTGTGCCGTACGATCGCTAGGTGTCTGAAACCGGGTCGTTCTGTCCCAAAAAAAAAAATCCTTTCCTATCCTTCTTATTGTTATGTGTAAACAGGCTGTAGGAATAGGCCCGGCGTTATCCGGGATACTTGTCCAGTACTTGGTTCTACAGTCCAATCAATGAATCAAGTTATTATAATGACATTATTGTTTATGGCATTATGATAACTTATAAATTTTTAAATTCTTTTAAATTTTTAAATTCATTCGGAAATCATTAACTGTTTTACTTTATGGAGGCTTTAAATATATGTTTGCATGCTAGGAAGTTTATCAAAAAAATTAAACGAACATAAGAAAATCACATTCTTGTTTTCAAAAGGATAACCCATAGAAGAAAATAACATAATACCATCAACTACAAGAAATAGAGTGGGAGAACTAAACTATTTATGGACTTCTTCTTTAGTGTGTTATTTCGGAAATATTAATAGCTTTTAAGGACTAACGATTTCTTGAAGAAATTAAGGAAACTTCAGAAAGTGCACTTCTACATACCTTATTAAGAAGCAAGACAAAATAACTTTCTAGGTCTTATGAAATAATTTTTAATTAACATTTTCATGTTATTCATGTTTATGCTTATATTTCATGTTTTCATTTCATGATGCAGATTCCGTATCGAATTTGACGACTACCGCGCATCGGATTTCCTCTGCAATTTTTTTGGTTTGTTCTTTAAACGTGACGTCATTTAAGGATTAATAATTATTATTAATATTTATTAATTTGTAACTGTTGTAATATTTATAAATTTAGATATGCTATAAAATTGTCGTTCCTTACGATTATCCACAAATTAACCGTAGGTGGTGTTTCAAATGCAATCCTACCTAGAAAGAAAAATAGAAATGTTCAAAATTAGTCAAAAAATAATAAAAGGGCCTTAGTCATGTTTAAGTTGGATGAACAATTAAATTTTTATGAGAAATTTTTTTTATGCTTTTACATGTATGGTATTTTTTTGATTGCTTGCTTTATGAATTAGTTTTTAACAATGGAAATGACATATTTTCTATAATTTATTCTAAGTTTATTTTCGGGAGAAAATCATTATTACGGTTAATTATAAGATTTATAATGTATTATTATTGCGGTAAATGGAACCAAAATCATTGTTACAATTGATTAATTTTAACTTGTTGCGGTTGGAACGTCATGGTTAAATGGGTTATTAAATTAACATATTGGGCCAAGTTCTCGATTATTTAGCAAGCAAATAAGTAATTTAATTCGCAAGTATGCTATGACTCAATTTGAATTGAATTGCTCATTGATTATGTTATGTGCTCAAATCCGCTAGTAATGTAATAATATCTAGTGTCCGTAGATTAGTTTGCTTATCTGCTGGATTGTCTTAAATATTATTATATTAATATTTAGGTATTAAGGATTATTACAATGATGTATTACTTTCCATTTTAAATTTATTAATTTCCAGATTCCTTAGTGGCTGTCAAACTTGATCCTAATTATAGTATAAAATCTAAGTTACTATAATATTAATTAATAAGTTACTATAACATTAATCATTATTTATTTCAAGATTACCTATTTAACTCATTTATATTTATTTATATAAATACTAGAAATTATTTCATTTTTACTTACAAGTAATGAAGCTAAATTGTGCTGTCTTGTGTAAATAAAAGCTAAATACTAACTATTGTTATACTAACTTCATTAGGTGTCTTTTATCGGGCCAAGTCTGTCATAATTAACTCTCCTATATTATCCCTCTATCTCGTTAAATGTAAAAAGAGTCAAGCCAGTCCTTCCGGCTGTGCACTCCCAATCAATCAATCAATTAAATTGCTTGTTTTACATTATTGCAAACTATTAATACGACACGTGGCAGAATGAGATAATGCGACAACATTCAACATTCACACCGTCAAACAACCATTGCTTTAATTAGTACAAATTTGGGTGACTGCATGGGAAGATTTTTGACTTGACACGTATCCACATTTTTCGTATAGGAAATTAGAAATACAAAAAAATAAAACGAAGTACTAGCAAAAATTAATATTAAGTTGCTTAAGTTGCCAAGCGACATATTTAAGATTTTATTTAACAGATATCAAATCGTTTTTAGTTGGTTTGTATATTTTTAGGTTCACCCGGCGTGTTTTAAACAGTCACTAAAAGTATATATGTTACGGTAAAAGCCCGAAATCGGTAAATGTCCGAATAAAAATTTGAACAAACTGTTTTATTGCTTCCGGAATCTATGAAAAGAGAGTCCTATATTTTCGAAATGGTTCGCCCTTCACCCCACGGATTATTTTTTATGCCATTGGCGCAAATTGGAGTTTGGAATAGTAATGACTGACGGCTTTACTAACTCTCGAGCTCGCGGGAACTAATTATTCCTCCTGTGACGGTTAGCCCTTTCGTGGGGAATAAATAAAACTACAGGGATATTGGGGGGAGAAGTTAACAAACATTTCGTAACCATCTGACCTTAAGACAACCGATTTTTAATGGTGTAAACGAATTTAAAAAATTAAATTTTCGGAAATTTACCGATTTCGGACTTTTGCCGTAACATATATACGAGTATAACAGATTTGCTATAAGCATTTTTGATATGGTCCTAAAACACTGCTTAAATAAACCTAAAATAATTTTTTACAGTAATATTAATGTTATATGAAACCCATATTCATATTTATGTAATAAATTAAGTGTTTTTAGTTAAATTTCAAGAATACTTAGGTTTAATTAGTTACGAAATATGCGCTGCAGTTTTCTTAGTGTTTTGTCCTTCATTGTACTACTTTACCAGCTAAAATTAATCAAAACCTTTTAAAATTGCAACTAATTTTTAATGAAAATAATACAAAAATTAGTTAAGTCAATAAAAGCTGCGTCTTTCTGAAAAACAATCAGTTGAGTTCGCGATACCTTTTTTCAAATTTGTTCAATTTAAAATATAAAATTTATTTTTTTTTTAAATTAAAAAACTCAGATTTAATAGTTTAATAATTTAATAGTTAATCTATATATAACCAAAAAAATCCATCGTAAATGTTGTATATTTTTTTTTGTAATATCGTTGTTCTCTATAGTTTTGTATAAAAACGGAGCAGTTCAGAACTATCAGAACATTGATATTACTGTACAAATTTTATGGTGGATTTTTTTTGTTTTACGTAGATACTATTAAATCTAAATTATTTAATTTAAAAAAAATTAAATTTTTATTTAAATTGGACAACTTTGAAAAAGTTATCGCCAACTCATCCCGATTGTTTTTTATAAATACGCAGCTAAAGTATCCTATAAATATTATTCAATAGCACGCGAAAAGAAAAGTAAATAAAACTGAGCAGAAAATAATATCTTAAGATTATGTAGGATAATAAACAAAAAACATACAAACACCCTAAACGATAAAAAATTCAATTAAATTTAACTGGAAATTAATTAATCAAAATTATATAATACTCGAAAAAGAAAACAACAAAAAATCTTTAAAAAAAATATCCAACAACAAATTAAGAAGAAATTCAAAAAGTCAAGTAAATAAAATTGTATCATGTGTCGCGACAGCAAAATTAGATTTTCTTGTTGGTCCTTCACAAAAAAGAAGTTGATTTCTTCGTTTTTTATGTTATTATTATAAATGTTCGGTGAGTATCATCTATTTGAAAATGAACGACATACATAATTATTTTTCATCGTAAAAAATACTTCGTTAAATCATATGTTATGACCGTGCGGTTAATATTAATTTGTAATTTTGTCGCCGTTCAGATTTTTCGATTATTTCTGAAACTTGTATATACAGTGTTGGAAAAAAAAATTGGGCAAACATATTTTATTGCAAATTGGAGTCTTTTTTTGCTAAAAATACAAAACTTTTGAAAGCAATTGGCTTATTGTTTCATTTTTAATACATGTATGACGTAATTTTTTGAAAAAAATTATTTACCTGCAATTTAGGGGCAAAACCCCCAAAAATGCCAAAATATTCAAAATACGTTGATTGGAGTTAAAATAATGGAATAAATTAAGCACCTATTTTTTAATTTTTGTTTTGTTTTTATTGATTTATAGAAGTTCTATGTTTAATATTAATATTTTGTTGGACCGCCTTTTGTTTTTATTACACCGGTACAACCCCGCAACTGATGTGCAAAAAAATTGGTCAAGCAATTATTTTATTTTACGCCTACCGTTCTTGGCCATCATTAGGGTGCAGATGTTTTATTGCCTGTAATTTTTTTTTTGAGTATTAATAGTGCATATTTTGTAAGATTAAGTTATTCTGTAAGTGATCCTAGCCAAATAAAGAATAAAGTGCAACTTTAGTTTAAAAAATGTGAATAGTTAGTGAGCAGTGTAAAAGCAATATGTTGATTTTAGCGCGAGAAAATTTAACCACGCGTGAAATAGCAGAAAGATTAATCATTCCTAAAAGTACTTTCGCGTGGCATATTAAAAAAATGCGAGAGATGGGCAGTACACAAAGAAAGAAAGGCTCTGTAAGGCCCAGAAAGACAACGCCAGTGGAAGATCATGATCGTTTCATAACATTACAGTGTCTTCGGAACCGTTTTGAAACTTCATCGGACATAAGACGGGATGTTGAGCGAGCAACAAATTTCAGTCAGCTTAGTAAGAAAATGACTTGTTAAAGCTGGTTTGAGAGCACTTAAACCAGTCCAGAAGCCTGAGCTCACAATACTAGTGAAAAAAAACGTTTGCTATGGAGCCAGGAGCATGTTTCTTGGACTCCAGAGATGTGGAATGATGTGATTTTCTCCAATGAATCAAAATTCAAGCTGCATGTTGGAGATGGAAGAATTCTCAGCGAACGAATGTCTTTTAAGACTTCCACCGAAAATGAAGGAATTATGGTCTGGGAATGCTTTTCTGGAAATGAAACCGGTCGATTGTGCTTCCTTAGTTCCAGCATTACAGCAGCTGTCTATCTGCAGGTCCTATACACAATGAATTTGAGCCTTCTGTCTTTAAGCTTTTTGGCGAGACTTGCAAATTTATTTTTCAACAGGACAACGTTCCGTGCCATACCGCCAAAGTTGTAAGTTATTATTTTTGAATTGTAAATAGAAAAATTATTTTTCAGATAGACATAAATAATTTGTTAAAAACTTGTCTTGTTATATTATCTCTTCATTTAAAAGTAAAAAAGTACTTCGAAGAAAGAAGTATCGATGTGTTGAGCTGGCCCCCGTATAGTCCAGACTTAAATCTCATTGAAAATATTTAGTCTATAATGAAGCTAGAAGTAGAAAAAGAAAGCGCCCAGAATCGATTCAAGCTTGAAAAAGTTTGTTGATGACGATTTGGGAATCCATACCTACTACGACTTTGAAAAATTTAGCAAATTCAATGAATCGGAGGTGTATCGCTGTAATAAGCAAATGGCGGTCCAACAAAATATTAATATTAATATTAAAGATAGAACTACAAATCAATAAATAAAAAAAAATTAAAAAATAGGTGCTTAATTTATTCCATTACTTTAACTCCAATCAACGTATTTTGAATATTTTCGCATTTTTCGGGGTTTTTCCCCTAAATTGCAGGTAAATATTTTTTTATCAAAAAATTACGTCATACATGTATTCAAAATGAAACAATAAGCCAATTGGTTTCAAAAGTTTTGTAATTTTAGCAAAAAAAGACACCAATTATAAGTACGATTATCAAGTACGAGTATATATACCATGTATATATACTCGTACTTGATAATCTATTCTACGGGTTTTTTGTAACAATATGTACCAGATGTACGCGTACCTACTTCGTAACATTAAATAAGTAAAATATTCTAAATAGTTTAATTGATATTTTTGTTGGAATAGTTCTTGTCAAGTAATTAGCAAGTTATTTACGCAGTCATTAAATTTAATTGCTTCTTGGATTATTAAATGTGTTTGCATAATAACGGGTGTCAAGGTATACTACCGGTAGGCCGTGAAGGTATACTACTTTGTTTGTTTATGATTTTTGATTAAATGAAAGAGAATGGATCTTATATTGATAAATGTTTTATTTAATGTCGGCAATTATGTATGAAATACAATATCAGATAAATGTCCGCCTCTGTTAGCCTCACAAATGCGAGCCCTTTTGAGCACATTTTTCATTACATTCTCACACATTTCACGCGGTATTTTATTAATTTCATCACGAATATTTTGTTTGAGTTGCTCAAGCGTTTCTGGTTTGTTTGCATAAGCCTTGCTTTTTAGATATCCCCACAAAAAGAAGTCCGGAGCAGTCAAATCAGGCGACCGTGGAAGCCAATCAACATCACCATTTTTTGAAATAACTTGTTGTGGAAAGAGTTCTCGCAGTAATTCCATTGTAATCCTAGCTGTATGCGATGTGGCACCGTCTTGTTGATACCACATGTTAATCAAGCCCAAAGTATGCAGTTGTGGCGTTAAAAATTTTTCAATCATCCCCATTCACAGTTACCGTTACGCCGTTTTCATTTTCAAAGAAGTAAGGTCCAATGATTCCTCCTGACCAAATTGCACACCAGACTGTCACTTTTAATGGATGTAAAGGTGACTGATGAATAATGTGAGGGTTTTCCATTGCCCAGAACCGACTATTCTGTTTATTCACATATCCATTTAAATGAAAATGTGCCTCGTCACTCATTATGATTTTTTCATGAAAATCGGGGTTGTCATGGGCAAGCTGTAACATCCTATTGGCATATGTACGGCGGCGTAAATGGTATTGTGGAAGAATTTGCCACGTGTCGTTCCCGGCGGACACCCGTATTATATAGAATTTAAAAATTAACGTATGTATTTATGATTATTAATTGTGTAACCTTTGATACATAATGTGAGCAGCAATTTGATAATTCTCTTTAAATGTATGAGCTGATACTACTAAGAATATATCCAAATCATTTCTTTAAAATACATCCACAGATATTGGTCTAAAGTGTTATCAGTCCAATGCCGGAAATTATTGTTGTTAATATGCCTCGATGTTGCCACGAGAATATAAAATTATTATTATTAAGCAATGCTAAATGGTGAGGAGGATAGTCATTATGGAAAATACTGGAATTAACAACGACGATAATTGTCAAATTGATAACTTGCAAATACAAAAAAGTACATACAAAATTACTTACATTTACGATATGTATATTTGCGATACGCATGATATATATATATATATATATATATATATATATATATATATATATATATATATATATATATATATATATATATATATATATATATATATATATATATATATATATATATATATATATATATATATATATATATATATATATATATATATCAGGGACGAGGCGTCCATAGAAGCAAGGGAAACATTGCTTCCCTATCTCAAAATAACAAAAAATATAGAAGTATATGTCATTGATAATAATATTTTCAAATGCAAAACTTAATAGTTTAATTTTACATCACACTGAAAAGCAAACAATTTATCCAACTAGAGTAAATTTCATTCATAATAAGGTTTTACCTCAATCCAATTGGAAATAATTAAAACCAACGTTTGTTTATCGCTTTCGACGAGTTCTCAAACTTTATTTTCATTTTTTCCCCTAATATTTATATTTTTACGTATGTTTTCTCTTTCAAAATAAACAACGATTATTTTGGTGGGCAAATGATTGAATAAGTAGAATAAGATGTCGGACCGACTAAACTATTGAGAATTAATATATTAAAAAAGGATGCAAAAAACGAAACAGATTGATTGCTTTTCTTTTAAAGGGTCCTACTTAAAAATTAAATTATATTTTATAACATTATATATCAAACTTTGTTTTGTTTTACTAATGATTTTTTAATCACTCTGTTTCGTGTTTTGAATTAAATGATGTTGAATAGAAATAGAAACAAAACTGCACATACACTTTTGTCTCACATAATTTTTATTTTTACAAAGCAGTTGAAAGAGGAAAATATAATTTTATCGTAATTTATCATATTTTATTTTTGTTTAGAAAAACATAACCTAGTGATTCCCATTTGTTTTCGTTTGTTATATAAACGTGTAGTAGTGTGTGTAGTGTAGTTACAAAACAAGTGTTCTTAAATATTTTATGTTTGTTTTCAATTAAATTATAATATCATGAAAATTATGATGGAGCATTGTGATTGTATATTGAAAAGTATTTTAAAAACATCTTTCAATCAGCATAGTTTTGACCAAAAGTCAGCTATTTTAAAACAAGGGAGACCTAAACCAGATCTACCAAATTTAAACAAAAAAATTAAAGGTTGTGTACGTAAATTTTCAGTAAATTATTATGAAAAATTTACTTGGCTTACCGGTTGTGCTAAACTAAATGCCGTTTTTTGTTGGCCATGTGTTTTATTTTCAAATGATAAATCCGTATGGAATTCAAAAGGTTTTGTTGATATGCACAATTTTTTTAAGGCAACAACACGGCATGAAAAATCTCAAAATCATTTACAATTTTTAATTGAAATGAAAACTTTTGGCAGTGTGCGAATAGAAAATTTGTTAAATTCAGGCCGTACCTTAGCTATTGAAAAATTCAATAACAAAGTTAAGCAAAATAGAGAAATTCTTGTATCATTAATTGATACCGTATGCTTCTTGGGAATGCAAGGTCTTGCATTTAGAGGGAATAATGAAAGTTCAAACTCTTATAACCGAGGAAATTATATAGAATTATTGCACTTGTTAGCTCGGCATAATTCAACTCTCAGCAACCATCTAGAATCATCAACAGTTTTTTCTGGTATATCTAGCGACATTCAAAATGACTTGATTGATTCAATAACGTCTGTAATTAAAAAGCATATTCGAATGGAACTCGCAGATACAAAATTTATATCAATAATTTTAGACGAATCATTGGATGTAAACCGGAAATCACAACTAGCTGTAGTTTTGCGCTATCTGGACAAAAATGGGCATATAGTGGAAAGATTTCTAGAATTTGTTGACGTTTCATCAGACCGCAGCGCGGATAGTCTAGCATCGTTTGTTTTTAACTTTTTGAAACAACATCAAATTGAAAATAAATTAATTTCTCAGAGTTACGACGGTGCAGCAGTTATGGCAGGTAGCTCCAACGGTTTGCAAATGCGAATCAAAGAGGTGTATCCATCAGCAGTTTTTATCCATTGCTTTGCTCATAAATTAAACCTAGTACTATCTCAATCTTGCAGTAAAATAAGTGAATGCAAATCATTTTTCTCTAGTTTGTCAGGAATAGTAGCCTTCTTTAATCATTCTTCGAAAAGAAGCTTCGCGTTTGATGAAATTGTCAAAAGAAAATTGCCGTCAACTTCGCCAATCAGATGGGAGTTCAATGCTCGTATTGTGCTGATGTTAAAAAACCATTTACTGGATTTACGAGCATTATTTCGAAATATTATAGACGCGGATACGGAAAAGTGGGACAACGATACTTTAAACAATTCACGAGGATATTTAAATTTATTAGATGAAGACGCCGTATTTTTAATACTTCTATACTTTTTCTCGGACATATTTCCGGAAGTAGACATGCTATTTAGTACGCTTCAAAAAAAGTCTAACAATGTTTCATATTGCATTAACAGCGTAAAAGAATTTAAACTTTTTATTCAAAAAAAACAACAAGGTTTTGATCAATTTTGGGCGATAATTAACCAACAAGAGGATATTGAGGAAAAAATAAAAAGAAAACGATTAAGAATGCAAATTTCCTGTGAACCGAAAGATTATTTTCGCAAGCTTATACATGAAGTTACCACCAGTATTCAAAATGATATAGAATTTCGGTTTGAAGATTTAAAACACTTAGAATTTTTAGAATTGCTTGATATTAGTAAATTTCATGCATATACGAACAATTTTCCTTATAACGCCTTTAATTGCCTGCAAAATACATATAATACACTATTCGACTTTCAAGTGTTAGAAACAGAGTTGAGTGTTGTTTACCGAAATCAAAATTTTCAAACTAAAAAAAATTTAAATCAAATTCTTGATTTTCTAAACAATTCAGGCCTCAATTCGAATTTTGAAGAATTTCATAAAATATGCACGTTAGTCTTCACAATTCCAACGACAACCTCTAGTGCTGAGAGATCCTTCTCATGCATGAATCTTTTGAAAAGTTTCATACGAAATAAAATGGGCCAAGATCGTTTTTCAAACCTTGCTTTGATGTCTATCGAAAAGGAGCTGTTAAATAAATTGAAAAGTTCATCTACATTTTATGACAACGTTATTGAAGACTTTGCTAAAACAAACAGACGTATCAAGTTAACTTACAAAAGTTAGTTCGGACGCACTTTCGAAAAACTATGTATTTTGTTTATAATAAAATGAATTTTGAAATTATATCGTTGTACCCAGAAATTTTACTTATTAGGGTATTTGGTTCCCTTTTGAAAATTGTGACGCCTCGTCACTGATATATATATATATATATATATATATATATATATATATATATATATATATATATATATATATATATATATATATATATATATATATATATATATATATATATATATATATATATATATATATATATATATATATATATATAGATGGATTGGTCATCTGGGGCCCATTTTGTGGCCTCCACATACCCCGGACCTAAATCCGCTGGATATTTTTACTGGGGCTGCCTAAAAGAAGAGGTCTACTCTAAACCGATCAGGAGTTTAGAAGAGTTACGTAGCCGTGTTCAGGAAGCCGCTTTAAAATTACTCAACGGCGTTATGCGCGACTTCTCAAAAAAGCTTTTATTCGGAGATGTCGGGCGTGTTAGAGTCGGTGGCAGACAGTTTGGGCATTTACTGTAAATTTACATTGGTTAAATAAAAAGTATTATCAATGTGTAACGTTGTTTTTTATGAAACCCTTATCATCAGGTACAGTTTAAGACAAGAAATAATTCAATTTTTAAAATTTTGTTATTTAATCGAATTTATTCCTTCATACTACTAACAATAACCTCGTATCTACATTAGATAAAAGGATGTATTATACCATTTTAGAATCTGCATTAAACACGCATGTTTTAAAAATAGTTGGCCACTTAGGTTCTCATACACTTTTTTTCACCAAAGACGCTCAAACATTTATAAAAAAAAAATTACCACATTTCATGCTGAAAATTAAAGTTTAGATGTTTTTTTAAAAAAAGTTCAACAACTACTCGTACTATTTACTGCATATCTATTAGTATAGACCATTAAGAATATTGTAACACCAAAAAACCGATGGATTTAATTTATTTGTAGCCGTCGTAAAGTAATGTGAAAAATTGACTTTTTTTAAAAAAATGATATATGTTAGGTACTACTTGAGATATATATTTTTTGTATTTTATTTTAAGCGCCCAATATCCCTACTATAAGGTGCTTCAGGCGTAGCCATTCATTCTGGGACACCCTGTATATATATCTTATATTTTATCCCAAACAACGAAACAACTTGGTTTGTATTTCCGTCTCTTTGCTCTTGCATTTTTATGTATTGTTATTTTTATCATACGTTCTTCGTTTTGACAAAAAGTTAAAGATAATGGACCTATTCCACTACAATAGCGTTTTATTTTGCAGAAAACTAGAACGAGATAAAAATATAGATTCTCTCTGTGTGTGACCCGTACATCAGCATTTTCTTTTTTTCTGAAGTATTTTTTATGGCAACCAAAATGAAAAAAATGTCCCCACTCTCAGCAAACTTTTATTTTTTTGATTTTTTTATGGTAGAAACATAAATTTTTTGTGCTTGGTGTATCGACACTATAAAAAATAATTTTTTTTGGAAATAAATTGGAAAAAAATATTGGAGGAATTCACTCTTCAGTTTAAACAATATTTTTCGCCTTCTTGAGATTTCACTTCATTTTTTTATGTTATTTTTCCGTTAAAAAATTGTTAATTCATAATTTAAAAATAATACCGACTGCTGAACTAAATAACTAGGCCAAAATAGTTCCTACGACTATAAAAAACACCCTACCTAGGTATCACATTGCGTACACAAAATATTAAAAACACAGGATTTTCAGATGAGAAATATGTTATTAAAATGTATCATTAAAATTAAAATTTATTTGAATTTGTTTATTTAATAAAAAGTCGGTCATTAATTGGATATATTCAATGCGATTGGATGAGTCGACCATTATATTAGAACCGTTTTGTCGCGGCTCTTCAACTCGCAGACACACAGATAGACAACAGTAAAACATAAACCAATTCTGATACATCGTCCTCATATGATTTGAGATAGTAAATGTCTATGCAATACGGGATCCAGTGATGCCAGTTGATGTCTATCGAAATCCGAATGTTTACCGGCCAATTTCGATAAGATGAATCCGGCCAATGGAAGTTTAACGAGAACATTTTCGTATCCAATATTCGTCCAAATATCGTAATCGATCGAATTTGTTTGATCGATAATGGTGGCCCAACCTCAATATCTTCGCGAGTAAAATCTTAAATAGGTTGAAATCGTCGATGGCCTCGTTGCATACCACCGCATCTGCCTTGTGAACTGCTACCATGACAGTTAAATGAATGAGTCTCTGGAAATGCTAGTTAGGCCAAACCCAAACAAATCAATTTCAGCGTTGTACTCAACGGAATTAGCAGCATCGAGATTGGAGAAGAAAATTTATTTTGGCCAAAATGAGTAGGATTAAACCACAATGTTTTGATGAAAATTGGCTTGAACGCTAACATATAGTAATCTAAAGTAAAACGAAATTGTTGTTAGTGACAAACTTTTCCATTATTGTATTGAAAGGCTTACTTGTATTCATAAACCGTCATTCGAAACATTTCTTAAATAACTATGCGACCATTTAACAATGGCTTCTTAATCAATTTCACACGTTTGGCGATAGGTTGAGCATGCATTTTTAAAATTTCTGAACGTGCCTGTTCATTAGGAAGCAGAATTTCGATTTTACGATCTAAACGCCCGGGACGTGTTAGCGTATCCGGACGGTTTGTAGCGATACTCATTTTAACCTAACCCAACGAATCGAAACAATCCATTTGATTCAGCAATTCCATTAGAGTACGTTGAATTTTACGATCGGCTTTTCCTTCGAAAAAACGACGACCTCCAATTGCATCAATTTAATTTTATCCATTAATATAATGCACGGTTGATGATCACGAGCGTAGTTAAACATTTCACTTATTAAACGAGCACTTCATACGTAGAGCTACCCTAGTTCCAGTCTTGAATTTTGTCTTGTCTAACTGACGTCGACATCCAACACATATCGCGGGCCCGGTTGTTGCCTTCACAATAACTATAAAAATATTGATAACATAAAACATCGTTTCACTGAATCACGGACATATTGGAGGTATGTACTTACATTTAACCTCATTCAATTATTTGAGTATTCCCCGACAATTTGCCCAAAACTTTGCAACGCTTTTAAATCATTTTCTAATTTATCGAACTGTTTCGTTAAATCTTTTAATTGTTCTCGCACTGAAAGTAAACATATAAAATACCAATTTGGCACATTTGCTTACAGTCGGAATGGATCAAATAGAAATTGATCGGTTAGCTGAGCACAAATTGTATAAGATCGGGATCATTCAACATTATCAAAATTTCATTGTTCGTTCGATAGCACTCAAATGATTAATGTAATCGTTATGTAATCCTTTTCTTCTGCATCCAAATCATCCACTTCCACATCACTGCTGTTATTATCCGGTTTCAATGATCGATATACAGTTTTATACAAGTATCTTTATAAATACAAATATCATACTGGACTGGTTTTTTATTTTTTTTTCGGTTAAAAAATCTGACACTTCGATTTTTTCTGATTTTTTTCGCCTGCTGAATGGTTTTTTTAGGTTAATATGAACTTGTCAAAAATTTCCCCTCACATAATTTATAGCGAAACAATTTTTCGATAGTTTCGTAAACTATCCAAAATAATTAAAAGGCATATTTTATTTCATCGAATAATTAATAATAATTGTTTTTAGTAATTTTTGGGATATACAATTATTGTCAAACATTAAAAATAAAGATTTTTCATATTTTGTAAATAATTTATAGGTTAGTTTTTGTTGATGTCAAAATTTCCCCAACTTTTTATACCATAAAATAAAAATGTTGTATCTCAGTCGCGCTAATGCAAATTTTAGTTCTTGTCTTTGTCATGTTTTCGGCAAAATTTTTGTAAAATTTTTCTGTTTTCTAGCACCATAAACCATCTCTTGTGACAAGAAACAGAAGACAAAAATACGCATTTTGATTGATCGAAAAAATTGTCAGAACGAACGAACGAAGAAAAGTACACAACCATAAAAGCGGCTTAATACGTGTTAAGTGTTAGATTTAAGCAACAAATAGAAAAATATTATATGTATTTACAATAAATAAAAAAAATAAAATTAAATATTTACATTAATTAATTTATTCAGTATGTATTAAATTTAGAGAAACTATTAAATAGAATATTATAATACTGTCAAAGTTGTGTTTTCGGGTCGTTGCATTTTAACAGAACAATAAACTAATTAGTTGATCATAAATTTCTAAAAACTATTTCAAATCTAAATATCTCGTAACTCGAAAGACTCGTAACAATCACCGTAATAAACGTGTGTCTAACGATTAGCACAGTAATGTTTTATTTCTTTAAAGAGCTGATGCGAACGCGCAACTTCAAAAACATCTCTCACCACTATTAAAGTTAAATAACTTCAGCTATATTTTCAACCAAAAAAAGGTTGTAAAACAATGTTGTATGACCGACCAAATGACCAGTGGTTAAAGCTTTGGCTTTTGGATCGGGAAGTACCGGATTCGAATCCCGATAGGGGCAGGATGCAAAAGGAAATTTTGATCAACAGATTACGATCTGTGATTAAAAGGAACACAACTACGACCCTCTATCGGCGTGCAAAACTCATGGGCCGACCCATCTTCCATGTCTAGTACTATAGGCTGGCATGGAGCGATGCAATGCGCAGATGGTAACTTAAATCGGTCCTATAGCCGTACGTCTTCGATTTGGCAGGGATGCGTAAAGTAAGACGGGAAAATCAACCGCGAAAGAGCAGGGAGTGCTTCGGCCTCAGAAAAGATTGCGTGGATTAAAACTAAAAAAAATAAAAATGTTGTATGTCAAGTCGTCATTTTTAATATATATGAAACATAATCAACATCATTTTTTTTTTCATCAAAAAAATTTATAACAGGGTAGGGTTTTTGTCCTTTGGGATTAAAATCATTTAACGCAGCGGTGCCGAGTTCGAATGATTTTGTTTATATGTGTTTAGAATATATTTTATTCAAAATATATTGAGAGATAAATTATATTTAAGACAAAAACTAATTACCTGTTTTGAAGAAGATATTATGTTTGTTGAATAATTGGGTGCAAGATGGTGTTTGATTTGTTATTTGTTTCAGTTTAACACTTCGCGATTATTAGGAAGAGCATTATAATAAAATCAATTTGGTTTGGGTTATAAATCAAATCAATCTTATGTTCAGTGTTACAGTTAGAGTGAGTTAAGGTTGGTTTATTTGAACGCCCGAATGCAACTGAGGTGACCATGTTAACCCAAATTAAATAACATAGCATATGAAATGAAGACTTTGAGTTTTGATCAAGTAATGCTAGCAAAGAAACTTTATCATTTGATTTAAAGAAAAGTAACGAAATTTAGAAAAATAATATTGGTTTTGTTAGTATACTATTAAACATTAAGTTATTAAAATCTAATAATAACTATTTAAGAACAAATTATTTCAAATAATTTTTATAGTTTGTAAGAAAAAATTACCAAAAACCTGATGTTGATGATGTTGTGTTCGAACGGGTCATTTTACAAAAACGGTACCATATAATCCGTTAAAGTTGCTCCAAGTTATTATCCGATTAGTCTAGCGTCGTTGTGTTTTGCCACACCCCAATATTATTTAATCACTAATATTTTATCTGCATTATTTATTTATTTCTTAGTTATGCATTCGTTATTATTTTAGTTGTAGTTATATTAATTAATAAGTATTAATTAGGTTTATTAAAGTTTATGCATGCATTTATAGATTGTGTACCACGAATTTTTCGAATCACTGTTCAGTTCGTGTAACCCAAATTATTAAATTTACTGTAATTAATAATCGACAAAAAACAATTATGTTTGTACTGGTTATATAGAGTTCATTCACAAAATCACTGTATTATTACATTTTCTCGTATATAATTAGTTTATGTACTAAATTTAGGATTGTTTCAAACTTTAAGTCTATTCAAGGCGAGTTCAGTGTTGCCTTCGTTCGTTCGTTCGTTCGTTCTGCATTTTTTTTTAGCCAATAGCAATCGTTAAAAATGACGATTTTTTTCTTCTGCAGTTTTGTCATTTAAGATGGTTTAACTTTAACTTTTTCTCTGAACGAACATGGCGAGAAAGAGACAACATGATATTTTATAAAAAGAGATAAACAAAAGAAAATGTTTGGTTATGTTTATTGTTTATTTTTATTGTCATATTAGTCATTATTATCTTGTGTGTTGGTCAAACAATTTTTATTTAATTAAAATAAAATGTCTATAAACTCCGGTAAGTAAAATTTCATTTGATACACATTTTATGTATCAAAATTCAAATTATAATCACAAATAATATTTTTTACTTTTATTATAGAATTTGCTATGGACAGTAAACTGATTCAATTAGTAAAAGAACATCCAATTTTGTATGATGTGAATACTAAGTTGTATAAAAACAATTCAGCCAAGAAGATGGTTTGGGAGAATCTGGCGCAGCAAATGGTTATATCAAGTAAGTACGAGTGTACAATGGTGGTGATTTAATTGTTTTGAAGTGAATTTCTCTTGAAGGCTTTGCCACATGATGAATATTTCCACGGTCGAAATATTTCCATTTTTATGTTTTGTCAGACGATTTTTATTTTATCGTCCGATAAATCATAAAAATGGATTCTGTTGAATGAAATTGTTTTAATTTTAATAAAATTTTGATTAGATATTGTATATTTCATCAATACGTACTGTTTTTCAATACTTTACATTTGAAAAGTGTAACCAATTTAATTAAAAATTGACTTTTTCGGTTTTATCGGTCGTGGAAATATTCGTCATATGGCCATGCCTTAAGCGATATACATATAATTTAAATTAATTATTATTTCTTGTATTTTTCAGGTAAAGATGCCCAAGCCAGATGGCGAAATTTAAAACTGCGGTATTGTGGAGCTGTCAAAGAGCAAGAATGTAAAAGTGGAGACGCTCCGAAACCCATCAGCAAAAAAAATCAATTTTTATTATTAGAAATGGATTTTTTTAAAAAATATTTTATAGATAACGTGTAAGTAATATTTAAATTCATGGTTATTATGTTGTGTATGAGGATAATTAATATTTGCTTTTAAATCTTATTTATAGCACAACAGTTTCTAACTTAGAAGCTAATCCTAGAGAAACGTTGCAATTGGAAGATTCCAGCAGTAACTCATTTCAAGAGTGTTCAATACCACTGCCTACAGCCTTGAAATGACAGATATTGAGGAGACAGAATTGTCCAGTCCTATAAATACGCCTGCGAAGCGAAAGACATATAGCGAATCAAACAGCCTCGACAGTATAGATAGCCCTCAGATACCATCTACATCAACAGCTATGCGAACGCCTGCAAAAAGAAAAGCAGTAAGCCAGCCAGATACCATCATTCTAAACGAGTTGCTGGATACGATGAAGGGGCATAATCAGTTGATTTCAAAAAGTTCAGAAAAACCACCTTGCCGCTGCGAGAATATTGACCCTTTTTTTGTATCAATGGGTGAAGAGTTTAAAGAAGTAGGCAAAGAATTCTCGTTAGAAGTGAAACTAGGAATAATGAATACTATAAAATTTTATCAAGATAAAACGAAAGAAAAAAATCAAAATCAAAATTAATTTTAAAAATAAAAAACAAATTTATTTTATTTAACATTCATTAAACATCACTTGATTTTGCCAAGGTAAGGCATTGTAATTCGTAAAATAATCGGCAAATTTATTCCTAATTAACACAGCATCGCCAGTTGGGTTATTAGATCCCATACGTCCAATATTGCGTATTCCATTGCTGCTTGTATCTCCCCTCCTTTCACCCAACACTAGATTGCCATTTTGAGTGTAGTGGTCCACAAACTCATTGGAGAAATATTGATATGAATCATTCGACTGCATTCTTAACCAATTATGCAAACAAACAGTTGATTTTATGATATTGACAACAGTGAGTCTGCTTGCAATAATTGGTTTCCGAAAAATTCGCCATTTTGCACTCAAAATGCCGAAAGCGTTTTCAACCACTCTTCTGGCTCTGGATAAACGGTAATTGAAAACGTTTTTTTCATGACTTAAAACAGCCGTGTTTCTTCCGGGATATGGGCGCATAATATTGGATCTTAAAGGGAAAGCCTCATCACCAACAAAACAATAAGGTACCACTATTGGGCTGCCCGATAATATTGCTGCACTCGGAATGTTTAACGAATCGCAGTTATTAAGGATTCGTTTTCCATATTCACTGCGTCTAAAAATTCCGCTATCATTATTCCTACCCGATGCTCCAATATCAACTAATATAAATTTATATTGAGCATCACACACTGCCATTAACACGATGCTGTGGGAACTTTTGTAATTGTAGCAGGAACTATTAGAATTCGCGAATGCCTGCAGAAAAAATAAATAAAATGATATAAAATAAAACATTTCTAATATAAAGCAACTAAATTTACTTGAACAACAACATGTTTGCCATCAATTGCGCCTAAACAATTCGGAAAATTCCACGTTGAGTAGAATTCTGCTGCAATATCCATCCATGTTTGTGATATAGAGAAATTTGGGAAAACTATAGGTTTTAATTTCTCCCAAATTGCAGCTGTAGTCTCTCGAATAATACCTGAAGTGGTTGATTTGCCTACCCGATATCCGTACGGTCCGATGGACACCATACTATCACCGCTTGCCAAAAAACTATAACATAAACAAGAACGTTCGGTTAATTTTTGTAAATTAAATTTTTAAAAAAAAATTCTACTAACCGCAAAGTTAAAGATAACCTTTCTCCTGCAGTGATTGGATTAACAGTAAAAGCCTCATGTTTTTGTATGGCCGGTCCAACCATATGTAGTAGAGCATCAAACATTTCGGGAGTCATACGATGGAAATTTTTGAAGCATTCTGTATCGTGCAATCTCATTTCATTGATCAAATTATTAAAGTGGCCCATTCTGCGTCTTTCTTTGAGAATTTCTCTCACATTACAGCGTCGGTTTTTCCGAGAATTTTTTTTTAAGATATGATGTATTATGATGCCGCTTGCAATCATCATATCGGAAGAAAGAATCGCCAAATCACTCGAATCCATTTTGTCACACAATTTATATTATTACAACAAAACTTTTATTATTATAATATATATAATTAGTATTAACATATATTTTATCATTGAAACACAAAAAAACAACACAAAAATATCACTCGCTTTTAAAAAATTTATAACGCTTGGCTTGGTTTGTAATAAAAAATGTCAAACACTTGATTTTTTCTACGATAGATGGAAGCAAAATCGTTCTGCATTTTTTTCATCAACCATGAACCGCTAAAAAAAAAATGCAGAACGAACAAATGAACGAACGAACGAACGAAGGCAACACTGAACTCGCCTTCACAGTCCACGGAATATAAAGCCGCTTTTATGGTTGTGTACTTTTCTTCGTTGGTTCGTTCTGACAATTTTTACGACCAATCAAAATGCGTATTTCATCGGCTTTTTGTCACAAGAGTTGGTTTATCTTTAAGTTTTTGTCAGAAAGAAGAACGTATGATAGAAATAACAATCCATAAAAATGCAAGAGCAAAGAGACGGAAATACAAACACGTTGTTTCGTTGTTTGGTATAAGGAATTAATCACATACTATTAAAATATATATATTTATATCTTATATGTACATAATTACATATATTTATATAATATTATATATATATATATATATATATATATATATATATATATATATATATATATATATATATATATATATATATATATATATATATATATATATATATATATATATATACATATATATATATATATATATATATATATATATACATATATATATATATATATATATATATATATATACATATATATATATATATATATATATATATATATATATATATATATATATATATATATATATACATATATATATATATACATATATATATATATATATATATATATATATATATATATATATATATATATATATATATATATATATATATATATATATATATATATATATATATATATATTATATATATATATATATATATATATATATATATATATATATATATATATATATATATATATATATATATATATATATATATATATATATATATATATATATATATATATATATATATATATATATATATATATATATATATATATATATATATATATATATATATATATATATATATATATATATATATATATATATATATATATATATATATATATATATATATATATATATATATATATATATATATATATATATATATATATATATATATATATATATATATATATATATATATATATATATATATATATATATATATATAATATATATATATATATATATATATATATATATATATATATATATATATATATATATATATATATATATATATATATATATATATATATATATATATATATATATATATATATATATATATATATATAT